>LR738712.1:845328501-845365669 GCA_902687465.1 Secale cereale | reverse complement strand
CTGGCGAGGTGGACAACGCTGGCAGTGAATGGGCTCTGGTACGCCGGTGGATGAGCAATCTAGGGTTTTGAGAGGGGAGGGGAGAAAGGCCAATGAAGTATGAACGGTGTGATCTGAGATGCTCTAGTGCTGTGGAGTTAGTCGTTTTTGCGGGAGGGGGAGAGGAAATGGGGGTGACGTGTAGTGGGGGGAACCGGAAGTTACCAAAGCAGCCCCGACCTATTATGTAGATGAGGGCGGTATTGGAGTGAGTAGGGATTGCCATGCAACGGATGCACTAGAGCTAAAAATGTATGAAAGCTCAGCAAAAGAAACTAAGTGGGTGTGCATCCAACTTGCTTGCTCATGAAGACCTAGGGCATTTGAGGAAGCCCGTCGTTGGAATATACAAGCCAAGTTCTATAATGAAAATTCCCACTAGTATATGAAAGTGACTAAACATGAGACTGTCTATCATGAAGAACATGGTGCTACTTTGAAGAACAAGTGTGGAAAAAGATAGTAGCAATTGTCCCTTTTTCTTTTCTTTTTTTCTCTTTTTTTTGGAGGGTCTTTTCTTTATTTAGCCTTTCCTCACATGGGACAATGCTCTAATAATGATGATCTTCACACTTCCATTGAATTACAACTCGATATTACAACTCGACACTAGAACAAAGTATGACCTATATGAATGCCTCCGGCGGTGTACCGGGATGTGCAATGAATCAAGAATGACATGTATGAAAAATTATGCATGGTGGCCTAGCCACAAAAACGATGTCAACTACATGATCATGCATGGCAATATGACAATATGAAGCGTGTCATATGAACAGAACGGTGGAAAGTTGCATGGCAATATATCTCGGAATGGCTATGGAAATGCCATGATAGGTAGGTATGGTGGCTGTTTTGAGGAAGATATATGGTGGCTATTTTGAGGAAGGATATATAGTGGGTGTATGGTACCGGCGAAAGTTGCGCGGTACAAGAGAGGCTAGCAATGGTGGAAGGGTGAGAGTGCGTAATATCCATGGACTCAACATTAGTCAAAAGAACTCATATACTTATTGCAAAAATTTACGAGTCATCAAAACAAAGCAATCAACGCATGCTCCTAGGGGGGAGGTTGGTAGGAGTTAACCATCGCGCGCCCCCGACCTCCACACAAAGGTTGACACTTTACAAATAACTCATGCTCTAACTTCGTCACATAGCGGTTCACCATACTTGCATGCTACGGGAATCACTAACCTTAACACAAGTACTTCTCAATTTCATAATAACTCTACTAGCATGACTCTAATATCACTACCCCCATATCTCAAAACAATTATCAAGCATCCAACTTCTCATCATATTCAATGCACTTAGTGTGAAAGTTTTTACTACATTGATCTTGGATGTCTATCATGTGAAGGCTAGTTTTATAGCCAAAGCACATTACCATGCTGTTTTAATAGACTCTCAAAAAGGATATAAGTGAAGCATGAGATATCAACAATTTCTACAAAATATAATCACCACCGTGCTCTAAAAGATATAAGTGAAGCACTAGAGCAAAAACTATTCAACTCAAAAGATATAAGTGAAGCACATAAAGTGTTCTAACAATTCCTAGGCCATATTTAACTCTCTCAAAAAGGTGTGTCCAGAAAGGATGATTGTGGAAAACTAACAAGCAAAGAATCAAATTATACATGACGCTCCAACTAAAACACATATCATATATTAAGAAAAACACATATCATATGGTGAATAAAAATATAGCTCCGAGTATAGTTACCGATAGATGAAGACGAAAGAGGGGATACCTTCCCGGGGCATCCCCAAGCTTAGGCTCTTTGTTGTCCTTGAATTTTACCTTGGGGTGCCTTGGGCATCCCCAAGCTTAGTCTCTTGCCACTCTTTGTTCCATAGTCCATCAAAGCAATACTCAAAACTTGAAAACTTCACAACACAAAACTTAGAAAAAAATCTCGTGAGCTCCGTTAGTATACGAAAACAAACCACTACTCAAAGGTACTGCAATGAATTCATTCTTTGTTTATATTGGTGTTAAACCTACTGTATTCCAACTTCTCTATGATTCATACTTCCCAATACTACTCATAGATGCATTGAAATAAAGAAACAACACACGAAAAACAGAATCTGTCAAAAATAGAACAGTCTGTAGTAATATGTAGCTTTCGCATACTTTTGTAACTCCAAAAAAAATCGAAATAAATTGGTAAACGTGGGGAATTCGTCTATTAATCATCTGCAAAAAGAATCAACTAAATAGCACACTCCAGTAAAAACTGGTGATCATTCTAGCGAGCGCTAATGATTCTGTTTTTCACAGTAAGATCACATAAACTTCACACAAATCTTCCCAAAGGTTCTACTTGGCACAAACACTAATTAAAACACAAAACCACATCCAAACAGAAGCTAGATGCAATATTTATTCCTAAATAGAAGAAAAAACAAAAAATATAGAATTGGGTTGCCTCCCAACAAGCGCTATCGTTTTACGCCCCTAGCTAGGCACGGTATATGGATAGATCTAGGTATTGCCATCTTTGGAAGGCAATCCATAAGTGGCTCTCATAATAGATTCATATGGTAGTTTAATTTTCTTCCTAGGAAAGTGTTCCATGCCTTTCCTTAACGAAAATTGAATCTAATATTTCCTTCCTTCATATCAATAATTGCACCAATCATTCTAAGGAAAGGTCTACCAAGAATAATAGGACATGAATGATTGCAATCTATATCAAGAACAATGAAATCTACGGGCACATAATTCCTATTGGCAACAATAAGAGCATCATTAATCCTTCCCATAGGTTTCTTAATAGTGGAATCCGCAAGATGCAAATTTAAAGAACAATCATCAAGCTCATGGAACCCTAGCAAATCACACAAAGTTTTTGGGATAGTGGAAACACTTGCACCCAAATCACACAAAGCAAAGCATTCATGATCTTTAATTTTTATTTTAATAGTAGGTTCCCACTCATCATAAAGCTTTCTAGGGATAGAAACTTCTAATTCAAGTTTTTCTTCATGAGATTGCATCAAAGCATCAACTATATGTTTGGTAAAAGCTTTATTTTGACTATAAGAACGTGGAGGGTTTAGTACGGATTGCAACAAGGAAATACAATCAATCAAAGAACAGTTATCATAATTGAATCCCTTGAAATCCAAAGTAGTGGGTTCATCACTATGCAAAGTTTTAATCTCTTCACTCCCACTTTTAACAATTTTAGCATCAAGATCTAAAAACTCCGAATCATTGGGACACTTTTTAATTAAGGTAGATTCATCTCCAATCCAGTCCTTATCAAGATTCATACTAGAAAACAAGGATCTAATAGGAGACACATCAATAACTTCCAGATCTTCATCTTTATTTTCATGATAACTAGAAGAACACAGTTTTATATAATTCTCTCTTTTAGCACGCATCCTAGCGGTTCTTTCTTTGCATTCATCAATGGAAATTCTCGTGGCCTTGAGAGACTCATTGATATCATGCTTAGGTGGGATAGATCTAAGTTTCAAAGAATCAACATCAAGAGTAATTCTATCCACACTTCTAGCCAATTCATCAATCTTAAGAAATTTTTCTTCAAGCATAGCATTGAAATTCTTTTGCAAAATCATAAACTCCTTCACACTAGTTTCAAATTCAGAAGGCATCTTTCCATAAGAGTTATTGTAGGAATTTCCATAATTATTACAGGAATTACTAGGAAAAGGCCTAGGATTAAAGTTCCCTCTATAAGCATTGTTACCAAAATTAATCCTACCAACCAACCACATCCAAAGATTCATTATTATTTGCAATCAACGTGGATAAAGGCATATCATTAGGATCAGAAGAAGCACTCTTAGTAGCAAATAATTTCATAAGTTCATCCATCTTTCCACTCAAAACACTAATCTCTTCAATAGCATGCACTTTTTTACTAGTAGATCTTTCGGTGTGCATTGAGAATAATTAACCATAATATTATCTAGGAGTTTGGTAGCTTCTCCTAAGGTAGTTTCCATGAAAGTGCCTCCTGCGGCCAACTCTAAAAGATTTCTAGACGCAAAATTCAAGCCAGCATAAAAGTTTTGAATAATCATCCATAAGTTCAAACCATGTGTAGGGCAATTACATATCATTAATTTCATTCTCTCCCAAGCTTGTGCAACATGCTCATGATCTAGTTGCTTAAAATTCATAATATCGTTTCTAAGAGAGATGATCTTAGTAGGAGGGAAATACTTAGAGATAAAAGCATCTTTGCACTTATTCCACGAATCAATACTATTTCTAGGCAAAGAGGAAAACCAAGTTTTAGCACGATATCTAAGTGAAAACGGGAATAACTTGAATTTAACATTATCGTTATCCGTATCCCTTTTCTTTTGCATATCACACAAATCAACAAAGTTGTTTAGATGGGTAGCGGCATTTTCACTAGGAAGGCCGGAAAATTGATCTTTCATAACAAGATTCAACAGAGCAGCATTGATCTCACAAGATTCAGCATTGGTAATAGGAGCAATCGGAGTGCTAATAAAATCATTATTGTTGGTATTGGAGAAATCACACAATTTGGTATTGTTCTGAGCCATAGTGACAAGCAAGCAATCCAACACACAAGCAAACAAGAAGCAAGCGAACGATAAACACACGGCAGAAGAAGGGCAAATAAAATGGCAAGGCTGAAGTGGGGGAGAGGAAAACGAGAGGCAAATAAATGTAATGCGAAGGATAAGGTTTGTAATAGGCACTTAGTATATGACTTTTGCGTAAGCCTCCCTGGCAACGGCGCCAGAAATTCTTCTTGCTACTTCTCGAGCTTGCGTTGTATTCCCTCGAAGAGGAAAGGGTGATGCAGCACAGTAGTGTAAGTATTTCCCACAATTTTTGAGAACCAAGGTATCAATCCAGTAGGATACCACGCGCGAGTCCTTCGCACCTGCACAAACAAATAAGAACTTCGCAGCCAACGCGATAAGGGGTTGTCAATCCCTTTACGGTCACTTACGAGAGTGAGATCTAATAGAGATGATAGTACAATATTTTTGGTATTTTTGGATATAATAACAGAAAGTAAAAGCGGAAAAGTAAAGTAGATTGTAGATTGATATGTTGAGAATAGACCCGGGGGCCATAGTCTTCTCTAGTGGCTTCTCTCATGATAGCGATATTCTACGGCGGGTAAACACATTACTGTCGAGCAATTGATAGAAAAGCAAATAATTATGAGACTATCTAGGCATGATCATTATATATAGGCATCATGTCTGAGACAAGTAGACCGAAACAATTCTGCATCTACTACTATTACTCCACACATCGACCGCTATATATCCAGCATGCATCTAGAGTATTAAGTTCATAAGAACAGAGTAACGCCTTAAGCAAGATAACATGATGTAGAGGGATAAACTCAAACATAGTGATATAAACCCCATCTTTTTATCCTAGATGGAAACAATACAATACGTGCCTTGCTGCCCCTACTGTCACTGGGAAAGGACACCGCAAGATTGAATCCAAAGCCAAGCACTTCTCCCATTGCAAGAACTATAGATCTAGTAGGCCAAACCAAACCAATAATTCGAAGAGACTTGCAAGGATATTATAATCATACATAAAGAGTTCAGAGAAGAACCAAATATTTCTCAAAAAAAAATTGATCGTAAACCCACAATTCATCGGATCTCGACAAACACACCACAAAAAGGGATTACATCGAATAGATGTCCTCGAAGACTGAGGAGAACTTGGTATTGAGATACAAAGAGAGAGAAGAAGCCATCTAGATACTAGCTATGGACCCGAAGGTCTGTGGTAAACTACTCACAACTCATGGTGAGGCGATGATGATGATGTAGAAGCACTCCGTGGTAGATCCCCCCTCCGGCGGAGCTCCGGAACAGGCCCCAAGATCAGATCTCATGGGAACAGAAGGTTGCGGTGGTGGAACTAGGGTTTTCTCTATTGTTCTTATGGTTTCGGGGTATGTAGGTATATATAGGAGGAAGGAGGGCACCGGGGGCCAAACCAGGTGCCCATGAGGTAGGGGGCACGCCCTATAGGGAGGGGGGCCCACTCTCGTGGACGCCATGTCAGCCCTACTCCGTGGTTCTCAAGTCTCCCGTGCGTATTTTCTCCAAAAATATCTCTCCCGAAGTTTCATTCCGTTTGGACTCCGTTTGATATACCTTTTCTGTAAAAGCCTGAAATAGGCAAAAAACAGCAATCTGGACTGGGCCTTTGGGTTAGTAGGTTAGTCCCAAAAATAATATAAAAGTGTATAACAAAGCCCATTAAACATCCAAAACATCATAAATAATAGCATGGAACAAAATAAAAAATTATAGATACGTTGGAGACGTATCAGTCTTTCACAAAGCACATACCTTGACAAGATATTGAAGAAGTTCAATATGGATCAGTCCAAGAAAGGATTCTTGCCTATGTTACAAGGTATGAGATTGAGCGCAGCTCAATGCCCGACCTCGGCAGAAGATAGAGAAAAGATGAGTGTCATCCCCTATGCCTCGGCCATAGGTTCTATTATGTATGCCATGCTGTGTACCAACCCTTATGTGAACCTTGCCATAAGTTTGGTGGGGAGGTACCAAAGTGATCCCGAAATGGAACACTGGACAGCGGTCAAGAACATCCTGAAATACCAGAAAAGGACTAAGAATATGTTTCTCTTTTATGGAGGTGACGAAGAGCTCGTCATAAAGGGTTACGTCGATGCTAGCTTTGACACAGATCCGGATGACTCCAAGTCAAAAACCGGATATGTTTATAATTTGAATGGTGGGGCAGTCAGCTGGTGCAGTTGCATGCAAAGCGTCATGGCAGAATCTACATGTGAAGCGGAGTACATAGCTGCTTCCGAAGCAGCACAGGAAGGAGTCTAGATGAAGGAGTTCATCACCGACCTAGGAGTTATTCCAAGCGCGTCGGGCCCGATGACTCTCTTCTGTGACAACACTGGAGCTATTGCCATTGCCAAGGAGCCTAGGTTTCACAAGAAGACCAAGCACATCAAGCGCCGCTTCAACTCCATTCGAAGTTATATTCAAGATGGAGGCATAGATATTTGTAAAGTGCATACAGATTTGAATGTCGCAGATCCGTTGACTAAACCTCTTCCACGAGCAAAAGATGATCAACACCAGAACTCTATGGGTGTTCGATTCATCACAATGTAATTGGATTATTGACTCTAGTGCAAGTGGCAGACTGTTGGAAATATGCCCTAGAGGCAATAATAAAATGGTTATTATTATATTTCCTTGTTCATGATAATTGTCTAGTGTTCATGCTATAATTGTATTATTCGGAAATCGTAATGCATGTGTGTATACATAGACCACAACATGTCCCTAGTGAGCCTCTAGTTGACTAGCTCGTTGATCAAAAGATGGTTACGGTTTCCTGACCATGGACATTGGATGTCATTGATAACGGGATCACATCATTAGGAGAATGATGTGATGGACAAGACCCAATCCTAAGCCTAGCACAAGATCGTGTAGTTCGTATGCTAAAGCTTTTCCAATGTCAAGTATCTGTTCCTTAGACAATGAGATTGTGCAACTCCCGGATACCGTAGGAGTACTTTGGGTGTGCCAAATGTCACTACGTAACTGGGTGTCTATAAAGGTACACTACGGGTATCCCCGAAAGTATATGTTGGGTTGGCACCAATCGAGACTGGGATTAGTCACTCCGTGTGACGAAGAGGTATCTCTGGGCTCACTCGGTAAGACATCATCGTAATGAGCTCAATGTGACTAAGGAGTTGGTCACGAGATGATGTGTTACGGAACGAGTAAAGAGATTGCCGATAACGAGATTGAACAAGGTATCGGTATACCGACGATCGAATCTCGGGCAAGTACTATACCGGTAGACAAAGGGAATCGTATACGGGATTGATTGAATCCTTGACATCATGGTTCATCCGATAAGATCATCGTGGGACATGTGGGAGCCAACATGGGTATCCAGATTCCGCTGTTGGTTATTGGCCGGAGAGATGTCTCGGTCATGTCTGCATGGTTCCCGAACCCGTAGGATCTACACACTTAAGGTTTGATGACACTAGGGTTATTGGGAATGTATGTACATGGTTACCGAATGTTGTTCGGAGTCCCGGATGAGATCCCGGACGTCACGAGGAGTTCGGAATAGTCCGGAGGTAAAGATTTATATATGGGAAGTACTGTTTTGGTCACCGGAGTGATTTAGGGGGTCACCGGTATTGTACCGGGACCACCGGAAGGTGTCCGGGGGTCCACCGGGTGGGGCCACCAACCCAGGTGGGCCTAGTGGACTAATTAAAGGGGGGAACAAGCCCCTGGTGGGCTGGTGCGCCCCCTAAGGGCCCAAGGCGCCTAGGGTTGGGAAACCCTAGGGGTGGGGGCACCCCATCTGCTTGGGGGGCAAGTCCCCCCACCTGGCCGCCGCCCCCCCCTCTAGATCTGATCTAGGGGCCGGCCCCCTCTCCCTTGCCCCTATATAATGAAAGGGGGTGGCAGGGTAGCCGCACCTGAACCCTGGCGCAGCCCTTCCCCTCTCCAACTCCTCGTCCTTCCGTAGCGCTTGGCAAAGCCCTGCCGGAGTACCACGCTCCTCCACCACCACCACGCCGTCGTGCTGCTGCTGGACGGAGTCTTCTCCAACCTCTCCCTCTCTCCTTGCTGGATCATGGTGCGGGAGACGTCACCGGGTTGCACGTGTGTTGAACGCGGAGGCACCATTGTTCGGTGCTTAGATCGGATTCGACCGCGATCTGAATCGCTTCGTGTACGACTCCACCAACCACGTTCTTTTCAAAGGTATGAAGATGCACTCCCCTCTCGTTGCTAGTAACTCCATAGATAGATCTTGGTGATGCGTAGAATTTTTTTGAATTTCTGCAACGATCCCCAACATATGTCTGTTGAGTATACATAACTGTTACAGTTATTCAATCGAGACGCACTCGACAAATCTATCGTCAGTTGCTATTGTCTGTAAGTGATTTATTTCTGTAATTTAAGTCTCAAGCTAGCTGTAGTGCTCGTTGATCATTACCAGTAATTATCCTCATTATATTCTTTTCTGTTGTATTAATTATGCAGGATGAAGATCTATGAAATGAAAAAATCTGGACGCTATGGCATTGGGTTCATTGACCCAAATACCGTTAATGAAGAGACATGGACACTTGCATGGTATCGAGATGAGGTAGATAAAAACATGCTAGAGTTCTTGAAGCGCCTCAATACCAATCGAGATATACTACTTCCTTACAACTTCACGTGAGTCACACTGTCTTGTACTACAAATTCTGTTTTTGCTTACTAGCTAGATGTTAATAAGTGTATACGGTTTAGGGTAGTTGATGAGTGTTATGCACATGCCCGCTTAATTTGTACATGCAAATTTGTGCGCCTGCAGTTTTCACTGGATCTTATTAGACATTCAAGTTGAAGAAGGAAAAGTTGAAATACTGGACTCACTACTTAAAGAACCTACTGACTACTCAATCGTGAAGGGGATAATCAATAGGTAATTTTAATCATTATTGAACTATATGTCGATCTCTTTTGTTCGTCATTTCTTGATATCAACTAACTAATAACTTCTTTATTCATTTTCTTTGCCGGCGGGTAGGGCTTGACAAAAAAATATTAAAGAGATTCCAGGCACATGGAATCAAAAGTTGCTTTCGTATCGACCCAAGGTAATTAAGTAAGTAGTACTAGCTAGCTAGCTATCATCTCTTTAATTCTAGTTTAAATACCATTATTTATCATGCTTGATTAATTATTATCTAATTGAATTCTATTCTCGTAAAGGCCATGAAGCAGGCGCCGGGGACTAATTTATGTGCATACAATGTTTGCGAGAACATTCACATGATGGCGTCTGAAAGAACACTGGATGCTAGACAGCGATGAGTACGTTTGCCAAAATACTATTCACAATTTTTAAATCATTATCGATATCTAATCACACAACTAATACATGCATATATATTGATCTCCTTCTTGAAGTTCAATGAGGTGCGGGATAAGCTCCTACCGGAGGATCGCGTACGAGAAATTCAGAAGAAAATAGCGGGATTTTTGCTCGACCAGGTCATAAAGCCCACCGGAGAATACAATTACCTGCTACCGCAGTAATGCCTCCATGTATGAGAAATTGTATATATATACCAAATTGTAGATATACATGTGTATGCACGTGTGAATGGTGTGCGAGACATTCGATGATGTGTGTGTGTCTAAGCATTTTTCGTAATCCAGTGTACACATATCCTAAGTGGGAGACTGTAGTGAAAATCTTTGCTCAGTAGTGAACCATGAATAAACCATATAGAGTTCTTTTTTTAATTATAGACATTCGAGAAAAAAAACTAAGCATTTTTTAGGATATGTGAAAAAGAACTCTATATATCCTGAAAAAAGATATATAGACATTCGAGAAAAAAAAGAACACTCGATTACTAAGCATTTTTTATGTGTACATATCTCTACTCCTAATGGAGCAGTTGGTAGTCTTTGTTTCAGGTTTTTTTTCGTCCCACCTCGTCTGTTTTTTTTTCGTCTCACCTCGTCTGGTTTTTTTTCAACCGATTTTTTTTCGCTATAATTAACCCACCCCAACCCCACCCCACTCACCGCACGCAGTCAGGTTCGTTTCCCCCCTTACGTTCCCGATTCATGCATGACAATCAATTCTTTCCAAACGCAATCATGCATGACAATCAATTCTTTCCAAACGCAATCAATTAACTTAAAATAACCAGACACAATCAATTCTTTCCAAACGCAATAATGCATGACAATCAATTCTTTCCAAACGCAATCAATTAACTTAAGGTAACCAGACACAATCAATTTTTTCCAAACGCAATAATGCATGGCAATTTTTTCGTAGGTTTTTTTTCAACCGGTGTGTTTTCCTTCCTCCAATCCCACCCACGCACCCCTCCCCCACAAAAAAATCACCCCGCAGAAAGTCCTCTCCTATCGATCCCCTCGATCCCCAGATGCCACCATCGTACGCACCTCGATCCCCTAGAACGCCTGCGCACGGCCGCTCTCTTCCCTGCCGGCGCCGCCCTCTTCTCCGCCGGCGCGGCCCTCTTCCCCGCCCTCAAGAGGGGATGCCCAAGATCGAGTCGTGCAAGACAGCGGGGCAGCGGCCAGATTTGCCACGGACACATCTCGTCCAGATGGATGGCATCGGGAGAGGTAGATCGAGGGGACAGGTACCATGTGGGTCTTCTCTTTCGGGACGCCGCTCCGACCCGATTCGGTGAGGAGGCAACCTCTGTGTGCGGCAACGAGGGCGGCGGCCAGCTGTGTGAGAGGTCGATCTGGTCGTGCCTCCATGATGGGATCGGGATGCCCACCGCCGATGGCACTGCGTTGCTACCAAAGGGGCACCCTGCCGCGGTCAGGGACTTGCTACCGTCGAAACACGACACATCGCTGCCACGTATGTTGCGTGTTGTTGTGTTGCAGGCCCATGGCGATCAGGACGAGGTGGAGCATGCCGCGGCGGTGAAGAGCTCCCATCTGCCGCATCTGTCGAGATCGGAGACCTCCGACTTCTGGGCCGCTGCCGCCGTTGTCGCGGAACCCCGGGACAAGGCAGGGTGTGGTCGCGTTGCGGGCAGCGAGGAGCGGCGCACGGCCGTGCCCTGCATCGGGTTCCCCTCCACTCCCCTCGACCCCCTTCATCGCCTCCAATGTAAAATCTCGCCGCCATGGGATCGCCGCCGAGCCGAGGTACGAGATTGCCTCCATCGCGTTCCTTCCCTGGCCACGCCCCTCCCAATTTCTTCCCCTAACCTAGCTATGGTTCTCACCCGCCGCCGCTTCCCTGCTGCTACCCCGCCACCCGATGCCCTCCACGAACACCATCACCATGATGGCGGAAGGAAGAGCAAGAGGGGGTCGTCGAGGCTGGGTGCCGCCGTGAGGATGTTGGAGCCTATGCACGGTGATGGTATTGTGGCGGAAGAAGGTCATCTTCCCGGGGAGCCACGCGATGGCCGCCGTCTCCACCCACGGCCGCGCCAACAAGACAGGTACGCTCCCGCGCCCTCGACATATTCCCTACTCCCGTGCACATATGGTCAAGCCTATATGGCTTATCTTGCCCCATACGGCCTTGGCAGATCTCGGTGAGATGGACTCCGCTAGAAATTCCTCTATGAATTTGGAACCTATAAAGGGGATTTAACTTTTAAGAAGCATAGAACGTTGTGCTATTATGCATTGACGTGATTTGGTCTGGGTGAAGTAATATATTGGGATCTTTGTGGAGGAGATTATATTGCTTCTTCTTATATTGGAACAATTGAGAGGAGCAAGGTTAGTAATATCAACACCTGACCACGCCCTAGGCTGTGGCGAGAGTTTGTGTATATCTCTTTGGTGTCAACCTCATGTGCGTGCTAGCCACGTTCTGCCGCTGCGGGCACCCTATTTGCCTTGGTATGATCGATGGAAGCACTTGGGTGATGTTCCGGTGATAAAAATGCTGAAGGTTCGTGATTTCTTACCAGGTTATATGCGGTTCTTACCCAGCTGGCATGGTGATGATTTCTTCTCTTTGCTTTTCAGTTATTATACTGGCCGATACATCTATCTATTGGGAGGTTGTTTTGCTATCAATTGGGATCCTGGGTTTAGGGTCTTTTCATGCTTGGTAAAAATGTCTAAACTGTTTGAACCATTTAGGCGTTAATAGTTCAAGAGAATAATGATTCTTTCTGTTTTCTATTTCTTCATGAATTCACTGTCTGTTAACAGTTCAGGAGAAAGCCGTAAACAAATTACTTAGTTTTTAACCCAGCTGACATGTTCCTACTTTATATAATGAAGTATAGTTATAAAGAAGGAGATTTCACAGACCATTTCAGTCGTAGATATAGCAACTACGTTGAATTAGTATCCCAGTGTTATATGTTAGAGAAAGTGGAAGAAAAGAAAGAAATATAATTACACTAACTTACAAATTGTGTCACCAAATCGAGTGCAAGATGTTAGCGTTGGTTACTGTATATTAATGAGCCATACCTGTGTGTAACATACTTATACATTTTTCTGTTTCCTTCCAGGATAAAGGCAAGTGTTCTATTTGTGCATTGTGACGGCAATTTTCTTGGATAACAGACGAAGCGAGATCGGAGGAGTACACGAGTGGGATAACAGTTGATAAACTTGATACGGGTGTGTTGTTGACTCTCATCCAACCGACGTGCCCAGACAGGCTACAGATAGGCATGATGGACTTCTATGGTAAAAAGACATTATGCAGCATGTAAATGTGATTTCTTCATCTCTGTTGTCCTTGATGACATGTTTATCTTGCCTGATAGAGAGAACGACAGTGATTATTTTGTTCTTCCCTCGCTTGTATTGCAGGGTTTGCTTCGGAACATAATTCAGTGTCCACTGATGTACTGAAGAAAAAAAGCATATTTGTTCTTCTTGCTTGTCACCAAGCAGGTATTCTTACGTGGCTCCAATCAAATTACCGATGTATGGATTCACTTAAATCACTTGTATTATCTGTAGGTTACCCTGTAATTAACCATATAAAGTTCTTGCTGATTATAAAATGTATGCTTCTTTTTACTACAATATAAAACATGTATTTTTCTCGGTTATTTGTGGGGCACCATCTACAAGTGTATGTAAACATGTTAAGGAACTCAAGTTAATTGATGTGGACTCAAGTGTCCTGATAGAAGGAACTAACTCTCCAAATTAGGTAAAGAACATGGCTGGTCATCTGTTTGCAAAATGTTTGCAAAATTTGAGCTGTTGCATGCTACTTGCGTGTATGAAAGAGTTAATGCAATTCACAATTTGTTAATACTCCATCTTCATGTATGCAACTGTTGATTCAAGCCTATTTGCATGATACTTTCGATATTGCCCTGTGATTAGTGTTGAAGTAAGAACAGACCCAGTTTCAACTCACTTCTTTAAAGATGTTTATGAGAAAATGGAGTACTATCTTGCTTTGTATTCTCATGCATCGGGAGCATACTTCGCACAACATGGAGAAAAGGTTCCCTTTGCTCAATTTTATTCTCAGTGAGTACACATCGATCAACCGTGGGAAACCCTTTTTTAGAACCTTACAGTTGGACCGACTACTGCTGCTCTATCTCATTTACTATATCTTGTAAATATCCTCTATTTTCAAACTATATATTATATATTGTAAATATCCCTTGTTTTCAAATTATACACTGATCTTATATTTTTTTCCCGGTTTGAAAATCATATGTGATTATTACTACAGAACACATCTTAGGGTTTTGAGAGTGCGTGATTTGTTTTCATTTATCCTTGCTTGATCACAGTTGTTTATCTGTTGGTTTTGTCCAGCTTTGTTTATTTTTTAGTTTTGTATGCGGGGATCATAAGATGAGAATGAAAGCGGGGAGGTGCCATTTCTTTTTGTCGTCGGATTCCCTTTGCTCGCCGTTGCATAGACTTATGACTTGAATCAGAAATTTTGATTTTTGTTGTAATTTCGTAAGTAGTTAAATGGGAGACTTTTGTTGTAAATTGGCCAGATAAAAAAACAGTTCTGCTAATTTACAGTCGAGTGATTTACAATTGGTTTTCATTCAAATTTTTGGCCGTTTGATCTCATGCTTAGATCCACGCTGGGAGCTGGCTTTTCCTTGTGATTTTTTTCTCTCTGTTACTGGGTGCGCTTTCGTTTCCCAGCTAGCCCGTTACTGCCCATCCCTTGGGCCCTGGCTCTCTCTTTATCTTTTTTTTTAATTTTGATTCTTGTCCTTTCGCATTTCTTGGCGAGAGTTGAAGCTGAGAAAGGGAGCCGATTCTTGGCGATTTCCTCATCATCCATGGTGATTCCGATCTCCTCCTCCTCCTCTTCAGCTTGATTTCCGTTCCAGTGTCGTGTGATTTCAGTTGGTTATCCTGGTCTTCTCCCTTTCCCCCTTGAATTTCGTCTAGATCTTTTGGTTTGATTCGATTCCCCTTGTATTTGATTTAGATGTAGGTGTATGTTAGTCGTAGAGGTGGATTTTCCTGGCGACTTTTTTGCAGTTACAGTGGTAGTAGCATGGATGTAGCGGTGGATCCGATTCCCCTGTTGGTTTTCTTTCTGCTAGCCTGGGCGTTGGATTCTGCTGGCCTTTTTTGCTGTTAGATGCAGGGGTGTGTGTTTGTAGGTAGTAGTTGCATCTAAGTTACATCAATAACTGTTCAATTTCAGTGGAATTTCCTCTCAAATCACAGAGTAGTGACACTGTAATTTCCAGAGTTAACCACAGTGCAATTTTTGCTGTAACTTCTGTGACTTTTACCAAATTTTATATGCACATTAAAAAGAAAGGGAGGGAGTACTCAATCTTTTCATGCAAATCTCCTAGATCCAAGAGTTTCACAAGAAATATTATGTTTTCAAGATTATAGATATAATTAGGAATAAGTGAATGAGATTACTTGGATAGTGTTCATATATTTGATCTGGTGATGTATGGTTATTATGTGCTTCTCTTGATTTTATTTGTATCTGTACATGTTAGATTAGTTCCTTTTGGGCCACCAGAACAAAATAAGCTTCTCAGATTTTTTTTATGTTCAAATTTTATAGTGGCTTTACACAACTATATCATTTTGCCCACCAAATTGTCGTCGTATTTTAGTAACTTGTTTGCTCATTGGTGTCCCTTGATAAGATGTAGCCTCACATGCATGAAAGTGGAGAAACTGTAGATTGACATGTCCAAGTTTGCAGTTTTTCTACATCAGACAGCTTCCACGGAGCAGTGGCGGATCCAGTATGGGTCAAGGGTGTACAGATGTACACCCAAAATTTGCTGCACAAAATTCCTATATATACATATATGGCAAAAAAGACTAAGAGTGGCATACTTTGAGAGACTACATAGCAGCTCTCATGTGGCAAACAGACCAATATTAACCCATCGGCCACTAACCACACCTAACTAACCAGTTGCCCAAGAGCAGCAACGAGCCACCTCTGGCTCACGTATGAGAGATACTAAGAACATCTACAGCAGGACTTGGCAAATCTGACCCCTCAAACGTCCGCGGACACGACCGAGCGTGTCCACACGGACAGTGACCATGCAAAAAGAAATCCTACATGCTACACACACTGTGGCTAACTACGCCTCGTCGTCGGAGATGTCTAGGATGTCAACCGCGAGTGCAAAGTAGCGGCATCGGCGGACGGGAGGGGGGGATGTGGATGGGTAGGGTTACGGTGCCGATAGTTGGCTTAAATAGTTAGGTTGGGGCACTACAAGGCCCGCCGGAGTGGCGCCGCACGACGTCGGAGGAGACGAGCTTTATACCATCTGATTTCATAGTGTTTTCATATGAGAACCGGCCGTCAGTCCGACGTGTCGGACGCGCCCGGACTTTTGACGCGGGTTTAGAATGCCCAGTTGTAGATGCTCGACGCACAGTCAAATACCCCCGAAAAAGCTTAGTCCAGAGTTCCAATCTAAAATTTCATTCATTGACCGGTACATGTGTAGCTTATGTTTGGATTTAGAGATATATACCTCTGTACATGACCAAATTAGTAAAGAGGAAGACTGTTGATTTAGAAACAACAAATGAATTATCTTTGGGTTGGTTTCATTAGTAAAAAAATAAACGAATGAATTATCTTTCTTTTGAGGATGGAATGAATTATCTTTGGTTTTAGAGATATATAGCTCATTGTAAAATAAATCTTCTCCCGAGATATTGATCCTATTGTGAACAATTCGTGTTGCCGTGGACCATTGCATTTCTTTGTCAGGGTGAAAACATATTGAACACCCAAAGTTGAATTTCTGGATCCGCCACTGCCACAGAGGTCAAATATGAGGCATTATCAACCCATGAAATGTTAAATTCTGGACGTACATATGTATATATTTGGATACTGAACTAACTGATGTAGGAGAATTAGAGAGGCTGGAAGTTAGTTGGTTGCAGAAGAGAAAACAAGAATATTTTCCAATGCTTAATAAGGTGGGAGACAGAGAGAGTGAGACTAGAACATGTATGCATGTTGCAACGCACGAGCAATTAATTAGTTACATATATTCAAGGATTACAACTTCCGTGCCAAATTACTTGTCTTAGATTTATTTAGGTATATGGATGTATCTTGAACTAGGGCTACAAGGAAAAAAGGAGCAACACTTGGAGAGGAAGCGTTATGTCCTGGTGCTTTCTTTCAAACTAAGGTAGTTGCTTTTTCCATGTGATCGTCTAATTTTGTCCCACTCTAATTTTTGGTTTCCAGGGACCTATCTCTCTCGATTATGGTGAGCAAGAGGCGTCGCTTATATCCAAGTTGTTGCAAGGTGCCTTCCATCCTCAATGGTAAATTCAATGAATATTGATGTAACCAACAAAAAATAGGAATATAGATGTACTGTGGACGTATATGAGGTGATTCATGTACCACTATGGATTACTTATTTTCAGATGGCACATGCTGTGTGTGCATATATGTGCTGTGTGTGCTTACATGTAATTTGATATGCGCAATCAGAACAAAAATATACATGTGAAATTTGATATGAATTGCATTCATAGGTGTAATCGGAAAAAAAGATAAATTAAAAACCCGTGGCAACGCACGGGCATTCTCTTAGTCTTTGTTTAGGATATGTGTAAAAATCTTTGCTCAGTAGTGAACCATGAATAAATCATATAGAGTTCTTTTTTTTAATTACTAACACACACACACACACACACACACACACACACATATATATATATATATATATATATATATATATATATATATATATATATATATATGCAAGTTTGCCGTATAGATTTTTTTTTCCTTTGAGGACCATGGCAATTTTTCTATAGGTGTTTTTTTTCGCAACTCTACAGGTGTTTGTCTATGTAGGTTTTACCAAGTGCAGTTCAGGAGGCCGAGTACTAGGCCCTATTTGTTTGGGCTTTTGCTTCTGCTTTAACATACTTTCTACTTTTATCAAAATGCCATAGAAGCTTCTAAATATGCGCTTTTAGAGCTTTTATGGCTTTTGGAGCTAAATATTGCTATATCAACTCATCAAAAGCCATAGAAACTCCGAAAGCATCTACTTAGAAATTTTTATGCCTTTTTGGCTAAAGTGAAAAAACTACAAAAGCATGAGCAAAAGCCCAAATAAACAGGACCAGGCACGGGCCCATTACCTCAATCTGGCTGGCCGTCGCTTGTTTAGCGCGTACGATCGCGTGGGGGCGTAGGTTCCCTTCGTTCGCGTGCATGAAGGTATATATATACTCTGTTTATTTTCAGTTACGATTACGATTGTATCGTTGTTGCTGAGGCTCCTCATATATAAAAAGATCAACAAGAATAGTCGCACCTTCGGTTCGCCCATCGACACGTACGTGCAATGGCTACCCAGGGGGAGCAGCCCGACTGGCTGAACCTCCCCTCCGATCTCCTGAACCTCATCGCGCGGAGGTCCCGCGACGCAGTCACCGGGCTCGCCGGGTTCCGCTCCGTGTGCCGGGCATGGCGCGCCGCGGCAGGGCCCGCGCCGCGCCTCCTGCTCCCGCGTGTCCGCGCCTCGCACACGATTGTCTTCCCCTTGTCCCGTGGCTGGTCTCTAGTCCTCGACACCCGCGACGCCTCCTGCCACGTCTCGCACCTGGCCACCCACGCCACGGCGGCCCTGCCCAAGCTCAACGCAGTCCGCGACGACCCAGGCAGCGACGTCGTCAGGCACGTAAGGTACGTGCACGGCAACGACCTGGACACGGCGGTGCGCAGCAACTGGATGTTCCCGACCTACCTCGAGTTCACGGACTACTTGCGCTTCGCCGTCCACCTCCCGCCCAGCGCCCCGGCGGCGGGCATGACGGTCATGATGTACCACGTGATGCACGGGCACACGGGCATGCTCTTCTGCCGCCCCGGGGACGCGGCATGGACCAAGGTGGAGAAGCCCCGCCGCGTAGGCTACGGCTACTTCGACTTCGCCTACCATAACGGGAAGATGTTCGGCATGGACACCAACGGCGAGATGGCGGTGTTCGACGCCGCCACGCTCGGCGCCCTACAGCTGGTCCGGCGTCCGCCGGACATGCCCAACCTCTGCAACAAGATGTACGGGTACGGCTCTTTCCCTCGGAAAAAAGAGTTCGATTACGTCCACCTCGTCGCGTTGCCGAGCAAGCTGGTCCTGGTAGTGGCGAGGACCACCGTCAAGTCGTCCCGGCCGGTGGCCTTCGACCTCTTCGAGCTAGGCTCTTCTTCGGCGCCTGATGGGCAGCTCGCCTGGCGCAAGGTGGCCCAGGCTGGTAACTACGAATTGTTCATCGATAGATACCACGCAACCTTCTGGGAAAATGACGGCGCCAACGAGGGCGGAACTCGGATCTACTACGTCCATGACGAGCAGAAGGTTTCTACCGTCGCGGCATACTGCTACAGCATGCACGATAACAAGTTGGAATGCGTCTACAAGTCATCACCCAAGGACGATGGCCTCCCCGACTGCTTAACTAGGCCTAGTTGGTTCGTTCCTTAATTAGCTTGCTAGCTAGTTTATAATAATTATGTAATTATTGAGTACTATCAGCATGGCCGTGTGGGTCGCAACCGAAGATTTTCTTTTGTCTAAGGGGGGCGTTATCTTATGACTAAGGATGGCAATTTTACCCATGGATGGATACTCATGGATATCCGACCCGTATGGACAGGGTTTGGATATGCTTTTGCGCCCATGGGCGGCGCCCAAACCCGACGCGTTTACTCGTGGGTAGGGCATGGACATAATCTTGTACCCATGGATATATCCAAACCCGACCCGATAGTATGACTTAATGGCAATATTCCGCTATCCCTACCTCATAGTCACATGTCCCACTATAAATTTACCCACTATAATCTAAAACATTCAAAGCAAATTGCACAATCCCCACCGTGAGTTTTATTAGTTGACGTTCAATCCCCGCCTTAATATTACTTTAGCCCCCATCTGATCTTTTATGTCATTGCTAGATGACTCATCATTAAGAATCAGCACCGTCTCCTCTTCTTACTCCTCCTACATCCCAAGAGATGGTCGACACTTTCAGCTGCTATCTCCATGTATGGTGGAGCACTTCAACAACCAGCACCACTGACCTATTACAACGCAACTAAGTATCCCCTCGACCCCTTTGTCTCTGCTTTTTCACACGGACATTGATGCATGCGTGCAACAACTTATGTGCATGTTGTGTTGTGTCTTATGTATATGTCTTGAGAGGACCCCCAAGGATATCCAACGGATATGGATATCCATCGGGTTTGGACACGGACACAATTTTTCGCCCATGGATTTTTTTTCATGAGCGGGCAGCGACTGTCTTCATGGATATGGATATGGATTTGATATTGTTCAATCCGATCCAAACCCAACCTATTGCCATCCTATGCGTCAGCCAGTGGATCTTCTTCGATTGTGTGACACGAGCCGTTAGATTTTTCTTGTCTAATTTCCGGCAATGATGCTCTTGTTGCAAGATCTGCTCTTCTTTGATTTCCTGCAACAAAACCTTTGTTGCGAAACCTAATCTTCTATAATTTCCGGCAACAAGACTCATATTGCAAAAACTATTCTTCTCTAATTTTTTGCAACAAGATCCTTGCAAAAATTGCAATAACATCTTCCGCCGCGTCTAATTTTTGGCAACAACATCTTCCGCCGCGTCTAATTTTCTGCAAGCCCCTTTGTCGGGGGAAACTGTCCGCCACGAACACCTATGGGACCAGAGCCCCTTGTACGTTGCGGTAAGGGAGCGAAGGGAGCACGAAGAGCAGATCGAGGAGAGCACGCGGGCAGTTTACCTAGGTTCGGGCCGCGCGGACGCGTAAAACCCTACTCCTGCTTGGTTTGTATTGAGTTTGTGAGCTCGGGAGCTTGAATAATGAACTGCACCGAGCAAGTGAGCTATCTAGATTCCGAACCCTCTCTACGTTGTGCATGGGCCTCCTTTTATAGCTCAAGGGGTCACCGACAGGTGTCAACGTAGAAGAAGGGGCAAAAATGTAACTTTGGTGGTAGTTGTAACAGTGCGGGAACAGTGCGTGAACAGTGGATGAACAGTGGTCATCACCTACTTTGACAGTGGGGGACAAGAGCGTTAAATGCCCGTCGCCGTCGACCCCAAAAGCACCCGTCCGTGCGTCTCCGTTCGCCACGGCAGTAGCCTCGTCACTGTGGAGTGCCACCGTGTCCCCCAGGCTGCACAGCCATCCGCCACGCGTCCCTGGAAGGGCCCCAGGGTGACGCGTGGGTCGATGAGCTGGAGCGCGGGCACACAGCGTGAGTTCTCCCCGGCGAGCACCTTGCCGGGGTCTCGACCTTGCCGGGCCCTGAAGCTTGTCGCTCCCCGGGCTCTGCCGAGGCGCATGCTGCGCCAAGGCGTGTCTTCTGAGATGTAGTCTTCTGGTCTTCCTGGCAAGCTGCTCTCGCCAGGGTCTTGCGTTAATGTTATAGTCTTGAGCCCGGGGCGGCCTTCCCGGCAAGCTCCACTTGCCGGGGTCTTGATCTTCTGTCTTGTATACTTTGTTTTTGAATGGCTTAATGAGGATTGGATAGGTCTCCGGCAAGCGCGTGGTGAGCCCTGCCGCGGGAAGCTGCTACTGCCCGTGCACAAGTTGGGGTACTAAGGTACCCCTACCTTAGTACACCGACAGGAGCCCCCGGGCCTGGGCCACACACGGTGCCGAGCGCTGTTGGGCCAGGCCCAGAACAGTGCACGGGCACGCGCGGCCCACGGCGAGCTGTAGATTCCCTTCTGCATCCGCCGCGCAACACCCTAACGGCACGCGTCGATTGCGGCGTCGTGGGAGAGATCGTGGCCACGTTCTTTAATGGGAAATGCGGAGCGTCCCCCACTCCCCCCTTAAAAGCAGAGGAAGCAGGGGCAGTTTCCCTCCTGTGCTTTCATTGCTTCTTCAACCTCCAGAAATCCCCCGCTGCGCTCCGCCTCCACACCTCCTCCGCCGTCTTCCGCATCTGCGGCGCCGCCGAACTCCTCGCCCCTTCCCTCGCCGCCTCCGCCATGGCCCCGAAGACCGAGAAGGCGAAGGCGGAGAAGGCCAAGAAGGAGAAATCCGAGCAGGCGGCGAAGCTCGCCCTCCTGCGGAAGAGGAATGTGGTCTTCGCGTCGAGGCTCAGTGCGAGGGAGCTCTGGAACAAGTATTACCTCTTCTGGGCCAAGGAGACCAAGGCTCATCCCCGGACCAGAGTCTACCCCGCCGGCGCCAAAGATCTGCTTCCCGGCGGGTATTTCTTCTTCGCTGTTTTCTTCCACTGCGGCTTGTGTCCTCCATTCTCGGAATTTTTCTGCGACATCATGAACACGTACAACCTCCATCTCTTAGACTTCACCCCCAACGCCATCCTTACGATGGCGGTTTTCGCACATCTGTGCGAAAACTACATAGGGATCTATCCAAACGTAGCGCTCTTTCGGCATTTCTTCACGCCTAGAGTAGAGGCCGGCGCTCCCCTCTCCGGGGGTATCTCTTGGACCTTCCGCTTGAACAAGAAGGAGTCATATCTGAAAGGAGAGCTCCGCGGCAAGTGGGAGGAGTGGCGCGCAGATTGGTGCTGGATAGTGGAGGACCATCCGGAGCCTTTCACTGCGCCGCGCACAACAGCCATAGTGCGCGGCAGGGACTGGAGCGAGTTGGCCCCGGATGATGTCAAGCTCAACGTTGCCCTCGTCAGGATACTTCGTCTCCGGGTAGCCAAGTTGACCATCGGAGAGGTAGGGGCAGATTTCCTCCGCCGCCGCATTGCCCCTTTACAGGAGAGGAAAAGGCCAGCATGGGAGTTTGGCAATGCAGCGGACATAATGAGGTTGCGCCCGGGGTTGAACTTCAACTTCACGGCGCTGGAGCTGAAGGGGATGGTCCGGGAGCTTTTTAAGCACGACCCGGCACATCCGGAGTGGTTTAGACCTCCCCGGGGAGTGGTGCCGCTGTGCAACAGCACCGCCCGGGACGCCTTGCGCGCAATGATGCCCGCGTGTGACTCCCACGGCGTCGACCCCACATGGATAGTGCCCACGCCGGATCCAATCATGAGCTTCTTTGATAATCTGGTCGAAGTGCCCAAGAACTCCGAGGAGAACAAGGGTCTCACCCAGGAAACCACGGAGCGGGATCTAGCTTATATCGCTTCCCGGATGGAAGAGGCCACCGCAGCTGCAGCGGCAGGAGATTTTGGGTTCACCGTCGACGAGGCAGATGCTGAGGACGCGTCGTGCCAAGCCGAGGAGGCGGAGATCCGCAGACTACTCAAGCTCCCGCCCGACGAGCTCGCCGGGGTTCCTTCTCTGAGGTACGCCGGGATTCCCGGGATCGTGAGCGAGGCCGCGGCAAGAGGCGAGGTTGCCGGAGGCAGCAGAGGTACCGGAGGGAGCGGAGCCACCGGAGGGAGTAGGGCCGCAGGGCAGGATGCCGGACCCAGCGGGCCTGTTCGGGAGGAGGAGGAAGACACCGAGACCGAGGAAGATACCGGCGGGTCTCTAGGACTCGGCGACGACGCCTCCTCATCATCGGAGAGCTCCTCATCTCCGGCAAGTCCAAAGCAAGCGCCGGGGAAGCGCCTCCGCAAGGCGCCCACAGCGACGAGGACGCAGGCGCCCCGACAGCAGCCTGCTCGCCGGGCGGCGCGGGCCACCAGAGCGAGCCAAGGCGCGACGGAGGCCCCCAACGCACCAGCCGCGGCGGAGGCGCCCCGCGCGTCAGCCGCGACGGAGGCGCCTCGCGCACCAGCACCTAGCGGAGGGGGATCCTCTCAGAGTGGAGCAGCTGCTCCGCCTGCTCCCCGGGCCTCGGCGTCAACGGATGCTGGGTCTTCGCAGCCCCCAGCTCCGGAGACCGCCAAGCGCCCGAGGGAGCCTTCTCCTCCTGCTCCTCGCGCGGGTGCGCCCCAGGTGGTGTTCGACTTCTCCGCCCTGAGCGACGACGACGACGAGGAAGAGGAGTAAGCACTTGTATTTTATAGCTTCTTCAATTCTGTCTTGATCCTTTCGATGATGATTCTGATCTTGTTTTTGTTTTCAGGTCCCTGGCCCAGCGAGCGGCGAAGCAGGCCAAGATCCCTGTGGTCGAGGTCGACGACGACTCGCCCGTCGCGGCGACAGGGGATGCGCCGGCGACGAACTTGCCGGACCCAAGCGCTGCTCCGAGGAGCAGCCCCCAGCGCAGCCCCCAGCGTAAGTCTGGTCTTGAACTTCCTACTTGTCGGGCGCGCTTGAGGTTTTAGCTTGGTACTAACGTTTTGTTGTCTTGTTTGTCTTGTGCAGAAATGGAGCCGCAGCTGCAGGAGCGCCCGGAGACTGCCTCCGGCGAGCCACCGGCTCCGCCCTCCCCGCCAAGGGTAGACTCCCCGGCGAGGGAGAACGCTCCGACGAGGACGGGCACCCCGCCAAGGGCGGGCTCCCCGCCAAGAGCGGGCAGCCCGACGAGGGCAGCCACCCCGCCAAGGGAGGGCACGGGCGGCCCTCCGCCAGCAGGGGCCACTGCCCCACCGCCAAGGGAGGACTCCCCGGCGAGGGAGCCAGTCGCCGAAGACGTCCGCGAAGGTAAATTTTGCAGCTTTATCTTTTTTGGATTTGTCTTTTTGGATATTTGCTTGATCGTTTCTTTTCTTCTTCTTCTTCTAGATCCTCCCGCGCCGGACCGGATGGAGACCGAGGCCACCGGCGAGGAAGGCGCGCAAGGCGACGGCGGCAACGCCACTGCCGCTGAGGGCACGGCAGGAGCCGACGAGCCTGCCGCGGAGGAGACTGCTCCAACCGCAGACGCCGTGGCCGGGGAGGGGGACGGCGGCCACACTGCCGGCCCGGAGGCGGCAGGAGCGTCGAGCGCTGCACCAGCCGCCGACCCCTCCGCCGATAAGGAGCAGCCCGGCTTCTATCTTGAGGCCCCCAATGGCGTCTTTATACAAGTGTCGTGGGGGTCTTCGTCGCGAGCCCCCGTGGAGGGAGAGACCTTTGATGGAGAGGTCCTCGCCTCCGCGGGGTTGAAGATCGTCGAGGCGCCTGGCGGGAGCGACGAGCCCGAGGAGGAAAAACTGCTTCGCCGGCTCCTGGCCCTTTACCGGGCCAGGCAGGCGAAGCTGGATTCCCGAGAAGCCCTCACCGCCAAGGCTGCAACAGACTTGGAGAAGCGCGCCGCGGAACTCCGCGCCGCCAACCAAGCGGCCCTCCGCAACTTGGCGGAGGAACGCGAGAGGCTTGCCGGAGAGCAGCAGGAGTTTCTTCTGGAAAAAGCTGAGGCCGAGGAGCAGCAGCACCTAGTTGGCGAAGAGCTGTCCCGGCGAGAAGGAGCGCTCACCCAGCAGAAGGTTGAGCTCGACGCGCACGACGACGAGCTCACCGCCCGGGAGCAGACAATGAAGGAGGCGAAGGAAGCCGCAATCGCCGCGGAAAACGCCAAGAAGGACCTTGAAGCTAAGGTGGCGCAGCTGGAGGAGTACCTGAAGGCGAGCACGGAGAGGGTCACCGCACTCAACATAGAGCGCGAGAAAGACGCCCATACTAACTCCGAGCTTCAGGTACGCCTCTCCAAGCAGGGCGACGAGCTCAAAGCCGCCAAGGACTCAATTGCTGATCTTGAGTTGAAGGTCTCCACTTTGAGGGATTCACTTGACGCCGCCCGGGACCGCGAGACCAAGTTGAAGGAGGAGGTCCGCAAGGAGCGGGAGCTGGTGGAGAGCACTACCACCTCCGCAAACCTCTTCAACCAGGCGGTGGAGCAATGGACGGAGGAGCTGGTCGCCTCCGCCGCCAACATAGACAAGGAGCTGATGGCGCTGAGGGTTGAACACCTTGTGTACTCTCCGGACCCAAATCTCCCCCACAGCGCCAAGCTCAGTCTTTTCTTCAGAGGGATCGCGCCGGCGCTCGCACGTCTGCAGCAGATGCTCCCCGCGTAGCTGGCCGAGGAGTCGCGCCAGCTCTGCGTGGGAACCTTGGAGCGCGTCTTGACCAAGATTGTCTACCGCAACCCCGGCATAAATCTCGTCAACGTCCTCCGCAGCTTGCCGGCCGATGCAGATCAGGAGGCACTGAAGGCGCAGGTCGCCCACATCATCGCTAAGGTGAACAAGATCTCCAGGCGTGAGGGCGACCGCGTAGACTAGGCCACCTGCTTTCTATTTCCTTTGTTGCTGCATAGCGTGCCATGAACATGAATCTATTAGTCATTACGACAAGTTATCCCTTGTAATATATTATCTTATTTTGATCAATCGATGCTGTGTTATCTCCCTTGTTTTGGTCCTTTACTTTGTATGCTTTTAACCCTACGCTTCTAGGGGACTTGCCGGCAAGGGCCCCTTGCCGCGAGCGCTGAGTGCTGGACTCCGAGCAGCCTGCTGGCCAAGGCCTTACCGGCAAGTAACCTTGCCGCAGCTAGTCACAACGCACTTAGCTTGCTGCGCGAACTCGAAAACGAAATAAGGGCGCGACACTTGTCGCAGCTCACTTAAACCGTTGAGCGTACTCGAAAACAAGGTAAGGGTGCGGCTAGCCACGGGTAGGTTCCTCCGCGCACAGGTTTTCCATACAAAGTGTGGTTGTTCAAGGAAGATAACTGAAATTTAAAAATTTGAACTGCTCAAATTCTGGTAACTTAACTTTCATATATTGCTTGTTTCCCCGACAAGGCTTCTTTTTCTTGAACAGCACTTGGTTCATCCTCCATCTCCTTCCCCCCGGGCAAACTTGTGCGCGAGGAACATTCCTTCTGCTGAAGAGGGAAAGAAAAAGAAGAGGGAAAACAAGTATTGTGCCTTTCGGCGTGCTAATGCTTACCGGGTGTGTGTGTTGCGCGAGATGCCAAACAATGCATGCAAATAATGACGAAAAGCATGGAAAAGGCAAATAGTGCAAAACACAAAAGCTTTACTGATGCACGGGATCTGCGCCTGGCTTTGTACAAAGGATTACATGCAACAGCGGCAAGACTCGTACAAAAGGTGGTTGCTGGAACGGATCACGACAACCACGCCTTATGGGTGAAACTTTCGAAGATGCTCTATGTTCCAGGAATTGCTCACCGGTAAGCCTTCTTCGGTCTCAAGGCGGACAGCGCCGGGCCTTGTGACTTGTCTCACCCGATAAGGGCCTTCCCACTTCGGCGTCAACTTGTTGGAATTCTTGGCGGACTGAACACGCCGAAGAACAAGGTCGCCTTCCTCGAGACTCCTGGCCTTAACCTTGCGGCTATGATAGCGGCGCAAGGCTTGCTGGTATCGAGCAGCTCGTACAGCAGCCTGGAGACGTTCCTCCTCAAGGAGCAATGCATCATCTTGTCGCAGTTGCTCTTGCTCGAGCTCATCATAAGCGAGCACTCGAGGAGATCCGTATACGAGTTCCGTGGGGAGAACTGCCTCTGCTCCATAGACAAGAGCAAAGGGTGTCTATCCGGTGGCTCGATTTGGTGTCGTTCTGATTGACCAAAGAGCCGCCGGTAACTCCTCTATCCAGTTTCTTCCGCACTTGCGCAGCCTGTCAAAGGTCCTTGTCTTGAGTCCGCGCAGCACTTCAGCATTTGCCCTCTCCGCTTGACCGTTGCTCCTCGGGTGAGCAACAGAAGCGAAGCAGACCTTGGCGCCAAGGTCTTGGACGTATTGCATGAAGCTGCGACTAGTAAATTGTGTACCGTTGTCGGTGATGATCCTGTTAGGGATTCCGAAACGGCAAACAATCGACCTGAAGAACCTGACCGCTGATTGTGCTGTCACCTTTCTCACCGGTTCCACTTCTGGCCACTTTGTGAACTTGTCGATTGCAACGTACAAGTACTCAAAGCCCCCGACAGCACGGGGGAAGGGGCCGAGGATATCGAGCCCCCAGACCGAGAAGGGCCAGGACAAAGGGATCGTCTGGAGAGCTTGAGCTGGCTGATGAATTTGTTTGGCATGGAACTGGCACGCTTCACACTTGGTTACTTGTGCAGTTGCATCTTGGAGGGCTTCTGGCCAGAAGAACCCTTGCCGGAACGCCTTCCCGGCAAGTGCCCTTGCGCCTATGTGGTGACCACATATGCCTCCATGTATCTCTGCCAACAGCTTCTGTCCATCTTCTCTGGAAATGCACTTCAGCCTGACACCATTGAGTCTTCTTCTGTACAGTTCATTGTCCACGAACTGGTACATACTTGACTGCCTGGTTATCTTCTCTATCTCTTCTGGGTCGTCGGGAAGTTCTCCAGTTTGCAGAAAACGGACGATCTGCTGCGCCCATGCCGGAGCCCGAGGCTCAACGGCAAGGACTAAAGGCATGAGGGCCGCTGCGGGAACCCCAGCTTCTTCGGCAGGAACCCCAGCTTCAAAGTACATTACCCATTCACTTGTCGCTTCTTGTACGGGAACGCTTGTCTCTGGAACTTCTTCATCGGGCGTTGGGGTCCATTCAGCTATGAATTCTGCCAAAGCTCGGCTCTGGATAGTTGAAGTACTTTCAAACTTGAGACCAAAGCTTGACAGCTCCAGTGCCCACTCGACGATCCTGCCTGTTGCTTCTAGATTCTGCAATATCCTCTTCAACGGAAAGCGAGTGACCACTGTTATCTCATGTGCTTGGAAGTAATGGCGCAGCTTTCTCGAGGCCATGAGGAGGCCGAAAAGCAACTTCTGTACCCCGGAGTATCTTGATCTAGCACCCTGCAAGAGGGAACTCACAAAATACACCGGGCGCTGCACCATCTTCCTTCGCACTTCTCCTTGTTCCTGCGCAGAGTTGTCCTTGTCAGGGCCAGAGCTTGTCGGAGCAGCCCCCTGCTCGTCGCTGGATTCGCTTGCCGGTGGTGTAGACTCTTCCTCTGCCTCCCTCTCCGCTACCAACGCAGCACTAACCACTTGATTGGTTGCCGCTAAGTACAGCAGCAACTTCTCTTGTGGCCTAGGTGCGACAAGTATTGGAGTGGAGGATAGGTATCGCATCAAGTCTTGCAGCGCTGCCTCCGCTTCCGGAGTCCATTTCATAGGACCAGCCTTTTTCAAGATTTTGAAAAAAGGCAGGGCGCGTTCTGCAGACTTTGAAATGAACCTACTTAGGGCAGCTACACAACCTGCAAGTCTCCTTACGTCCTTGACGCGCCTCGGGGCTTCGATCTGCTCGATGGCTTTTATCTTGTCGGGATTAGCTTCAATCCCCCTCTGGGACACAAAGAACCCGAGAAGCTTGCCGGAGGGAACTCCGAAGACGCACTTCTCGGGGTTCAACTTGAGCTGGATCTTGCGCAGGTTCTCAAAAGTTTCTTCCAAATCTTGGATTAGTGTATCTTTGCTCTTGCTCTTGACCACTATGTCATCCATGTAAGCTTCTACATTTCTGTGGATTTGTGGCTCAAAAGCAGTGTGCACTACCCTTGCAAACGTTGAGCCTGCATTCTTCAATCCAAAGGGCATGCGAATGAAGCAATATGTGCCACATGGAGTAATGAATGCAGTCTTCTCTTCATCTTTCTTGGCCATGAAAATCTGGTGGTAGCCTGAATATGCATCAAGGAAGGAAAGTAGCTCACATCCGGCAGTGGAGTCAACAATCTGGTCAATGCGCGGCAAGGGAAATGGATCCTTGGGACATGCTTTATTCACATCGGTGAAGTCTATACACAGTCTCCACTTCCCGTTGGCCTTACGCACGACAACTGGATTTGCTAACCACGTGGGATGGATCACGCCTCTAACCAGGCCTGCTGCTTCTAGTTTCTTGATCTCTTCGGCAATGAATTCTTGGCGCTCCACGGCTTGCTTCCTGACCTTCTGCTTGACGGGCCGCGCATGAGGACAAACAACAAGCTTGTGCTCAATTACCTTCCTGGGAACGCCGGGGATGTCAGATGGTTGCCATGCAAACACATCGACATTCGCCCGCAGGAAGGCAACGAGTGCGCTTTCTTATTTGTTGTCGAGTGTAGCACTGATGGTGAAAGTACCACCAGTGCCGTCCCCCTTGGCGGACACCTTCTTGGTTGCCGGTGGAGCGGCCATCCCCTTCTTGCACTTGTCGGTGGAGCTCGATGGGACGTCCTCGACGGCAGCGCAGCACTCCGAAGAGGTGCGTTTGCCGGAGTGGGCCCCAGAGCACTTGCCGGACTTGGTCTTGGTCTTCTTCCCCCCGGGAGCTCCAGCGGCAAGTGTGTTGCTCTCCGCTGCGGCTGCTGCGTCCCGGTATATCTTGTCGGCGCAGATAAGCGCGTCCTTCTTGTCGCCAGGGACAGAGATGACGCTTATCGGCCCCGGCATCTTGAGTACATTGTAGGCGTAATGGGAAGCCGCCATGAACTTGGCGAGGGCAGGACGTCCAAGTATCCCATTGTATGGCAATGGGATATCGGCAACATCAAAGGTTATCCTCTCTGTCCTGAAGTTGAGCTCCCCGCCAAAGGTCACCGGCAGAGTTATCTTCCCCTTGGGCTTGCTCCTTCCCGGGTTTATTCCTTGGAACGAACCGGTCTCTTCGAGCTCGCCATCTGGGATCTGGAGTTTCTTGATCACAGCTGAGGAGATCAAGTTCAGCCCGGCCCCATCGTCAACCAACATTTTGGTGACCTTGAGGTTGCGGATAGTTGGTGAGACCAACATCGGCAAGCACCCGACCGCAGTGGTGCGGTCAGGGTGATCCTCAAGATCAAAAATGATGGGCGTGCTGGACCACTTCAGCAGCCTGCGTGACTCAACGGGCGGTTCTGCTGCGTTTACTTCCCGCACCCACTGCTTGAGTTGGCGGTGGGAAGTATGCAGAGAGGCGCCGCCGTCGACGCACAGGACTTCCGTGGCCTTCTGGAACTCCTGCTCGCTGTTATCGCCATCCTCCATGTCGTCGTCATCGTCTTCCTCTTCATCCTTGTCTCGGCCCCGGGGAGGTCGATCACCTTGCCGCTGCTTGGCCTTGCCGCGGCGTCCTCCCCGGCCATTGAATGGCCGCTTCTTGCTTGGCTCTCCTCCGCCACCTTGGGCCTTCTCCTTGTCGCGCCGCTCGTATTCAGCTTTCTGCTTCTCTACGAGGTACTCGACGCGCTTGCAGTTGGAAAGGTCGTGACCCTTGGTGCGGTGGATCTTGCAATATTGCTTGTCGGAGCCGTCCTGCTTGTCGGCTGCCGCTACAGGGGCAGGCTCCTTGCCGGAGCCGCCAGCCTGTGCTGTCTTGGCGGGAGCCTCCTTGCCGGACTTCTCAACGACCAGCACTTCCTTGCTTTTCTTCTTTCTATTGTTCCCCCGTCGGCTCTTCTTTGCCGGGGCGGCATCCTCGCTGTCGCTTCCCCCTGCGCCAGCATCCTCTCCGGGGAGTCTCTTCCCCTCTTCGGCGCGCGCGCACTTATCAGCTAGAGCATAGAGCTCGCTGACATCCCGTATCTTGGTCATGGCCATCTCCTCACGCATGCGGCGGTTACGCACGTTCTGGTGGAACGCGCTAATAACCGCAGCAGGGTGGACGTCGGGGATGTTGTGCTGCACGCGGCTGAATCGTTGGATGTACTTGCGCAGGGGTTCTCCTTCCTTCTGGGCCAAGATGTGGAGATCACTCTCCTGGCCGTGGGGTTTGTGGCCGCCCGTGAAGGCGCCAACAAATTGGTGGCACAAATCTGCCCACGAAGAAATGGAGCCTTCCGGCAAGTGCATAAGCCAAGAACGAACGTTCGGCTTAAGCACCAGCGGAAAGTAATTCGCCAGTATCTTCTCGTCGCGCCCCCCGGCAGCCTGCACCGCGATGGTGTAAATGCTGAGGAACTCCGAGGGGTGCATCTTGCCGTCGTACTTCTCGGGTACGTCGGGCCTGAAGTTTTTCACGCTGGGCCACTGGACACGCCGCAGCTCACGGGTGAACGTAGGGCAGCCTGCCGCGTACGGCAAGTCGCCTGGTTCACCGGGCGCGTGTGTGTCGACAGCGGTCCCAGCGCGCTGATCTGATTGTCGCCGAGCTTCTCGGCGGCGTTCGATTGTCGTCCGAGCGTCTTCTTGTCGCCGGTCGTCAAGGACTTGGCGCTGGTCCCGACGAGCCCGCGGATCCGACGACGCCGTAGAGTCGTCGTCGACATTAATCCGGCGGGGAGGCGTCTTCTGCTTCCGCGGAGGGGAGTGCATGGTGGTTGCACCCCCGGCGGTCTTGTCGCCATCGGCCTTCGTCTTCTCGACTTGCCGTGGCCGCGAGGTCGCCGGCTGCTGCGGCGTGTCGTTGTTGGCGAAGGCGATGAGGCTTTGGATTGTTGCCCTCCAGTCTTCGGCCTTGTCTGCCGCTGGAGAGAAATCAAGAAGCAGTTGCGCTCTTGCGAGTGCTTCTGCTGGAGAGGAGGGGAGCGGGGGCGAGCGGTGCGAGGAGCGGGATATGCTCGGACTCCTAACAGGGTTAGAAGGAGCAGTTTCCCGTCCCGGCGACCGCGCCTTGCTCGTGCCAGGGCGGTGGCCTTGAGCATCCCGCGAACCTCCAGTTTGCCCTTGCCCCAGCAAGCGGATGGTACCTCCTGTACCACGGCGCTGCTGGGTTGTCGTCTGCTGAGATGGACGTGGCGCATCTACGGACACCGAGGCTCGGTCGTCCGTCTTGTCCTTGGATTTGGTGGCGCCGCGAGTTTCCTCGCCGGCGACCACCCTTCCGCCGGCGTCTCCTCCACCCACCGTTGGTTCTGGTGGCGGTGGAACAGACGCAGACGGGCCTGCGACCTCCGAGGCTTTCTTCTTCGGGGCCATATCGCTGTTGTTGATGAAGTTGATGAAGCTGGAGAGCATGATGAAGAATGCGCCCGCGTGAACGCCGGATCAGATTCGCACAACCTCGACGCCCCCTACCTGGCGCGCCAAAGATGTCGGGGGAAACTGTCCGCCACGAACACCTATAGGACCAGAGCCCCTTGTACGTTGCGGTAAGGGAGCGGAGGGAGCACGAAGAGCAGATCGAGGAGAGCACGCGGGCAGTTTACCCAGGTTCGGGCCGCGCGGACGCGTAAAACCCTACTCCTGCTTGGTTTGTATTGAGTTTGTGAGCTCGGGAGCTTGAAGAATGAACTGCACCGAGCAAGTGAGCTATCTAGGTTCCGAACCCTCTCTATGTTGTGCATGGGCCTCCTTTTATAGCTCAAGGGGTCACCGACAGGTGTCAACGTAGAAGAAGGGGCAAAAATGTAACTTTGGTGGTAGTTGTAACAGTGCGGGAACAGTGCGTGAACAGTGGATGAACAGTGGTCATCACCTACTTTGACAGTGGGGGACAAGAGCATTAAATGCCCGTCGCCGTCGACCCCAAAAGCACCCGCCCGTGCGTCTCCGTTCGCCACGGCAGTAGCCTCGTCACTGTGGAGTGCCACCGTGTCCCCCAGGCTGCACAGCCATCCGCCACGCGTCCCTGGAAGGGCCCCAGGGCGACGCGTGGGTCGATGAGCTGGAGCGCGGGCACACAGCGTGAGTTCTCCCCGGCGAGCACCTTGCCGGGGTCTCGACCTTGCCGGGCCCTGAAGCTTGTCGCTCCCCGGGCCCTGCCGAGGCGCATGCTGCGCCAAGGCGTGTCTTCTGAGATGCAGTCTTCTGGTCTTCCTGGCAAGCTCCTCTCGCCAGGGTCTTGCGTTAATGTTATAGTCTTGAGCCCGGGGCGGCCTTCCCGGCAAGCTCCACTTGCCGGGGTCTTGATCTTCTGTCTTGTATACTTTGTTTTTGAATGGCTTAATGAGGATTGGAAAGGTCTCCGGCAAGCGCGTGGTGAGCCCTGCCGCGGGAAGCTGCTACTGCCCGTGCACAAGTTGGGGTACTAAGGTACCCCTACCTTAGTACACCGACACCCTTGTTGCGGAAATTGCAACGGGACCTCCTGCCGCGTCTAATTTTCGGCAGCAAGACCTTTAATTTGTTGCAAAAATTACAATAAATATGTTGTTGTATATGAGCTCGAGGAGGCGAGAGCCATGGACGCCGGCGCTCCTCTAGGACGGCGGCGACATCGAACGGCAAGCGATGGCAGATGCAGATCCAGAGGCGGGCGGTGCAGTCCGGCGGCTTCCGACGCACGCGAAGCCGGCAGGCAGCACCGTGGTGGCCGGCTCCCAGCATCTACGCACCAGCCGTGGGTTGCTACACCAGTCACCCGGTCATGGAGCGCTTCTCATCATGGACGAGGTCAATACTTCGCTGGAGAGACGCATAGGCATGGAGGCATGTTGTGACTACAGAGCTAGATGTAGAGGATGAATGTGGGGGGAAAGGGAATGAGTGGCTCTCGGTGAAGATAAGAAGAAAAAGGGATACACGATGGCCACATGGGATGCGGGGCGTGCGTCTGAGGTGGCGGATGGAGCGCTATAATCCGCCGGGTGATAGTTACCGTTTCCCTTTTTCTAAACGGAGGTAAAAGTTTTGTCTCGTCAATTAATTAAGAAGAAAAGAATTGTCCAGATAATTAACGGAAAACCCCATATGACCGCACATTTGACCCGATAAACACTCCAAACTCGCAACAGCCACAAACGCCACACAATCGAAAAGGTACTCGGAACAAGAACACCTCAAGTGGAGACAAAGGACACAACCAAATCCACTGTGACAAACAAAACCATGAGGACGATCTAAGAGACTGGGGACCGTCCATGAAGCAGCCATGGGCACCTATCAGAAGTTGCAGTTGTAAAGAGAGCACAACCAAAATTTGATTATCCACCTAACTAGGCACTATTTATCCACATATATTCACTAATGCCACGGGTCAAAGAGGTTTATGATTTATCAGTTGTTCGAGTTTCAGTCTATTCAAAGCTATGTTGCTGATATAGCTTATTAGGCATTTCTTTACTTGATAGACTTTATTTTTTTGAAACGGAGGCAAAAGCTTTGCCTCATTCATTAAATAAGGGAGAATAGAGTTTGTTATAAGTAACTCGAATACACAACATAAGATTACTCTCGCAAATAATGGACCCTGATTTCTTTGCACCGGCGATGACCCAAAGGTTGGCCTCGGTCTCGATGGAGCCAAGCAATATAGTCGGCGATGCGCTCTTGTGCTTGAAGACTCTTGCGTTTCACTCGTTCCAAATAGTCCATGAAACAAGCATGGTTAGGGACGCCTTAGCTTGGCGGTTTGGTGTGTCATTGTCGTACGTACTTGCCCACTAAGCCTCAACCGAGTCGAACAAGGGCCAACCGGAGGCATCGAGTCCGAGAATGTGGTATTTATCAATGATCAAAGACCAAAGCCTTCGAGTGTAGCGGCATTTGAAGAAGAGATGAGACCCACATTCTTGCACTCTCTTGCAGAGAGGCCAAAGACCATAGTTGAGCCACCCTAGCTTCGCCAATCTATCAGCGGTCCAAACTCTATCTTATAGAGCCAACCAAGCAAAGAACTTGACCTTTGGAGGAGCCCAAGCCTTCCATATCCTTTTATCCATGGGTGAGAGAACCATCCCTAAAAATCGGGCCTTGTATTCGGATGCCGCCGAGTAGAGCCCACTAGTCATATGCTACCATAGGATGTCATCCTCGGTGAGCTCATCGAGTTGGACCTCACACTACTAGGAAAAGGGCTATAGATAGGATTGTTACTGATGGCGCACCAGACATGCGGTGCGCCATTAGTATATACTAATGGCGCACCATGTGTTGGTGCGCCATTAGTATCCAAATACTAATGGCGCACCACATCAACGGTGCGCCATTAGTAACAAATTTTTTTCATTTTTTTTTCAAAACTACTACTAATGGCGCACCACATCCATGGTGCACCACTAGTAATTTTTTTTCAAATTTTGTTTTTATTTTTTTTCATTTTATTTTCAAAACAAGTAATGGCGCACCGTGGGAGTGGTGCGCCATTAGTAGTTAAACTTACTAATGACGCACCACATCCACGGTGCGCCACTAGTAATTTTTTTTTCAAATTTTTTTTTTATTTTTTTATTTTTTTCAAAACTAGTAATGGCGCACCGTGGAAGTGGTGCGCCATTACTAGTTGAACTAGTAATGGCGCACCACTCTCACGGTGCGCCATTACTAACTTGGCCATTACTGCACCACCCCTCCCCCCCGGGACCGCCTTTTCCAGTTCAAAAAAAATGATGGAAATGTCAAAAAAAATAAAAGAAAATAAGTTTCCCATGTGATATGTCGTCTACTTGTTGGGAAAATTTACAAATAAGAATTTTGACTTTATTTGCAAAATATCTCTGGAATTTAGTAAAACAGGCATAACTTTTGCATACAGGCTGGGATTAAAATGTTTTTATATGAAAAATCATCTGCTCGAAAAGTTACATCCGAATTTAACGGGGCGTACCCCGTTAAACATTTTCAAAATCCCCAAAAACCTAACAGAAAAAAGTTACGGGGCTTTTAAGATCTAGAGGCAAAAAAATTCAAAAAAATTAAAACTTACTAGTGGCGCACCGTTTGCTAGGTGCGCCGCTAGTAACACAAAAGAAATTATAAAATTTTCGAAAAAAAAATTTGATTTTTTGTTCCAAAATATGATACGTAATATGACCGGAAAGTTTGAAATATATTTTCAAAATTTCATCATACTCATGAACATTAACAAACTCCTAGACATCAAGAAGGGTTAATAGGATTGATATGATAGATATATCAACAAGTGCCTGTGAAGTGAGCTGGTGTTGGGGTTGGATAAAACTACGAAGTTAAGTGTGCTCGGGCTGGAGTAGTGTGAGGATGGATGACCTTATGGGAAGTTTGACCATAGAGTGTGATTTGACTTGAGATTAAGCAAATTGACCCCATATTAAGCCATAATGACCTGAGATTAAGAAAAAAAATTGAAAAAAAAATTTGATGAAAAATTACTAATGGCGCACTTCTATGTAGTGCGCCATTAGTATGCCAAAGCACCTGGGTATATATGGCCCCTGGGAGGCATACTAATGGCGCACTTGTGGTGCGCCTGTGCGCCATTAGTATATCAGATACCAATGGCCAGTGGTGCGCCATTAGTAAAAAATACTAATGGCGTGGCACTAATGGCGCACCAGTAGTGCGCCATTAGTGGCCAAAACTGGTGCGCCATTAGTAGGCATTTTCCTAGTAGTGTCATGCAAAACCTCCCAAAGTGTGAAGATTTGTGTGATGTGCTCCACGGAGACGTTGGCACGGGGGGCGGGGGG
>LR738712.1:845269333-845308694 GCA_902687465.1 Secale cereale | reverse complement strand
TGGACTTCTTTCAAAAATTATGCATGGTGGCCTCGCCACAAATACGATGTCAACTACATGATCATGCAATGACAATATGACAATATGATGCGTGTCATATAAATGGAACGGTGGAAAGTTTCATGGCAATATATCTCGGAATGGCTATGGAAATGCCATGATAGGTAGGTATGCTGGCTGTTTTGAGGAACAATATGGTGGCTGTTTTGAGGAAGGATATATAGTGGGTTTATGGCACCGGCGAAAGTTGCGCGGTACAAGAGAGGCTAGCAATGGTGGAAGGGTGAGAGTGCGTATAATCCATGGACTCAACATTAGTCATAAGAACTAATATACTTATTGCAAAAATCTACGAGTCATCGAAATAAAGCAATCAACGCATGCCCCTAGGGGGAGGTTGGTAGGAGTTAACCATCACACGCCCCCGACCTCCACACAAAGGTTGACACTCTACAAATACCTCGTGCTTTAACTTAGTCACACAACGTTTCACTATACGTGCATGCTACGGGAATCACTAACCTTAACACAAATATTTCTCAATTTCATAATTACTCCACTAGCATGACTCTAATATCACTATCCTCATACCTCAAAACAATTATCAAGCATCCAACATCTCTTTCTTCTCAATGCACTTGATGTAAATTTTTTTACTACATTGACATTGGATGTTTATCATGTGAAGACTAGTTTCTCTAGCCTAAACACTTTACCATGCTGTTTTAATAGACTATCAAATAGATCTAAGTGAAGCATGATAGTTCAACAATGTGTACAAAATATTACCACCACCGTGCTCTAAAAGATATAAGTGAAGTAGTAGAGCAAAAACTATTCAACTCAAAAGATATAAGTGAAGCATATAGAGTGTTCTAACAATTTCTAGGGCATATTTAACTCTCTAAAATAGGTGTGTCCAGCAAGGATGATTGTGGATAACTAACAAGCAAAGACTCAAATTATACGAGACGCTCCAAGCAAAACACATAACATGTTGTGAATAAAAATATAGCTCCAAGTATAGTTACCGATTGATGAAGACGAAAGAGGGGATGCTTTCCCGGGGCATCCCCAAGCTTAGGCTTTTGATTATCTTGAATTTACTTGGGGTGCCATGGGTATCCCCAAGCTTGGGACTTTGCTACTCCTTGTTCCATAGTCCATCAAAGCAATACTCAAAACTTGAAAACTTCACAACACAAAACTTAGACAAAAAAATTCGTGAGCTCCGTTAGTAAGAGAAAGCAAACCACCACTCAAAGGTACAGCAAGGAATTCATTCATTGTTTATATTGGTGTTAAACCTACTGTACACCAAGTTCTCTATGGTTCATATCCTCCAATATTACTCATAGATGCATCGGAATAAGCAAACAACACACGAAAAACAGAATCTGTCAAAAACAGAACAACTTGTAGTAATCTGCTGGGTTCGCCTACTTTTGGAACTCCAAAAAATTCAAACTAAATTGTTAAATTTGAGCAATTTTTCTACCAATCAGCAGAATAACGAATCAACTAGAAAGCACGCTCCAGTAAAATCTGAAGACTACTTTAGCGAGCGCTAACGATTCTGTTTTTCATAGCAAGATCATATAAACTTCACACAAGTCTTACCAAAGGTTCTACTTGGCACAAACACTAAACAAAACATGAAAACACATCTAATCAGAGGCTAGATGCAATATTTATTCCCTAACAGCAAGAAAAACAAATAACAAAAAATTGGGTTACCTCCCAACAAGCGCTATCGTTTTACGCCCCTAGCTAGGCACGATACAAGATAGATCTAGGTATTGCCATCTTTGGAAGGCAATCCATAAGTGGTTCTCATGATAGATTCATATGGTAATTTGATTTTCTTTCTAGGAACGTGTTCCATGCCTTTGCTTATCGGAAATTGGAATCTAATATTTCCTTCCTTCATATCAATAATTGCACCAATCGTTCTAAGGAAAGGTCTACCAAGATTAATAGGACATGAAGGATTGCAATCTATATCAAGAACAATGAATTCTACGGACACATAATTCCTATTGGCAACAATAAGAACATCATTAATTCTACCATAGGTTTCTTAATAGTGGAATCCGCAAGATGCAAATTTAAAGAGCAATCATCAAACTCATGGAACCCTAGCAAATCACACAAAGCTTTTGGGATAGTGGAAACACTAGCACCCAAATCACACAAAGCATATCATTCATGATCTTTTATTTTTATTTTGATAGTAGGTTCCCATTCATCATAAAGCTTTCTAGGTATAGAAACTTCCAACTCAAGTTTTTCTTCATAAGATTGCATCAAAGCATCAACAATCAAAGAGCAATTATCATAATTGAATCCCTTGAAATCAAAAGTAGTGAGTTCATCACTATGCAAAGTTTTAATCTCTTCAATCCCACTTTTAGCAATTCTAGCATCAAGATCTAAAAACTCCGAATTATTGGGACACCTTAAAGCAGAATCATCTCCAATCCTATTCTCGTCAAGATTAATACTAGAAAACAAGGATCTAATAGGAGACACATCAATAACTTTCAGATCTTCATCTTTATTATCACGATAACTAGAAGAACACGATTTAATATAATCTTCTCTTTTGGCACGCATCCTAGCAGTTCTTTCTTTGCATTCATCAATGGAAATTCTCATGGCTTTGAGAGACTCATTGATATCATGCTTAGGTGGGATAGATCTAAGTTTCAAAGAATCAACATCAAGAGTAATTATGTCCACACTTCTAGCCAATTCATCAACTTTAAGCAATTTCTCTTCAAGCATAGCATTGAAATTCTTTTGCAAGATCATAAACTCCTTAACACTAGTTTCAAATTCATAAGGCATCTTTCCATAAGTGTTGTTGTAGGAATTACCAAAATTATTAGAGGAATTACTATTAAAAGGCCTAGGATTAAAATTACCTCTATAAGCATTGTTACCAAAATTATTCCTTCAAACAAAATTCACATCCAAAGATTCATTGTTATTCTCAATCAAAGTGGACAAAGGCATATCATTAGGATCAGAAGAAGAACTCTTAGCAGCAAACAATTTCATAAGTTCATCCATCTTCCCACTCAAAACACTAATCTCTTCGATAGCATGCACTTTTTCACTAGTAGATATTTCGGTGTGCCATTGAGAATAATTAACCATAATATTATCTAGGAGTTTGGTAGCTTCTCCTAAGGTAGTTTCCATGAAAGTGCCTCCGACGGCCGAATCTAAAAGATTTCTAGAAGCAAAATTCAAGCCAGCATAAAAGTTCTGAATAATCATCCATAGATTCAAACCATGTGTAGGGCAATTACGTATCATTAATTTTATTCTCTCCCAAGCTTGTGCAACATGCTCATGATCTAGTTGCTTAAAATTCATAATATCGTTTCTAAGAGAGATGATCTTAGCAGGAGGGAAATACTTAGAGATAAAAGCATCTTTGCACTTATTCCACGAATCAATATTATTTCTAGGCAAAGAGGAGAACCAAGTTTTAGCACGATCTCTAAGTGAAAACGGAAATAACTTCAATTTAACAATATCGTTATCCGTATCCCTTTTCTTTTGCATATCACGCAAATCAACAAAGTTGTTTAGATGGGTAGCGGCATCTTCACTAGGAAGGCCGGAGAATTGATCTTTCATGACAAGATTCAACAAAGCAGCATTGATCTCACAAGATTCAGCATCGGTAATAGGAGCAATCGGAGTTCTAATAAAATCATTGTTGTTGGTATTGGAGAAGTCACACAATTTGGTATTGTTCTGAGCCATAGTGACAAGCAAGCAATCCAACACACACAAGCAAGCAAGAAGCAAGCGAACGAGAAACACACGGCGGAAGAAGGGCGAATAAAACGGCAAAGGTGAAGTGGGGGAGAGGAAAACGAGAGGCAAATAAATGTAATGCGAAGGATAAGGGTTTGTGATAGGTACTTGGTATATGACTTTTGCGTAAGCCTCCCCGACAACGGCGCCAGAAATTATTCTTGCTACCTCTTAAGCTTGCGTTGTATTCCCTCAAAGAGGAAAGGGAGATGCAACACAGTAGCGTTAGTATTTCCCTCAATTTTTGATAACCAAGGTATCAATCCAGTAGGAGACCATGCGCCAGTCCCTTGCACCTGCACAAACAAATATGAACTTCGCAGCCAACGCGATAAGGGGTTGTCAATCCCTTTACGGTCACTTACGAGAGTGAGATCTGATAGAGATGATAGTTGATATTTTTGGTATTTTTGGTTTATTAAAAATGCAAATAAACAACGACAAAAGAAATTAACGGGAAAATAATATGATAGAGATAGACCCGGGGGCCATAGTTTTCTCTAGTGGCTTCTCTCATGATAGCGATATTCTACGGCGGGTAAACAAATTACTGTCGAGCAATTGATAGAAAAGCGAAGAATCAAGGTCACTACTATCAAGTAAAGTGGTAGTGGTGTCCTTTAGGCTCACTTGTTTGGTAGTTTCTATGGTCATAGCATCACCATTAATAGGTCCAATGGGACCAGGAGTGCATTGGGTGCTAAGAGTTTGGATATCCCCAACAACTTGGATAGTAGCAACAGTGTGGTGGGTAGGAAGGTTCTTAATTCTAACTTCTTCCTCCTTTTCTCTAGCCCATCTCTCTTTAAGTTTAGCCAACATCCTAATGTTTTCATTAATTTGTACTTGAATAGCATTCATAGGAGTGGTCTTCCTCTCCTCAAGAGGGGAAGTTCTAATTTTAAGCAACTCTACCTCATGGGCTAAATTGTCTACCTTCGAAGAGAGATCATCTAGTTTGGCTAGTTTTTCTTCTACATTCTTATTGAAGGCTTTTTGGGTAGTGATGAAATCTTGAAGCATAATCTCTAGTTCAGAAGTGGAGTTCTTGGTGTTAGGATAAGCATTGTTGTTCCCATAGGAATTAGAAGGGAACGGTCTAGGGTTGCTACCAAAATTACTCCTATAAGCATTGTTATTGAAATTGTTTCTAGAGATAAAGTTCACATCTACTTGTTCTTGAGCAATCAAAGAATTTAAAGGAACATCACGAGGATCAATAGAAGATTGCTTGGAAAGTAGAGACATGATCAAGTCAACTTTTTCATTTAGGGAGGAAATCTCCTCGACAGAGTTTACCTTCCTACCTGTTGGAGCGCGTTCGGTGTGCCATTGGGAATAATTGGTCATCATCTCATCGAGAAGCTTCGTGGCAGCACCAAGTGTAGTTGACATAAAGGTTCCTCCCGTGGCCGAATCTAGCAAGTTCCGCGAGGTAAAGTTCAAGCCTGCATAAGAAGTTTGGATAACCATCCAAGTAGTCAGACCATGAGTAGGGCAGTTCTTGACAAGAGATTTCATGCGTTCCCAAGCTTGGGCAACGTGTTCATTATCCAATTGTTTAAAATTCATTATGTTACTCCTTAGTTGGATAATTTTAGCAGGTGGATAATACTTTCCAATAAAGGCATCCTTGCACTTGTCCCAAGAATCTATGCTATTTCTAGGCAAAGATTGAAACCAATTTTTAGCTCCTCCTCTCAAGGAGAAAGGAAAAAGCTTGAGCTTAACAATATTACCATCTATTTCTTGGTACTTTTGCATATCACAGAGTTCAACAAAATTGTTTAAGTGTAAAGCAGCATCATCTCCAGCACCGGAGAATTGATCTTTCATAACTAGGTTTAGTAAAGCAGGTTTAATTTCATAAGAAGGTGCTGAAGTGGCAGGTGTAGTAATAGGTGTGCAGATAAAGTCATCGTTGTTATGACTAGTGAAGTCACACAACTTGGTGTTCTCGGTGGAACCCATAGCAGCAAGCAAGCAAGATAACTATTTTTGTGATTTTTCATAGAAGACACTAAAGCAAAAACTGAAAGGTAAACTAACAAGACTAAAAAGCAAAGGTAAAAGATAGCGTGCAACTCCCCTATCATGAAGAGTGGAGTCCCCGGGAACGGCGCCAGAAAACTTTGCTTGATGGCTTCTCGCCCCTCGTTGGTTACCCCAAGTGGAAGGTTTGAGATGCAGTGTAGCGGTAGTTTTCCCTTGGCAAAGATACCAAGGATCGAATCCCCTGAGACTCCGAGGTTCAACAAGAAGGTGTCAACTGCTAGCGGCGCAACTAGCGATTGACCGGACCTGCACACAAATACAAATAACTTTGCTCCCAACGAGTATAGAGAGGTTGTCAATCCCTCCGGCCTTGTCGTTTACAAAGGATCAAACGCAAGATATAATAGTGATAGGTATTACTGCAACTAGTGAGTAAGAACAGAAAGTAAATAGCGGATGTGATCAGTGATGGTAATATGGACCGGGGTCCCATGATGTTCACTAGTGATGTCTCTCTCCCAAAAGACGATAAAACAGCTAAGCGAGGTAAACGAATTACAGCTGGGCAATTGACAGGATTATGTGCGCAAACCAATGCTAACTATGCTGCAAAGAAAGGTAGAGGCTCAAAAGCATGGGCGGTACGCCAAGGCAAGTAGACCGAAATCCATCTGCATCTAGTACTAATCATCCACCTTGAGATATCTATCCAGAACATCTCGCTGGTATTAAGTTGCGAGTCCCACCCATAGTGTAAACTCAAAGCAATAGACAACTGCATTAAAAGAACTTTGCGTAAAGTAAACAATCCTTGCACCCGCAAGTACAAGCACCGTTGTTTTCCCCCTTGTGGCAACAGCACATCCCCTAGACTCATGTTTCTGTCACTCAAGCTAGTCATCGAGGGGCATGAACCCACAATCAAGCATAACGTTCCCTCTTGGAGTTACTACCTACTACTTGGCCAAGGCAATAAACAGCAACGGAGAACATGCAAGAATTACTCAAGAACATAAATATAAAAGAGGTGAATCAAATATATTACTCACACATAATCTCATAATCCATCGGATCCCAGCAAACTCATCATAGCAACAGCATAAGGATTACATATGTGCCTCGATCATGTAGGGCAGCTCACGAGGTCTAATCGGTGAAGAACAAAGAGGGGAGGAGAACATCACATAGCGACTGGTCATGGACCCATGGTCCAAGGGAGACTACTCACAACTCATCCGGGAGGCGTCCATGGTGGTGGAGAAGCTCTCGGTGGTGGTTCTCCCCTCCGGCAGGGTGCCGGGAAGAGTTCTCCTGTTGCTCCCGATCTTGGAAGCGCGGCGGCGGCGGACCAGAGATGAGATCACGAAAAAGGGTTCCGTCCTCGAGGGTTTCGGGACACGGTGTAAATATATGCCAAAGGGGGCGTCAGAGGAGGCCAGGGGGGCCCTGGCGCCCTGGCGGCGCGGCCAGGAGGGGGGCGCGCCCTCTGGCCGCCTGGAGCCCTGGTGGCCCCCCTCCGGCCCTACTTTGGCCGCATGGAAGCTTCCGGAACGCTGATTTTTTATATATTTTTCTCGGGATTTTTCTGGCAATTTACGTAATGGGAAAACCTAAAATACAAAAACAGCAGAAAACAGAAACTGGCACTGGGGTGCACTGAGTTAATAGGTTAGTCCAAATATGATCAAATGTGTATGGAAGTGCATAAATATCATAGCAATATCACACAAAAGAGGCATGGAGCAAGCAGAAATTATAGATACGTTTTGGACGTATCAATAAACACAAGCAATATGATATAATCCCCATCTTTTTATCCTCGATGGAAACGATACAATACATGCCTTGCTGCCCCTACTGTCACTAGGAAAGGACACAGCAAGATTGAACCCAAAGCCAAGCACTTCTCCCATTGCAAGGACTATAGATCTAGTAGCCAAACCAAACCAATAATTCGAAGAGACTTGCAAGGATATTATGAGCACACATAAAAAGTTCAGAGAAGAACCAAATATCTTTCATAGATAACCTTGATCATAAACTCACAATTCATCGGATCTCGACAAACACACCGCAAAAAGAGATTACATCGAATAGATCTCCTCGAAGACCGAGGAGAACTTTGTATTGAGATCCGAAGAGAGAGAAGAAGCCATCTAGATACTAGCTATGGAACCGAAGGTCTGTGTTAAACTACTCACAACTCATGGTGAGGGCGATGATGATGATGATGAAGGCATACATGATGGACCCCCCTCCCGGAACAGGCTCCAAATGGGATCTCCACGGGAACAGCAGCTACGGTGGTGGAATTAGGGTTTTCTCTCTGCCTTCGGAGTTTCTAGGGTACGTAGGCATATATAGGAGGAAGAGGGGCACCAGGGGCCACGGGGCCTGCCCTCGAGGCAGGGGGCGCGCCCTGGGAAGGGGGGCACGCCTCCACCCTCGAGGGCGGGCCCCCTGTCCTCTGGCTTGGCTCCGAAGTTTATCTCGCGTGATTTCCTCCAAAAATATCTCCTGCAAAGGTTTCATTCTGTTTGGACTCCGTTTGATATTCCTTTTCTCCAAAACCCTGAAATAGGCAAAAACAACAATTTGGACTGGGCCTTTGGGTTAGTAGGTTAGTCCCAAAAATGATATAAAAATGAATGATAAAGCCCATTAAACATCTAAGACTTCATAAATAATAGCATGGAACATTCAAAAATTATAGATACGTTGGAGACGTATCAAGCATCCCCAAGTTTAATTCCTGCTCGTCCTCGAGTAGGTAAATGATAAAGATAGAATTTTTGATGTGGAATGCTAACCAATATAGTTTTTCAATGTAATTCTCTTAATTGTGGCATGAATGTTCAGATCTGAAAGATTCAAGATAAAAGTCTATATTGACATAAGAAATAACAATACTTCAAGCAAACTAACAAAACAATCACGTCTTCTCAAAATACTAGGGCTAAAGAAAGTTATCCCTACAAAATCATATAGTGTTGGCTATGCTCCCTTGCTATTACACAAAATATTCATATCATGCACAACCCCGATTTTAGCCAGGCATTTGTTTTCATGCTCTATCTTTTCAAACCTTTCAACTTTCATGCAATACATGAGCGTGAGCCATGGACATAGAACTATGGGTGGAATAGAGGTGGTTGTGGAGAAGACAAAAAGAGGGAGATAGTCTCACATCGACTAGGCGTATCAACGGGCTATGGAGATGCCCATCAATAGATATCAATGTGAGTGAGTCGGGATTGCGATGCAACGGATGCACTAGAGCTAAATATGAATGAAAGCTCAACAAAAGAAACTAGTGGGTGTGCATCCAACTTGCTTGCTCACGAAGACCTAGAGCATTTGAGGAAGCCCATCGTTGGAATATACAAGCCAAGTTCTATAAAGAAAATTCCCACTAGTATATGAAACTGACTAAACATGAGACTCTCTACAATGAAGAACATGGTGCTACTTTGAAGCACAAGTGTGGAGAAAGATAGTAGCAATTGTCCCTTTTTCTTTACTTTTTTTCTTTTTTTCTTTCCCCCTATTTTGGGCCTTTCTTTTTTTCTTTTCTTTGGCCTTTCTTCTTTTTTTCCCTTTTTTTCTCATTTTTTTGCGGAGGGGCTTTATAGATTCAGCCTTTCCTCCCATGGGACAATGCTCTATAGATGATGATCATCACACTTTCATTACAACACAAGATTACAACTCGATACTACAACAAAGTATGACTCTATATGAATGCCTCCAGCGGTGTACTGGTATGTGCAATGAAACAAGAGTAACATCTATAAAAATTATGCATGGTGGCCTCGCCACAAATAAGATGTCAACTACATGATCATGCAATGGCAATATGACAATATGATGCGTGTCATATAAACGGAACGGTGGAAAGTTGCATGGCAATATATCTCGGAATGGCTATGGAAATGCCATGATAGGTAGGTATGCTGGCTGTTTTGAGGAACAATATGGTGGCTGTTTTGAGGAAGGATATATAGTGGGTTTATGGCACCAGCGAAAGTTGTGCGGTACAAGAGAGGCTAGCAATGGTGGAAGGGTGAGAGTGCGTATAATCCATGGACTCAACATTAGTCATAAGAACGCATATACTTATTGCAAAAATCTACGAGTCATCAAAACAAAGCAATCAACGCATGTCCCTAGGGGGAGGTTGGTAGGAGTTAACCATCGCGCGCCCCCGACCTCCACACAAAGGTTGACACTCTACAAATACCTCATGCTTTTACTTAGTCACACAATGTTTCACCATATGTGCATGCTACGGGACTCACTAACCTAAACACAAATATTTCTCAATTTCATAATTACTCCACTAGCATGACTCTAATATCACTATCCTCATGCCTCAAAACAATTATCAAGCATCCAACATCTCTTTCTACTCAATGCACTTGATGTGAATTTTTTTACTACATTGACATTGGATGTTTATCATGTGAAGACTAGTTTCTCTAGCTTAAACACTTTACCATCCTGTTTTAATAGACTCTCAAATAGATCTAAGTTAAGCATGAGAGTTCAACAATTTCTACAAAATATTACCACCACCGTGCTCTAAAAGATATAAGTGAAGTACTAGAGCAAAAACTATTCAACTCAAAAGATATAAGTGAAGCATATAGAGTGTTCTAAAAATTTCTAGGGCATATTTAACTCTCTCAAGTAGGTGTGTCCAGCAAGGATGATTGTGGAAAACTAACAAGCAAAGACTCAAATTATACGAGACTCTCCAAGCAAAACACATAACATGTTGTGAATAAAAATATAGCTCCAAGTATAGTTACCGATGGATGAAGACGAAAGAGGGGATGCCTTCCAGGGGCATCCCCAAGCTTAGGCTTTTGATTACCTTGAGTTTACTTGGGGTGCCATGGGCATCCCCAAGCTTGGGCCTTTGCTACTCCTTGTTCCATAGTCCATCAAAGCAATACTCAAAACTTGAAAACTTCACAACACAAAACTTAGACAAAAATTCTCGTGAGCTCCGTTAGTAAGAGAAAGCAAACCACCACTCAAAGGTACAGCAAGGAATTCATTCATTGTTTATATTGGTGTTAAACCTACTGTACACCAAGTTCTCTATGGTTCATATCCTCCAATATTACTCATAGATGCATCGGAATAAGCAAACAACACACGAAAAACAGAATCTGTCAAAAACAGAACAGCTTGTAGTAATCTGCTGGGTTCGCCTACTTCTGGAACTCCAAAAAATTCAAACTAAATTGTTAAATTTGCGCAATTTTTCTACCAATCAGCAGAATAACGAATCAACTAGAAAGCACGCTCCAGTAAAATCTGAAGACTACTTTAGCGAGCGCTAACGATTCTGTTTTTCATAGCAAGATCATATAAACTTCACACAAGTCTTACCAAAGGTTCTACTTGGCACAAACACTAAACAAAACATGAAAACACATCTAATCAGAGGCTAAATGCAATATTTATTCCCTAACAGCAAGAAAAACAAATAACAAAAAATTGGGTTACCTCCCAACAAGCGCTATCGTTTTACGCCCCTAGCTAGGCACGATACAAGATAGATCTAGGTATTGCCATCTTTGGAAGGCAATCCATAAGTGGTTCTCATGATAGATTCATATGGTAATTTGATTTTCTTTCTAGGAACGTGTTCCATGCCTTTCCTTATCGGAAATTGGAATCTAATATTTCCTTCCTTCATATCAATAATTGCACCAATCGTTCTAAGGAAAGGTCTACCAAGATTAATAGGACATGAAGGATTGCAATCTATATCAAGAACAATGAAATCTACGGGCACATAATTCCTATTGGCAGCAATAAGAACATCATTAATTCTTCCCATAGGTTTCTTAATAGTGGAATCCGCAAGATGCAAATTTAAAGAGCAATCATCAAACTCATGGAACACTAGCAAATCACACAAAGCTTTTGGGATAGTGGAAACACTAGCACCGAAATCACACAAAGCATAGCTTTCATGAACTTTTATTTTTATTTTGATAGTAGGTTCCCATTCATCATAAAGCTTTCTAGGTATAGAAACTTCCAACTCAAGTTTTTCTTCATAAGATTGCATCAAAGCATCAACTATATGTTTGGTGAAAGCTTTATTTTGACTATAAGCATGCGGAGAATTTAGCACAGATTGCATCAAGGAAATACAATCAATCAAAGAGCAATTATCATAATCGAATCCCTTGAAATCAAAAGTAGTGGGTTCATCACTATGCAAAGTTTTAATCTCTTCAATCCCACTTTTAGCAATTCTAGCATCAAGATCTAAAAACACCGAATTATTGGGACACCTTAAAGCAGAATCATCTCCAATCCTATTCTCATCAAGATTAATACTAGAAAACAAGGGTCTAATAGGAGACACATCAATAACTTTCAGATAATAGCATAGATATAAGTTTCAAAGAATCAACATCAAGAGTAATTCTATCCACACTTCTAGACAATTCATCAACTTTAAGCAATTTCTCTTCAAGCACAGCATTGAAATTCTTTTGCAAGATCATAAACTCCTTAACACTAGTTTCAAATTCATAAGGCATCTTTCCATAAGAGTTGTTGTAGGAATTACCAAAATTATTAGAGGAATTACTAGGAAAAGTCCTAGGATTAAAATTACCTCTATAAGCATTGTTACCAAAATTATTCCTACAAACAAAATTCACATCCAAAGATTCATTGTTATTCTCAATCAAATTGGACAAAGGCATATCATTAGGATTAGAAGAAGCACTCTTAGCAGCAAACAATTACATAAATTCATCCATCTTTCCACTCAAAACACTAATCTCTTCAATAGGATGCACTTTTTTACTAGTAGATCTTTCCGTGTGCCATTGAGAATAATTAACCATAATATTATCTAGGAGTTTGGTAGCTTCTCCTAAGGTAGTTTCCATGAAAGTGCCTCCGGCAGCCGAATCTAAAAGATTTCTAGAAGCAAAATTCAAGCCAGCATAAAAGTTCTGAATAATCATCCATAGATTCAAACCATGTGTATGGCAATTACGTATCATTAATTTCATTCTCTCCCAAGCTTGTGCAACATGCTCATGATCTAGTTGCTTAAAATTCATAATATCGTTTCTAAGAGAGATGATCTTAGCAGGAGGGAAATACTTCATGACAAGTTGTTTAGATGGGTCGCGGCATCTTTGGACTTATTCCACGAATCAATACTATTTCTAGGCAAAGAGGAGAACCAAGTTTTAGCTCGATCTCTAAGTGAAAACGGAAATAACTTCAATTTAACAATATCGTTATCCGTATCCCTTTTCTTTTGCATATCACACAAATCAACAAAGTGGTTTAGATGGGTAGCGGCATCTTCACTAGGAAGGCAGGAGAATTGATCTTTCATGACAAGATTCAACAAAGCAGCATTGATCTCACAAGATTCAACATCGGTAATAGGAGCAATTGAAGGCCATAGTTTTCTCTAGTAGCTTCTCTCGTGATTGCGATATTCTGCGGCGGGTAAACAAATTACTGTCGAGCAATTGATAGAAAAGCGAAGAATTATGAGACTATCTAGGCATGATCATTGTATATAGGCATCACGTACGAGACAAGTAGACCGACTCCTACCTTCATATACTACTATTACTCCACACATCGACCGCTATCCAGCATGCATCTAGTGTATTGAGTTCATATGAACAGAGTAACGCCTTAAGCAAGATGACATGATGTAGAGGGATAAAATTAAGCAATATGATGAAAACCCCATCTTTTTATCCTCGATGGCAACAATACAATACGTGCCTTGCTGCCCCTACTGTCATTGGGAAAGGACACCGCAAGATTGAACCCAAAGCCAAGCACTTCTCCCATTGAAAGAACTATAGATCTAGTAGCCAAACCAAACCAATAATTCGAAGAGACTTGCAAGGATATTATGAGCACACATAAAAAGTTCAGAGAAGAACCAAATATCTTTCATAGATAACCTTGATCATAAACTCACAATTCATCGGATCTCGACAAACACACCGCAAAAAGAGATTACATCGAATAGATCTCCTTGAAGACCGATGAGAACTTTGTATTGAGATCCGGAGAGAGAGAAGAAGCCATCTAGATACTAGCTATGGACCTGAAGGTGTGTGGTAAACTACTCACAACTCATGGTGAGGGCGATGCTGATGATGATGAAGGCCTCCATGATGGATCCCCCTCCCGCAACAGGCTCCAAGATGGGATCTCCAGGGGAACAACAGCTACGGCGGTGGAATTAGGGTTTTCTCTCTGCCGTCGGAGTTTCTGGGGTACGTAGGCATATATAGGAGGAAGAGGGGCACCAGGGGCCACGGGGCCTGCCCTCGAGGCAGGGGGCGCACCCTGGGAAGGGGGGCGCTCCCCCCACCCTCGAGGGTGGGCCCCCTGTCCTCTGGCTTGGCTCCGAAGTTTATCTCGCGTGATTTCCTCCAAAAATATCTTCGGCGAACAAGGTTGTCAGAATCGCGATTTTGAATCGCATTGGAGCTCCGATGGTAGGATCGCAAATCATAGAATCTTCACTATCAGGATCGTAGAAACGTAGATTCTATGAACTAAAATCATAGAATCATAGGGGCCAGTTTGGATCGTAAAATCGTAGAATCATATAACAGAATCGCGATTCTGACAACCCTGCCTGCGAAGGTTTCATTCCGTTTGGACTCCGTTTGATATTCCTTTTCTGCAAAACCCTGAAATAGACAAAAAACAACAATCTGGACTGGGCCTTTGAGTTAGTAGGTTAGTCCCAAAAATGATATAAAAGTGAATGATAAAGCCCATTAAACATCGAAGACTTCATAAATAATAGCATGGAACAATCAAAAATTATAGATACGTTGGAGACGTATCAGGTAGCAATGCCACCGAAACACCCATCGGGTCCTCTTGCATCTCCTAAAGGGTAGCGGTAGGTTCAAACACCCGACGCCCGGCTACGGGGTGCTACCCCCTACACGAACGACGGTAACACCATGGTAAGTTCCCTTCGACTGACCTATCACAATGGGCTAGCACTACTAGGGAAAAGCTTATAGGCAGACGCTTACTAGTACGTGGGTTTATACCCCTCGCTACTGCTACTTACTAGTAGCGCAGGTTTTTACCCCTCACTACTACTAAGTTGATAGTAGTAGCGCGGGTTTTTACCCCTCGCTACTACTAAGTTGATAGTAGTAGCGCGGGTTTTTACCCCTCGCTACTACTAAGTGATTTCCACCGTGCCTCTCGGGACCAGCCGTAGTAGTAGCGCGGGTTATAAACCCACGCTACTACTAAGTTGATTGTAGTAGTGCGGGTTATAAACCCCACGATACTACTAAGTGGTCTCCACCATGCACCCCGGGACCAGCCATAGTAGTAGCGTGGGTATAAACCCAACGCTACTATTATCCACCCACTGACATGTATAAACATAGCGCACGGAGTCCCAATCCCAAACCCACACACTCTCTTGATTGCACTTCTCCCTCCCACCTGCGACGCCCTTCCTCGCCCACCGCAAATTCTGGCCTCGCACCTCGACGTCTTCCTCAAATCCAGCGACCTCATCTTCCATCGTAGCCCCTCCTTCCTCCTCCACCTCCTCCTCCGCTGCCCCTCCTTCCTCCTCCACCTCCTCTCCTCCGCTGCTGTAAGCAGAGGAGGATTCAATAGAGCGCCGCCCATGACGATGGCCAGATCTTTGATGGACGCAACCCACGGCGTCATTGCTACTTCTCGAGCTTGCATTGTTTTCCCTCGAAGAGGAAAGGGTGATGCAGCACAGTAGCGTAAGTATTTCCCTCAGTTTTTGAGAACCAAGGTATCAATCCAGTAGGAGACCATGCGCAAGTCCCTCGTACCTACACAAACAAATAAGAACCTTGCAGCAAATGTGATAAAGGGGTTGTCAATCCCTTCTCGGTCAATTGCAAAAGTGAGATCTAATAAAGATGATAAGATAATATTTCTGGTCTTTTTGTTATAGATTGAAAGTAAAGATTGCAAAACAAAAGTAAAGTAAATAGTTGATGGAAGATTAATATGATGAAGATAGACTCGGGGGCCATAGGTTTCACTAGTGGCTTCTGATACGTCTCCAACGTATCTATAATTTTTTATTGTTCCATGCTATTATTTATGAAGTCTTGGATGTTTAATGGGCTTTATCTTACACTTTTATATCATTTTTGGGACTAACCTACTAACCCAAAGGCCCAGTCCAGATTGCTGTTTTTTGCCTATTTCAGGGTTTTGCAGAAAAAGAATATCAAACGGAGTCCAAACGGAATGAAACCTTCGCGAGAGATATTTTTGGAGAAAATCACACACAGGGAATTTGAGAACCACGTCAGCGGAGCATCGAGGCACCCAGGAGGGTGGGGGCGCGCCCCTTGCCTCGTGGGCCCCTCGAGCGTCCCCCGGTGTCCTCCTTCCTCCTATATAAGTCTACGTACCCCGAAACCTTCGGCAACAGAGAGAAAACCCTAATTCCACCGCCGTAACCTTCTGTTCCCGTGAGATCCCATCTTGGAGCCTGTTCCGGAGCTCCACCGGAGGGGGATCCATCACAGAGTTCATCATCATCGCCCTCACCATGAGTTGTGAGTAGTTTACCACAGACCTTCGGGTCCATTGCTAGTATCTAGATGGCTTCTTCTCTCTCTCTCTGGATCTCAATACAAAGTTCTCCTTGGTCTTCGAGGAGATCTATTTGATGTAATCTCTTTTTGCGGTGTGTTTGTTGAGATCCGATGAATTGTGAGTTTATGATCAAGATTATCTATGAGAAATATTTGGTTCTTCTCTGAACTTTTTATGTGTGCTCATAATATCCTTGCAAGTCTCTTCGAATTATTGGTTTGGTTTGGCCTACTAGATCTATAGTTCTTGCAATGGGAGAACTGCTTGGCTTTGGGTTCAATCTTGCGGTGTCCTTTCCCAGTGATAGTAGGGGCAGCAAGGCACGTATTGTATTGTTGCCATCGAGGATAAAAGTATGGGGTTTATATCATATCGCTTGAGTTTATCCCTATACATCATGTCATTTTGCTTAAGGCATTACTCTGTTCATATGAACTCAATACACTAGATGCATGCTGGATAGTGGTCGATGTGTGGAGTAATAGTAGTAGATGCAGGCAGGAGTCGGTCTACTTGTCTCGGACGTGATGCCTATATACAATGATCATGCCTAGATAGTCTCATAATTATTCGCTTTTCTATCAATTGCTTGACAGTAATTTGGTTACCCGCCGTAGAATATCGCTATCATGAGAGAAGCCACTAGAGAACACTATGGCCCCCGGGTCTATTCTCAACATATCAATCTACATCTACTTTACTTTTACCAATTTTATTTTCTGTTCTTATAAACCAAAATACCAAAAATATAAATTATCATCTCTATCAGATCACACTTTCGTAAGTGATCGTAAAGGGATTGACAACCCCTTATCGCATTGGCCGCGAAGTTCTTATTTGTTTGTGCAGGTGCGAGGGACTCGCGCGTGGTCTCCTACTTGATTGAAACCTTGGTTCTCAAAAACTGAGGGAAATACTTACGCTACTGTGCTGCATCTCCCTTTTCTCTTCGAGGGAATACAACGCAAGCTCGAGAAGTAGCAAGAAGAATTTCTGGGGCCGTTGCCGGGGAGGCTTACACAAAAGTCATATACGAAGTACCTATCACAAACCCTTATCCTTCGCATTACATTTATTTGCCTCTCGTTTTCCTCTCCCTCACTTCACCCTTGCCATTTTATTTTCCCTTCTTCCGCCATGTGTTTATCGTTCACTTGCTTCTGGTTTGCTTGTGTGTGTTGGATTGCTTGCTTGCCACTATGGCTCTCCCTGTTAGTGTTGACCCTCACCTTAAGAGGCTGGAGGAGATTGAAAACAATGTTAGACATTTTATGACTATACAATTTGATCATAATGATTTTTTCAGAAGCGAGCTTAAAGAACAGAAAAAGTTTATGGAGTATATGAATAAAGACCTTGATGATATGTCTAAGGAATTGTATGGTTTGAAATCTCAGTTTGCTCACCTTGAGAACTTAATTGCCCATATTTTGGATAAACAGTCCACCTTGATCAATAAGATGGCTGCCAAACCGGAAGAGCATGAAAATAAAGATGAAGATCTGAAAGTTATTGATGTGTCTCCTATTAGATCCTTGTTTTCTAGTATAAATTTTGATGAAGATAGGATTGGAGATGATTCTGCTTTAAAGTGTCCCAATGATTCGGAGTTTTTAGATCTTGATGCTAAAATTGCAAAAAGTGGGAGTGAAGAGATTAAAACTTTGCATAGTGATGAACCCACCACTTTGGATTTCAAGGGATTCAATTATGATAATTGCTCTTTGATTGATTGTATTTCCTTGTTGCAATCCGTACTAAATTCTCCGCATGCTTACAGTCAAAATAAAGCTTTCACCAAACACATAGTTGATGCTTTGATGCAATCTTATGAAGAAAAACTTGAGTTGGAAGTTTCTATCCCTAGAAAGCTTTATGATGAGTGGGAACCTACTATAAAAATAAAAATAAAAGATCATGAATGCTATGCTCTGTGTGATTTGGGTGCAAGTGTCTCCACTATCCCAAAAACTTTGTGTGATTTGCTAGGGTTCCATGAACTTGATGATTGTTCTTTAAATTTGCATCTTGTGGATTCCACTATTAAGAAACCTATGGGAAGGATTAATGATGTTCTTATTGTTGCCAATAGGAATTATGTGCCCATAAATTTGATTGTTCTTGGTAGACCTTTCCGTAGAACGATTGGTGCAATTATTGATATGATGGAAGGAAATATTAGATTCCAATTTCCGTTAAGGAAAGGCATGGAAAACTTTCCTAGAAAGAAAATCAAATTTCCATATGAATCTATCATGAGAGCCACTTATGGATTGCCTTCCAAAGATGGCAATACCTAGATTTATCTTGTATCGTGCCTAGCTAGGGGCGCAAAACGATAGCGCTTGTTAGTGAATAAATATTGCATCTAGCCTCTGATTAGATGTGGTTTCATGTTTTGTTTAGTGTTTGTGCCAAGTGGAACCTTTGGGAAGATTTGTGTGAAGTTTATGTGATCTTGCTGTGAAAAACAGAATCGTTAGCGCTCGCTAAAGTAGTCTTCAGATTTTACTGGAGCGTGCTTTTTAGATGATTATTTTTTCAGATGATTGGTAGACAAATTGCGCAAATTTACCAATTTAGTTTGAATTTTTTTAAGTTCCAGAAGTAGGCGAAACCTGCAGATTAATACAGACTGTTCTGTTTTTGACAGATTCTGTTTTTCGTGTGTTGTTTGCTTATTTCAATGCATCTATGAGTAATATTTGGAGGTATGAACCATAGAGAAGTTGGAATACAGTAGGTTTAACACCAATATAAACAAAGAATGAATTCATTTCAGTACCTTTGAGTAGTGGTTTGCTTTCTTATACTAACGGAGCTCACGAGAATTTTTGTCTAATGTTTTGTGTTGTGAAGTTTTCAAGTTTTGAGTATTGCTTTGTTGGACTATGGAACAAAGAGTAACAAAGGCCTAAGCTTGGGGATGCCCACGACACCCCAAGTAAAATTCAAGGATATCAAAAGCCTAAGCTTGGGGATGCCTCGGGAAGGCATCCCCTCTTTCGTCTTCATCCATCGGTAACTATACTTGGAGCTATATTTTTATTCTCCACATGATATGTGTTTTGCTTGGAGAGTCTTGTATAATTTGAGTCTTTGCTTGTTAGTTTGTCACAATCATCCTTGCTGGACACACCTATTTTAGATAGTTAAATATGGCCTAGGAATTACTAGAACACTCTATGTGCTTCACTTATATCTTTGGAGTTGAATAGTCTTTGCTCTAGTGCTTCACTTATATCTTTTAGAGCACGGTGGTGGTAATATTTTGCAGAAATTGTTGAACTCTCATGCTTCACTTATATCTATTTGTGAGTCTATTAAAACAGCATGGTAATGTGTTTAGGCTAAAAAACTAATCTTCACATGATAGACATCCAACGTCAATGTAGTAAAAAAAATCACACTAAGTGCATTGAATATGATGAGATGTTGGATGCTTGATAATTGTTTTGAGATATGAGGATAGTGATACTAGAGTCATGCTAGTGGGGTTATTATGAAATTGAGAAATACTTGTGTTAAGGTTAGTGATTCTCGTAGCATGCACGTATGGTGAACCGCTATGTGACGAAGTTAGAGCATGAGGTATTTGTAAAGTGCCAACCTTTGTGTGGAGGTCGGGGGCGCGCGATGGTTAACTCCTACCAACCTCCCCCCTAGGAGCATGCGTTGATTGCTTTGTATTGATGACTCATAGATTTTTGCAATAAGTATATGAGTTCTTATGACTAATGTTGAGTCCATGGATTATACGCACCCTCACCCTTCCACCATTGCTAGCCTCTCTTGTACCGCGCAACTTTCGCCGGTGCCATAAACCCACTATATATCCTTCCTCAAAACAGCCACCATGCCTACCTATCATGGCATTTCCATAGCCATTCCGAGATATATTGCCATGCAACTTTCCATCGTTCCATTCATATGACACGCATCATATTGTCATATTGTCATGCATGATCATGTAGTTGACATCGTATTTGTGGCAAAGCCACCATGCATAATTTTTCATACATGTCACTCTTGTTTCATTGCACATACCGGTACACCGCCGGAGGGATTCATATAGAGTCATACTTTGTTGTAGTATCGAGTTGTAATATCGAGTTGTAATGAAAGTGTGATGATCATCATTATTAGAGCATTGTCCCATGGGAGGAAAGGCTAAATATATAAAACCCCTCCGCCAAAAGAAAAGAAAAAAGGAAAATAAAAAAGAAAGGCCAAAGAAAAAAGAAAGGCCCAAAAAAAGAGAAAAAAATAAAAAGAAAAGAAAAAAGGGACAATTGCTACTATCTTTTTTCCACACTTGTGCTTCATAGTAGCACCATGTTTTTCATTTTAGAGAGTCTCATGCTTAGTCACTTTATATACTAGTGGGATTTTTTCGTTATAGAACTTGGCTTGTATATTCCAACGACGGGCTTCCTCAAATGCCCTAGGTCTTCGTGAGCAAGCAAGTTGGATGCACATGCACTAGTTTCTTTTGTTGAGCTTTCATTCATATTTAGCTCTAGTGCATTCATTGCATGGCAATCCCTACTCACTCACATTGATATCTATTGATGGGCATCTCCATAGCCCGTTGATACGCCTAGTCCATGTGAGACTATCTCCCTTCTTTTTGTCTTCTCCACAACCACCTCTATTCCACCCATAGTGCTATGTCCATGGCTCACGCTCATGTATTGCGTGAAAGTTGAAAGGTTTGAAAAGATAGAGTATGAAAACAAGTGCTTGGCTAAAATTGGGGTTGTGCATGATATGAATATTTTGTGTGATGAAGAGGGAGCATAGCTCGACTATATGATTTTGTAGGGATAACTTTCTTTAGCCGTAGTATTTTGAGAAGACATGATTGCTTTGTTAGTATGCTTGAAGTATTATCATTTCTTATGTCAATATAGACTTTTGTCTTGAATCTTTCAGATCTGAACATTCATGCGACAATTAAGAGAATTACATTGATAAACTATATTGTTTAGCATTCGACATCAAAAATTCTTTCTTTATCATTTACCTACTTGAGGACGAACAGGAATTAAGCTTGGGGATGCTTGATACATCTCCAACGTATCTATAACTTTTGATTGTTCCATGCTATTATTTATGAAGTTTTGGATGTTTAATGGGCTTTATCTTACACTTTTATATCATTTTTGGGACTAACCTACTAACCCAAAGGCCCAGTCCAGATTGCTGTTTTTTGCCTGTTTCATGGTTTTGCAGAAATAGAATATCAAACGGAGTCCAAACGGAATGAAACCTTCGCGAGAGATATTTTTGGAGAAAATCACGCACAGGGAACTTGAGAACCACGTCAGGGGAGCATCGAGGCGCCCACGAGGGTGGGGGGCGCGCCCCCTTCCCAGGGCGCACCCCTGCCTCGTGGGCCCCTCGAGCATCCCCCGGTGTCCTCCTTCCTCCTATATAAATCTACGTACCCCGAAACCTTCGACAACAGAGAGAAAACCCTAATTCCACCGTCGTAACCTTCTGTTCCCGTGAGATCCCATCTTGGAGCCTGTTCCAGAGTTCCACCGGAGGGGGATCCATCACGGAGTTCTTCATCATCATCATTATCGCCCTCACCATGAGTTGTGAGTAGTTTACCACAGACCTTCGGGTCCATAGCTAGTATCTAGATGGCTTCTTCTCTCTCTCTGGATCTCAATACAAAGTTCTTCTCGGTCTTCGAGGAGATCTATTCGATGTAATATATTTTTGCGGTGTGTTTGTCGAGATCCGATGAATTGTGAGTTTATGATCATGATTATCTACGAGAAATATTTGGTTCTTCTCTGAACTTTTTATGTGTGCTCATAATATCCTTGCAAGTCTCTTCGAATTATTGGTTTGGTTTGGCCTACTAGATCTATAGTTCTTGCAATGGGAGAAGTGCTTGGCTTTGGGTTCAATCTTGCGGTGTCCTTTCCCAGTGACAGTAGAGGCAGCAAGGCACGTATTGTATTGTTGCCATCGAGGATAAAAGGATGGGGTTTATATCATATTGCCTGAGTTTAGCCCTCTACATCTTGTCAGCTTGCTTAAGGCGTTACTCTGTTCGTATGAACTGAATACACTAGATGCATGTTGGATAGCGGTCGATGTGGTAATAGTAGTAGATGCAGGCAGGAGTCGGTCTACTTGTCTCGGGCATGATGCCTATATACAATGATCATGCCTAGATAGTCTCATAATTATTCGCTTTTCTATCAATTGCTTGACAGTAATTTGTTTACCCGCCGTAGAATATCGCTATCATGAGAGAAGCCACTAGCGAACACTATGGCCCCCGGGTCTATTCTCAACATATCAATGTACATCTACGTTACTTTTACCGCTTTTATTTTTTGTTCTTATAAACCAAAATACCAAAAATATAAATTATCATCTCTATCAGATCTCACTTTCATAAGTGACCGTAAAGGGATTGACAACCCCTTATCGCGTTGGCTGCGAAGTTCTTATTTGTTTGTGCAGGTGCGAGGGACTCATGCATGGTCTCCTACTGGATTGATACGTTGGTTCTCAAAAACCGAGGGAAATACTTACGCTACTGTGCTGCATCTCCCTTTCCTCTTTGTGGGAATACAACACAAGCTCGAGAAGTAGCAGCTTCTCTCATGATAGCAGATTTCTACTGTGGGTGAACAAATTACTGTCGAGCAATTGATAGAAAAGCGCATAGTTATGAGAATATCTAGGCATGATCATTGTATATAGGCATCACATCCATGACAAGTAGACCGAAACAATTCTCCATCTACTACTATTACTCCGCACATCGACCGCTATCAAGCATGCATCTAGAGTATTAAGTTCATAAGAACAGAGTAACGCCTTAAGCAAGATGACATGATGTAGAGGGATAAAATCAAGCAATATGATATAAAACCCATCTTTTTATCCTCGATGGAAACAACACAATACATGCCTTGCTGCCCCTACTGTCACTGGGAAAGGACACCGCAAGATTGAACCCAAAGCCAAACACTTCTCCCATTGCAAGAACTACCAATCTAGTAGGCCAAACCAAACCGATAATTCGAAGAGAATTGCATGGATATTTAAAATCATTCATAAAAGATTTCAGAAAAGAATCCAATATTGTTCATAGATAATCTTGATCATAAACCCACAAGTCATCGGATCTCGACAAACACACCGCAAAAAGAATTACATCGAATAGATCTCCAAGAAGATTGAGGAGAACTTTGTATTGAGATCCAAAGAGAGAGAAGAAGCCATCTAGCTAATAACTATGGACCCGAAGGTCTCTGGTAAACTACTCGCAACTCATCGGAGAGGCTATGGTGTTGATGTAGAAGCCCTTCGTGATCGATTCCCCCTCCGGTGGAGCTTCGAAACAGGCCCCAAGATGGGATCTCACGGGTACAGAAGGTTGCGGCGGTGGAATTAGGGTTTCGTGGTGCTCCCCGATGGTTTTAGGGTACGTAGGTATATATAGGAGGAAGAGGCACGTCAGGGGAGCCACGAGGGGCCCACGAGGGTGGGGGCGCGCCTACCCCCTGGGCGCGCCCCTGCCCTCGTGGCCGCCTCGTTCGCTTCCTGGCATGTACTCCAAGCCTTCTGTGTTGATATTGTTCCAAAAATGACTCCCCAAAGGTTTCATTCCGTTTGGACTCCGGTTGATATTCCTTTTCTGCGAAACACTGAAATAGGTAAAAAACAGCAATTTGCACTGGGCCTTGGGTTAGTAGGTTAGTCCCAAAAATAATATAAAAGTGTATAATAAAGCACATTAAACATCCAAAACAGATAATATAATAGCATTGAACAATCAAAATTATAGATATGTTGGAGAAGTATAAGTCATCTAGGGTTTCGGCTCCAACTCCGACGGCCACCGGTGAGTTGCTGCACCTACTCCTCTCTATTTCTCTCTTCCTCTTCTAATCCTTGTATCTTTTTTGTACTAGCAGCAAAGGAGAGGTGTGGAGAAGAGTTGGATGAGGAAGCACCATCACCATGGATGACTTCATCCCCTCTAGGAGCAGCATCGACCATGGATGAAGAGGATGATGAGGCCCAGCTAGCAGCAGCAGCCATGGCTGGAATCTATTTTTTAATTCCTAATTTGTTAGCAGTAGCGAGGGTCTAGACCTACGCTACTACTAGTTAGTAGTAGCGCGGGTGGTATCCACGCTACTACTGACGGATGTAGTAGTAGCGCGGGTGGCACCCTCGCTACTACTACAAGTTAGTTGTAGCACCGTATCAGTAGTGTGGGCACCCGCGCTACTGATATACCTAAAACCCGCGCTACTGCTCGGCTTTTCCCTAGTAGTGTAGTGTTGTGGCATGCGTAGACGCCCTTCTTGGGGCTCCGGGGTGTGCCCCCTCCACGGACGACAGTGCCGCCGTCACTTGGAGGAGGGGAAACGTGCGGGTCGGGTTGAGCCGGAGGGAATCTAATGGTTGGTTGGGTCCAGACCTTCTTCGGGGATATTCCTATGGGCTAACCTATCACAACCAGGTGGAAGAGTCTACTGGTCAAAGCCCATTCGGTGGAAGTCAAAGGCCTAGATCTTCGGGTCTACGGGCCTAGGGTTTCGTACGGTCGGGTGGCCTTCGAGGTCTAGCTATGCCACCGAAACATTGCACGGATCCTCATGCATGTCCTAAAGGGTGGCGGTTGGTTCAAACACCCAACGCCCGGCTACAGGGTGCTACCCCCTCCATGGACGATGGTAACACCAAGGTAAGGTCCTATGGGCTGACCTATCACAACGGGGCTAGAGTTGTGGCATGCGTAGACGCCCTTCTTGGGGCTCCGGGGTGTGCCTCCCTCCATGGGCGGTAGTGCCGCCGTCACTTGGAGGAGGAGAAACGTGCGGGTCGGGTCGAGCCGGGGGGAATCTAGTGGTGGGTTGGGTCTAGATCGAGTTCGGGGATGTTCCTATGGGCTGACCTATCACAACCAGGTGGAAGAGTCCACTGGTCAAAGCCCATCTGGCGGAAGTGAAAGACCTAGATCCTCGGGTCAACGGGGCAATGTTTACTCCAGTCGATGGGGCTTGCTGGGGTAGCAATGCCACCAAACAAGGCATCGGGACCTCTTGCATGTCCTAAAGGGTGGCGGTAGGTTCAAACACCCGACGCCCGGCTACGGGGTGCTACCCCCTACACGGACGACAATAACACCAAGGTAAGTTCCCGTGGGCTGACCTATCACAATGGGGCAAGTGTTGTGGCATGCGTAGATGCCCTTCTTGGGGGCTCCGAGGTGTGCCCCTCCTCCACGGACGATAGTGCCGCTGTCACTTGGAGGAGGGGAAACGTGCGGATCGGGTCGAGCTAGAGGGAATCTAATGATTGGTTGGGTCCAGACCTTTTTCGGGGATGTTCCTATGGGCTGACCTATCACAATCAGGTGGAAGAGTCCACTGGTCAAAGCCCATTCGGCGGAAGTCAAAGGCCTAGATCTTCGTGTCCACGTGACTACGCTTTAGTCTGGTCGGGTGGCCTTCGGGGTTTAGCTATGCCACCGAAACATCGCACGAGTCCTCATGCATGTATGAAAGTGATGTGTCACGCATAGACGCCCTTCTTGGGGCTCCGGGGTGTGTGCCCCTCCACGGACGTCAGTGTCACCATCACTTGGAGGAGGGGAAACATGCGGGCTGGGTCAAGCCAGAGGGAATCTAATGTTGGGTTGGGTCCAGACCGTGTTCGGGTATGTTCCTATTGGCTAACCTATGGAAATCAGGTGGAAGAGTCTACTGGTCAAAGCCCATCCGACAAAATTCAAAGGCCTAGATCTACAGGTCAATGAGGCTAGGCTTTAGTTCGGTCGGTTGGCCTTCGGGGTGTAGCAATGGCACCGAAGCATCACACAGGTCCTCATGCATGTCTGAATGTGATGTGGCATGCGTAGACGCCCATCTAGGGCTTCGGGGTGTGGCACCCCTCCACGAACAGCACTACCGCCGTCACTTGGAGGGGGGAACATGCGCGTCGGGTAGAACTGGAGGGAATGTAGTGGTGGGTTTTGTCCAGACCATATTCGGGGATGTTCCCGTGAGTTGGCCTATCACAACAAGGTGGAAGAGTCCATTGGTCAAATCTCGTTCGGTGAAAGTCAAAGGGCTAGATCAATGGGTTAACAGGGCTAGGGTTTAGTCCAGTCAGGGGGTGCTCGAGGGTAGAAATGCCACCGAAATATCGCATCGGGTCTTCAGACGGGAGGAAGGATAGCGGATATTATAAAAACTGCTAGGACATTTAAAAAATTAAAGTTAATGTTAGTAAAAAAATGAAAACACACATATGCATACGGCTTAGCCGTCGGCATAGATGGCCACATGGCTGCACAATCTATGCCGATGGCTAGGCCACCAGCATAGAGATGCCTTATCCACTCGGGACATCCCGTCGTCTACCCATTCGCGTGCCCATCTAGCTTGACCCCCCGGTCGCTGCTTGATCCGCCACGCGCCGCCGCTGAATATGCCCCGCCGCGCAGCCGTCAACACCCCCGCGCCATCCTCGTCTGTGCCACCGCCGTCCCCGCCACGGCCGCACCGCTGTTGTCCCTTCCACGACCGCACCGCCCCACGGCGCGCCCCTCGTCCATTGTCGGTGCCTCGCACCGCCCCCTCCATCACCGTCGTCCCGCACCGTCCCGTCTATGTCGCCATCGTTGCCGTCCCGCAGCGCCCCCGTCCCCGCCTTAGTCATCGCTACCCCGCACCGCCCCCGTCCGGCTTGCCTCGACGCTGCCTGGCCGCAGCTCCGGCTGTCCCGCGCCCCTTCACGGCCGGCCCTGCTGCTTCAGCCGGCCCTCCTCCAATGCTGCTTGGGCTTCGGCCCCCATCTCTGTTCGCCCACCGCACAGCGCGCACAACGCCCCTCTGCCTTCCATGACCACTGTGAGCATTTTTTCCTTCATTTTGTTTTAGTTTTTTGCTACAGTTTGTAGGTAGATGGATGCATGAATAAGTACGCCCTAGATAGTATGCATGTTTTTTGATTCATAGATGGATGGATGGATGGAATGTAGTTCAAACTTGTTAGAAACTTAGTTTGCAAAATATTGATCAATGGATGTCATTAGCACTATGATTTTTTCCAAGTTCGAAGTGTCAATGTTGTATGTGATGTGATGATATATAATGTCAATGGATACAAACACTCCAGAACAAAAGACCACGCAATCTATTTTAGAAACAAAACTCCACAACACCCTAGGTAGTAAAATAAGTAGGCTAAGTAAAACGAGACCAATTTTCAACATACCTGACATTGACAATGCTATGAAATATCACGGCACCGTCAGCATTCTCTTACTAGAAACATTACCTTCACTCAGGGATAGTACTATAATTTATACATGAATGACACAACAGGAGGAAAACAAACAAACAAACACCTGAATGACACAGTAGGAGGAAAACATACTTTATGAACAAGCAACTGCAGTCTACAGATATAAATGAACCCGGTATTTGTTCACTGCTCCAGCAGGAACATAACTACAATTACTAAGCTGACATGAGAATCAATACACTTGCAAGGGCATGTAGTCAGCACACGTGAAATTCCATTACATGTGACGTGGTATTTTTCTCTACCGAACTATGATTTAAAGACCTTACTAACATAAATAAACCTATTCTAATTCAGATCTCTAGTTATTGGTGGATCCAATCGATCCAAATCCAGTTCAGTAAAGAGACGCACTACATAGAAACTCAACTGGTGTATGTCCAAGTTGTTGGGGAACGTAGTATTTTCAAAAATTTCCTACGATCACGCAGGATCTATCTGGGAGAAGCATAGAAACGAGCGGGGAGAGAGTGTCCATGTACCCTCGTAGACTGAAAGCGGAAGCGTTTAGTAACACGGTTGATGTAGTCGAACGTCTTCACGATCCAACCGATCCAAGGACCGAACGTATGGCAGCTCCGTGTTCAGCACACGTTCAGCACGATGACGCCCCTCGAGCTCTTGATCGAGTTGAGGATGAGGGAGAGTTTTGTCAGCACGACGGCGTGGTGACGGTGATGATGAAGTTACCGGCGCAGGGCTTCACCTAAGCACTACGACGATATGACCGATATGTGTAACTGTGGAGGGGGACACCGCACACGGCTAAGAGATTGTCTGTTGTGTGTTCTAGTGGTGCCCCACACATATATATAGGTGGGAGGAGGAGGGAGCAGCAGGAGCCGCACTTCAAGTAGGAGAAATCCTACTTGGGGCCTAATCCTATTCGGCCTCCCCCTTTCCATGTTTTCCGGAGGGAGAGGGAAAGAGGAGGGGGTAGAGAAGGAAATGGGAGGCCGAATTGCCCCCTTCCTTTCTCTCCTCTCCCTTTCCTCCCCCCCTATACGGTCATGTATGGGGTGCACCAGCCCACTAGGGGCTGGTCTGTCCCGCCCTAGGCCCAATAAGGCCCATATCTTGGCCGGGAGTGTCTGGAACCCCTTTCCGGTGACCCGATACGTACCCGATACCCCCGGAATACTTCTGGTGTCGAAATACTATCATCCTATAAATGAATCTTTACCTCTCGACAATTTTGAGACTCCTCGTCATGTCCGTTATCTCATCCGGGACTCCGAACAACATTTGGTCATCAAATCACATAACTCATACAATATAAAATCGTCATCGAACGTTAAGTGTGCGGACCATATGGGTTTGAGAACTATGTAGAATTGACCGAGACACATCTCAGGTCAGTAAACAATAACGGAACCTGGATGCTCATATTGGCTCCTACATATTCTATGAAGATCTTTATCGGTCAAACCGCATAACAACATACGTTGTTCCCTTTGTCATCGGTATGTTACTTGCCCGAGATTCGATCATCGGTATCATCATACCTAGTTCAATCTCGTTACCGACAAGTCTCTTTACTCGTTCTGTAATACATCATCTTGTGACTAACTCATTAGTCATTTGCTTGCAAGGCTTATTATGATGTGTATTACCGAGAGGGCCCAAAGATACCTCTCCGACACTCGGAGTGACAAATCCTATTCTCGATCTATGCCAACACCACAAATACCTTCGGAGACACCTGTAGAGCATCTTTATAATCACCCAGTTATGTTGTGATGTTTGATAGCACACCAGGTGTTCCTCCGGTATTTGGGAGTTGCATTATCTCATAGTCAGAGGAACATGTATAAGTCATGAAGAAAGGAATACCAATAAAAACTAAACGATCATTTTTCTAAGCTAACGGATGGGTCTTGTCCATCACATCATTCTCCTAATGATGTGATCTGTCGATCAAACGACAACACATGTCTCTGGTTAGGAAACATAACCATCTTTGATCAACGAGCTAGTCAAGTAGAGGCTTACTAGGGACACTCTGTTTTGTCTATGTATTCACACATGTACTAAGTTTCCGGTTAATACAATTCTAGCATGAATAATAAAAATTTATCATGATATAAGGAAATATAAATAAAAACTTTATTATTGCCTCAAGGGCACATTTCCTTCAGTCTCCCACTTGCACTAGAGTCAATAATCTAGTTCACATCGCCATGTGATTTAATACTGATAGTTCACATCGTTATGTGAATAACACCCATAGTTTGAATCGTCCTGTGACCAACACCCAAAGGGTTTACTAGAGTTGATAATCTAGTTCACATCGCCATGTGATTAACACCCAAAAAGTACTAAGGTGTGATCATGTTTTGCTTCGTGAGAGAAGTTTAGTTAGCGGGTCTGTTACATCCGTATGTATTTTACAAATTTCTATGTCTACAAAGCTCTGCATGGAGCTACTCTAGCTAATTTCTCCCACTTTGAATACGCATCCAGATTGATACTTAGAGTCATCTGGACTAGTGTCAAAGCTTGCATCGACGTAACTCTTTACGACGAACTCTTTATCACCTCCATAATCGAGAAACCTTTCCTTAGTCATCCAGTAACTAAGGATAATTTTGACCGCTGTCCAGTGATCTACTCCTGGATCACTATTGTACCTCCTTGCCAAGCTCATAGCAAGTTACACAACAGGTTTGGTACACAGCGTGGCATACTTTATAGAACCTATGACTGAGGCATAGGGAATGACTTTCATTCTTTCTCTATCTTCTGTCGTGGTCGGGTTTTTAGTCTTACTCAACTTCACACCTTACAACTCAGGCAAGAACTCCTTCTTTGACTGATCCATTTTGAACTTCACAATATTATTAAGGTATGTACTCATTGAAAATCTTATCAAGCGTCTTAATCTATCTCTATAGATCTTGGTGCCCAATATGTAAGCAGCTTCACCGAGGTCTTTTATTGAAAAACTCCTTTTAAACAATCCTTTATGCTTTCCAGAATATTCTACATCATTTCCGATCAACAATATGTCATTCACATATATTTATCAGAAATGTTGTAGTGCTCCCACTCACTTTCTTGTAAATACAGGCTTCACTGTAAGTCTGTATAAAACCATATGCTTTGATCACCTCATCAAAGCATATATTCCAACTCTGAGATGCTTCCACCAGTCCATAGATGGATCGCTGGAGCTTGCACACTTTATAACCACCTTTAGGATCGACAAAACTTTCTGGTTGCATCATATACAACTCTTCTTTGAGATGTCAATTAAGGAATGCAGTTTTGACATTCATTTGCCATATTTCATAATCATAAAATGTGGCAATTGCTAACATGATTCGGATAGACTTAAGCATCGCTGCGGGTGAGAAAGTCTCGTCGTAGTCAACTCCTTGAACTTGTCGAAAACCTTTCGCAACAGGTCGAGCTTTGTACACAGTAACATTACCATCGTCGTCAGTCTTCCTCCTAAAGATCCATTTATTTTGAATGGCTTGCCGATCATCGGGCAAGTCAACCAAAGTCAACACTTTGTTCTCATACATGGATCCTATCTCAGATTTTCATGGCTTGAAGCCATTTCGTGGAATCTTGCTCATCATCGCTTCCTCATAGTTCGCAGGTTCGTCATGGTCTAGTAACATGACTTCTAGAACTGGGTTACCGTACCACTCTGGCGCGGAACGTACTCTGGTTGACCTACGAGGTTCGGTAGTTTACTTGATCCGAAGTTTCATTATCATCATCATTAGCTTCCTCAGTAATTGGTGTAGGTATCACAGGAACAATTTTCTGTGATGTGCTATTCTCCAATTCTAGAGAAGGTACAAGTTCTACTTTTCTCCCACTCACTTCTTTTGAGAGAAACTCCTTCTCTAGAAAGAATCCATTCTTAGCAACAAAAGTCTTGCCTATGGATCTGTGATAGAAGGTGTACCCAACAGTTTCTTTTTGGGTATCCTATGAAGACACATTTCTCCGATTTGGGTTCGAGCTTATCAGGCTGAAGCTTTTTCACATAAGCATCGCAACCCCAAATTTTAAGAAATGACAACTTTGGTCTCTTGCCAAACCACAGTTCATACAATGTCGTCTCAACGGATTTAGATGGTGCCCTATTTAACGTGAATGCAGTGGTCTCTAATGCATAACCCCAAAACGATAGTGGTAAATCGGTAAGAGAGATCATAGATCGCACCATATCTACTGAAGTACGGTTACGACGTTCAGACACACCATTACGCTGTGGTGTTCCAGGTGGCGTGAGATGTGAAACTATTCCACATTGTTTCAAATGAAGACCAAACTCATAACTCAAATATTCTCCTCCACGATCAGATCATAGAAACTTTATTTTCTTATTACGATAATTATCTACTTCACTCTGAAATTATTTGAACCTTTCAAATGTTTCAGACTTGTACTTCATCAAGTAGATATACCCATATCTGCTCTAGTCACCGGTGAAGGTGAGAAAATAACCATACCCGCCGCGAGCATCAACACTCATTGATCCGCATACATCAGCATGTATTATTTCCAATAAGTCATTTGCTCGCTCCATTGTTCTGGAGAATGGAGTTTTAGTCATCTTGCCCATGAGGCGTGGTTTGCAAGCATCCAATGATTCATAATCAAGTGATTCGAAAAGTCCATCAGCATGGAGTATCTTTATACGCTTTACAACAATGTAACCTAAATGGTAGTGCCACAAGTATGTTGCACTATCATTATTAACTCTGCATCTTTTGGCTCCAATATTATGAATATGTGTATTTACTACTATCGAGATTCAATAAACCATTCACCTTGGGTGTATGACCATAGAAGGTTTTATTCAGGTAAACAGAATAATAATTATTCTCTCACTTAAATGAATAATCGTATTGCAATAAACACGATCCAATCTTGTTCATGCTCAACGCAAACACCAAATAACATTTATTTAGGTTTTAACACTAATCCCAAAAGTACATGGAGTGTGCGATGATGATCATATCAATACTGGAACTACTTCCAACACACATCGTTACCTCACCCTCAACTAGTCTCCGTTTATTCTGCAACTCATGCTTCGAGTTACTAATCTTAGCAATTTGAACAGGTACCAAATACCCAGGGGCTACCATGAGCACTAGTGAGGTACATATCAATAACATGTATATCAAATATACCTTTGTTCACTTCGCCATCCTTCTTATCCGCCAAATATTCGGGGAACTTTCGCTTCCAGTGACCATTTCCTTTGCAGTTAGAAGCACTCAGTTTAGGCTTAGGTTCAGCTTTGGGCTTCTTCATGGGAGTGACAACTTGCTTGCCATTCTTCTTGAAGTTCCCTTTCTTCCCCTTGCCATTTCCTTGAAACTAGTGGTCTTGTTAACCATCAACAATTGATGCTCTTTCTTGATTTTTACCTTCGTTGATTCCAGCATCACGAAGAGCTCGGAATCATTTTCGTCACCCCTTGCATATTATAGTTCATCACAAAATTCTAGTAACTTGGTGATAGTGACTAGAGAACTCTGTCAATCACTATCTTATCTGGAAGATTAACTCCCACTTGATCCAAACGATTGTAGTACTCAGACATTCTGAGTACATGCTCATTGGTTGAGCCTTTCTCCTCCATCTTGTAGGCAAAGTACATGTCAGAGGTCTCATACCTCTCGACATGGGCATGAGTATGAAATACTATTTTCAACTCTTGGAACATCTCATATGCTTTGTGGTGTTCAAAACGTTAGACATCCCTCAAGTCGTCTAAATGATCACGTGATCCATATCAATTAAACCATGTCCAATCATCACGTGAGATGGAGTAGTTTTCAACGATGAACATCTTATGTTGATCATATCTACTATATGATTCACGCTCGACCTTTGGATCTCCAGTGTTCCAAGGCCATGTCTATACATGTTAGGCTCGTCAAGTTTAACCCGAGTATTCTACATGTTCAAAACTGTCTTACACCCGTTGTATTTGAACGTAGAGCTTATCACACCCGATCATCACGTGGTGTCTCGGCACGATGAACTGTCGCAACGGTGCATACTCAGGGAGAACACTTGTACCTTGAAATTTTAGTGAGGGATCATCTTAAAATGCTACCGTCGTTCTAAGAAAAATAAGATGCATAAAAATATAAACATCACATGCAATCAAAATATGTGACATGATATGGCCATCATCATCTTGTGCTTTTGATCTTCATCTCCAAAGCATCGTCATGATCTCCATCGTCACCAGCTTGACACCATGATCTTCATCGTAGCATCGTGGTCGTCTCGCCAATATTGCTACTACTACTATCGCTAACTCATAGTCATAAAGTAAAGCAATTACATGGCTTTCACAATTCATACAATAAATAGACAACCATAAGGCTCCTGTCGGTTGCCGGTAATTTACAAATCATGATCATCTCATACAATAACGTATAACTCATCACGTCTTGACCATATCACATCACAACATGCCCTGCAAAAACAAGTTAGACGTCCTCTACTTTGTTGTTGCAAGTTTTACGTGGCTGCTACGGGCTTAGCAAGAATCGTTCTTACCTACGCATCAAAACCACAACGATTTTTCATCAAGTGTGTTGTTTTAACCTTCAACAAGGACTGGGCGTAGTCACACTCGATTCAACTAAAGTTGGAGAAACTGACACCCGCTAGCCACCTATGTTCAAAGCATGTCGGTAGAACCAGTCTCATGAACGCGGTCATGTAATGTTCGTCCGGGCCGCTTCATCCAACAATACCGCCGAATCAAAGAATGACATGCTGGTAAGCAGTATGAATATTATCACCCACAATCTCATTGTGTTCTACTCGTGCATATCATCTACGCATAGACCTAGCTCATGATGCCACTGTTGGGGAACGTAGTATTTTCAAATTTTTCCTACGATCACGCAAGATCTATCTAGGAGAAGCATAGCAATGAGCGGGGAGAGTGTGTCCACGTACCCTCATAGACCGAAAGCGGAAGCGTTTAGTAATGCAGTTGATGTAGTCGAACGTCTTCACGATCCAACCGATCCAAGTACTGAACTTACGGCACCTTCGTGTTCAGCACACGTTCAGCACGATGACGTCCCTCGAGCTCTTGATCCAGTCGAGGGCGAGGGAGAGTTTCGTCAGCACAACGGCGTGGTGACGGTGATGATGAAGTTACCAGCGCAGGGCTTCCCTAAGCACTACGACGTTATGACCGAGGTGTGTATCTGTGGAGGGGGGCACCGCACACGGCTAAGAGATTGTCTGTTGTGTGTTCTAGCGGTGCCCCCCACATATATATATAGGTGGGAGGGGGAGGGAGAAGCAGGAGGCGTGACCCAAGTAGGAGGAATATTACTTGGGGCCTAATCCTATTCGGCCTCCCCCTTTCCATGTTTTCCGGAGGGAGAAGGAAAGAGGAGCGAGGAGAGAAGGATGGGGGAGGCCGAATTGCCCCCTTCCTTTCACTCCTCTCCCTTTCCTCCCCCCTATTCGGCCATGTATGGGGCGCACCAGCCCACTAGGGGCTGGTATGTCCCACCCTAGGCCCAATAAGGCCCATATCTTGGCCGGGGGTGCGCGGAACCCCTTTCCGGTGACCCGATATGTACCCAGTACCCCCGAAACACTTCCGGTGTTCAAATAATATCGCCCTATATATAAATCTTTACCGCTCGACCATTTCGAGACTCCTCGTCATGTCTGTGATCTCATCCGGGACTCCGAACAACATTCGGTCATCAAATCACATAACTCAAACAATATAAAATCATCATCAAACGTTAAGTGTGCGGACCCTACGGGTTCGAGAACTATGTAGATATGACCGACACACATCTCTGTGTTGGAAATATGCCCTAGAGGCAATAATAAAAGAGTTATTATTATATTTCCTTGTTCATGATAATCGTTTATTATCCATGCTATAATTGTATTGATTGGAAACTCAAATACATGTGTGGATAAATAGACAGACTTTGTGTCCCTAGTGAGCCTCTACAGGACTAGCTCGTTGATCAAAGATGACCGCGGTTTCCAGGTCATAGACATGAGTTGTCATTTGATAACGGGATCACATCATTAGGAGAATGATGTGATGGACGAGACCCAAACGTTAAACATAGCTTTTGATCGTGTCAGTTATCGCTATAGTTTTCTGCATGTCAAGTATAAGTTCCTATGACCATGAGGTCATGTAACTCACTGACACCGTAGGAGTGCTTTGTGTGTGCCAAACGTCGCAACGTAACTGGGTGACTATAAAGGTACTCTACAGGTATCTCTGAGGGTGTCTGTTGAGTTGACATGGATCGAGACTGGGATTTGTCACTCCGTGTGACGGAGAGGTATCTCCGGGCCCACTCGGTAATACGTCATCTCAATGAGCTCAAAGTGACTAAGTAGTTGGTCACGGGATTATGTATTACGGTAACGAGTAAAGAGACTTGCCGGTAACGAGATTGAACTAGGTATAGAGATACCGACGATCGAATCTCGGGCAAGTAACATACCGACGAGACAAAGGGAACTGTATACGGGATTGCCTGAATCCTTGACATCGTGGTTCATTCGATGAGATCATCAAGGAACATGTGGGAACCAATATGGGTATCCAGATCCCGCTATTGGTTATTGACCTGGGAGTGTCTCGGTCATGTCTACATGGTTTCCGAACCCGCAGGGTCTACACACTTAACGTTCGGTGACGCTAGGGTTGTTAGTGAGAATAGTGTATGGTTACCGAAGGTTGTTCGGAGTCCCGGATGAGATCCCGGACATGACGAGGGTCTCCGGAATGGTCCGGAGACGAAGATTGATATATAGGATGAAAGGTTTCGGAGTCCGGAAGTGTTCCGGGGAGCATCGGGAAATCGGCGGACGACCGAAAGGGGTTTCGGGGGTTCCGGAAGTAGTTCTGGGCCTAATGGGCCACAAGGGGGGACACCACAGCCCTCAGGGGGCTGTGCGCCCCCCCCCTGGGCCCTCTCCTTGTGCCCCAAGGGAGGTGGACCCCTCTAGGGTGGCCGCACCCCCTTAGCCTTGGGGGGCAAGGCACCTAGGGGGGGAAACCCTAGGGCCTGCCTTGGCCGCCGCCCCCCCCCATGCCCTGGCCGCCGGCCCCCTAGGGGAAACCCTAGGGCGCCCCCCCTCTCCTCCTTCCCCCTATATATAGAGAGGTAGAGGGAGGGCAGCCAACACAAGTTCGTGCCTCGGTGCTGCCCTCCCTCTCCCATAACATCTTCTTCTCCCGCGGTGCTTAGGCGAAGCCCTGCTGGAATTCTTCTACACCATCACCACCACGCCGTCGTGCTGCCGGTTCTCCATCAACCTCTCCTCCACCCCTTGCTGGATCAAGAAGGAGGAGACGTCCCCGAGCCGTACGTGTGAAGAACGCGGAGGCACCGTTGCTTCGGTGCTTGGATCTTCAGCGATCTGAATCGCGGCGAGTACGACTCCATCAACCGCGTTCTTAACGCTTCCGCTTAGCGATCTACAAGGGTATGTGGATCCTACTCTCCCCTCGTAGTTGCATCTACTAGATTGATCTTGGTGAACGTAGAGAAAAATTTTTGTTTTCCATGCAACGTTCCCCAACAGTGGCATCATGAGCTAGGTTCTTGCGTAGATGCTTTCTCGAGTAGAACACAAAAGGGTTTGTGGCGTTGATGTTTAAATTGCTGCCCTCCTTAGTCTTTCTTGATTCAGCGGTATTATGGGATGAAGCGGCCCGGACCAACTTTACATGTCCACGTACATGAGACCGGTTCCATCGACAGACATGTGACTTTTGTTGCATAAGATGGCTGGCGGGTGTCTGTCTCTCCTATCTTAGTTGAATCGGAATAGAACAAGGCGGTCCTTGTAGAAGGTTAAATAGCAACTTGAATATCACCGTTGTGGTTTTGCGTAGGTAAGAAGCGTTCTTGCTAGATACCCATAGCAGCCACGTAAAACATGCAACAACAAATTAGAGGACGTCTAACTTGTTTTTGCAGGGTATGTATGTGATATGATATGGCCAATGACATGATGAGATATATTTTGATGTATGAGATGATCATGTTGTAATAGTTAATATCGACTTGCATGTCGATGCATACGGCAACCGGCAGGAGCCATAGGGTTGTCTTTAATTTTTGTATGACCTACGTGTCAATCATTAAGCGCTTTGTAATGCTTTACTTTATCGCTAAACGGTAGCAATAGTAGTAAGAGCATGGTGGGCGCCGACAACCCCGATGGCGACACGATGATGGAGATCATGATGATGGGGATCATGGTGTGGCGCCGGTGACGATGGAGATCATGCCGGTGCTTTGGAGATGGAGATCAAAAGCACGAGTTGATGGCCATATCATGTCACTTATGATTTGCATGTGATGTTAATCCTTTTATGCATCTTATTTTGCTTAGGACGACGGTAGCATTATAAGGTGATCCTTCACTAAAATTTCAAGATAAAATTGTGTTCCCCCCGAGTGTGCGCCGTTGCGAAGGTTCGTCGTTTCGAAGCACCACGTGATGATCGGGTGTGATAGACTCTACGTTCGCATACAACGGGTGCAAGCCAGTTTTCCACATGCAGAACACTCGGGTTAGACTTGACGAGCCTAGCATGTACAGACATGGCCTCGGAACACGGAGGACCGAAAGGTCGAGCATGAGTCATATAGTAGATATGATCAACATGTTGATGTTCACCATTGACACCACCTCATCTCACGTGATGATCGGACTTGGGTTGGTGAATTTGGATCATGTCACGCTCGAATGACCGGAGGGATGTCAATTTGAGTGGGAGTTATAAATAATTTGATTAGGTAATAACTCACTTATCATGAACAATAGTCTAAAATGTCTTTGCAAATTTTTGGTTGTAGATGGCTCGCGCAGTAGCTCCCCTGAATTTTAATGCGTTCCTAGAGAAAGCTAAACTGAAAGATGACGGGAGCAACTTTGTGGACTGGCTCCGCAATCTGAGGATCATCCTCACAGCTGCCCAAAAGGTTTATGTCCTAAATGCACCGCTAGGTGACCCCCCGGCTCCTACAGCCCCTGCAGACGTTTTGAACGTCTGGCAGACACGTTCGGATGACTATTCGATCGTGCAGTGTGCCATGTTGTACGGCTTGGAAGGAGGACTCCAAAGGCGTTTTGAACGTCATGGTGCATATGAGATGTACACGGAGTTGAAGTTCATCTTTGAAAAGAATGCTAAGATCGAGAGGTATGAGACCACCGATAAATTCTTTGCTTGCAAGATGGAGGAGAATTCGTCTGTCAGTGAGCACTTACTGAAGATGTCTGGGTACTATACCCGCATAGCTGATCTGGGACTTGTGTTCCCGGATGAGGCTATCATTGACAGAATTCTCCAGTCACTCCCTCCAAGCTACAAAAGCTTCGTGCAGCAGTATAACATGCAAGGGATGAACAAGACCATCGCCGAGCTGTTTTCGATGCTGAAAGTCGCTGAGGCAGACATCCAGAAGGAGTATCAAGTGTTGATGGTCAATAAAACCACCAGTTTCAAGAAGAA
>LR738712.1:845094951-845256871 GCA_902687465.1 Secale cereale | reverse complement strand
TGAGAATCCACGCGTTGTGTTTGAGGGCCTCTCGAACCTTCCAATTCTTTCTCGTGGACGCTTCGTGAATGAGCGCGGCAATGTCTTTCGGCTTGCTCCCAGAAGGGGTTTTTTCGCACCGTTACCAATGATGATAGTGGTGGATGCAGAGAAAAACTCTAGGTCCTCCTGGTCACATCGGTTTCCCATCCCCACCCACATCTTGGTGGGCTCCTTCCATTCATACCATGACCATCGCAACCGTAGGGCACGCGTAAACTTGTTGGTGTTGAGAACCCCGAGTCTTCCATATTGAAGTGGCCGGCAAACAATCTCCCAATTCACCATATATTTTGCTCCCATCGTCTTGTCTGAACCAGACCAAAGAAAAGCTCTCTCAAGCTTGTTGACATTGAGAACGATGGTTGGCGGGATGACCAACGGTGTGGCGGGGTAGACCACTGGAGAGGTGATCACGGACTTGACAAGACCCGTTCGGCCGATGGTGGTAATGTTTTTGCCCTCCTAAGTTGTTAGCTTGCTCGCAACCTTGTCCACTAAAAAAATAAAGATCCACCAACTTTAATTGCCAAACTGAGAGAGGGAGCCCCAAGTATCGGAGGGGGGAGGAGTTCCTAGTTGCCGGGGACCTTTGGGTTAGAGATATGTTTAGCCAGAAGCGGTTTTACAAAATTTACACTCACAAAACTAATTTCAGGGGGAAAAGGAGTAATAATAATGCTAGCTAGTAGGCAATAGTACATGCATTATGTATATATAGTAATGCAGAATTGCCTTTGTTGTACTTCAAACAGTACAGTTTGCAAGCAGATAGATACGGCAACTGGCCTTTTATAATCTTCAGTCAAGCTGCATTCATAGCCTGTTAGGCATGTTTTTCATCAGGATTTATTAACCCAGATGTATTTATACTATACTCAAAACCTATAGGAAATGTGAATCTATGAGAAAAGATGATAAGGAACATATGAATTTCACCTAGGGTATGTCACCCTAGGTAAAATGTGAAGGGCTGGCTAGATTTGTGGAACACAGAGGTGACGGGGAAGGTTAACATTCATATCTGGCGGCTGGCCCAGAATGGTCCAGCAGTGGGCTACGAGTTGCTACGAAGGAAGATCAAGCAAGGGGTGACATGCATGCGCTGTGTGGACGTCAAGAGACCATACTTCATACAGATTATGGACGTGCATGCATGCAAAACAGTGTTGGAAGCTTGTGCGTCAGCGAGGTCTACTTCTGGATTTTAAACCGCCGACATGTGATATGGACCAACGTCTGTTGGGCTACTATTTTTACATTATTATTAGGGCATGTATAATGGTGCTATCTTAGGAGTGCCACATAGGATAAATGATGATGTAGAGGAGAGCAAACTCATAAGAAAATGTTTGTCTTCTCTTAGCACATTTTTTTTGCGAGAAAATTTTCGATCTATTCATCTTCAATCATGGTTGTACAACGAATATCAGAAATAATAGAAATTACATCCAGATCCGTAGACCACCTAGCGGCAACTACCAGCGCTGAAGCGAGCCGAAGGCGCGCCGCCGTCATCGCCTCTCCATCGCCGGAGTCGGACACAACTTGTTGTAGTAGACAGTCGGGAAGTCGTCGTGCTAAGGCCCCGTAGGACCAGCGCACCAGAACAGCAGCCGCTGCAGATGAAGAATAATGTAGATCAGAAAATCCAATCTGAAGACACACGAACGTAGACGAGATCCGAGCAATTCCACCAAAGATAGATCCGCCAAAGACACACCTCCACACGCCCACCAACGATGCTAGACGCGTCGCCGGAACGGGGGCTAGGCGGGAAGACCTTTATTCCATCTTCAGGGAGCCGCCGACATCTCGTCTTCCTGAGCAGGACACAAACCCTACAAAAATTGAAAGAAACGATTAAAAACGAAGCCCTTCCGCCGACCCTTGCCGAGATCCACCGCGCCTCCATGGCCATAAGGCCACCGGAGAGGAGGCGGATCTGCGGCAGCATCTCTTAGCACAATTTATCTCACCATATTTTAAGGAATGATAAGTTATTGAAGATACGGCTAAGATATAACCCACTGTAGACATATTTTTTTATCGTCTCTGAACTACATGCAAGACTTAAGACTGTCTTACCGAACCATTGTACATCCCTTATTACGACCGATAGAGTCTGTTCTTTTCAAAATGGAAATTGCAGTCGTACCGTTGCTGAAGTCATCTCTAACAGGATATATTGTCAAAGTAAAAGTCGTGTAAGTCGCCTTTAAAATAAAATTGTGTAAGTCGCACCATCACTGGTATTATTAACCAACTTGGTGCGCGTGTATCGGCCGATCTCTTCTTCCACAACGGCCGTCGTGCCGGCCTTGCGTTGATCTTGGCCTGAATCGTCGTACGAGCAATGGCGGCCCATGAGGAACAACCGGACTGGTTGAACCTCCCCTCCGATCTACTCACCATCATCGCGCAGAGGTCCCGCGACGCCGTCACCGGGCTCACCGCGTTCCGCTCCGTGTGCCGGACGTGGCGCTCTGCGGCAGGGCCAGCGCCGCGCCTCCTGCTCCTGCTTCCCCGTCCTCGTCCCACACAGCTCGTCTTTCCCTTGGCGCGTGGCTGGTCGATCGTCTTCGATGTCCGCGACGCCGCCTGCCACCTCTCGCACCTGGCCACGGGCGCCACGGCGGCCCTGCCCAGGCTCAACGCCTCCCGCGACGCTGGCAGCGACGTGGTGAGGCACGTGAGATACCTGGACTGCAACGACCTGGAGACGGCGATCCGTAGCGGCTGGATCTATCCAACCTATCTCGACTTCGCGGACAGCTTACGCTTCGCCGTCCACATCCCGCCTGGCTCTGGCTCCCCGGCCGGCATGACGGTCATGATGTACCACATGATGCACGACGGGGAGACGGGTATGCTCTTCTGCCGCCCCGGAGACGCGGCCTGGACCAAGGTGGGGAAGCCCAACCACACAGGCTACGGCTACTTCGACTTGGCCTACCACGACGGCAGGATGTTCGGCATGGGGGTGAGCGGCGAGATGGCGGTGTTCGACGCCACTACGCTCGACGCCCTCCAGCCGGTCCAGCGCCCGCCGGCCACGCCCAACCTCGCCAACAAGATGTACGGCATCTGCTGTCGGATGGAAGAGTTCAATTATGTCCACCTTGTTGCGTTGCCGGGCAAGCTGGTTCTGGTCAGGACCACCGTCAAGTCTTCCCGGCCGGTGGCCTTCACCATCTTCCAGTTAGTCTCTGCGCCTGACGGGCGGCTCGCCTGGCGCATGGTGGCCGATGCTGGCAACTACGAATTGTTCGTGGATGGATACCACACCACCTTCAGGGAAAACGACCTCGCTAACGGGGGCGGAACTTGGATCTACTATGTTCATGAGACGCCCTATCTTGCTTACACGGCGGCCTACCGCTACAGCATGCAGCATAAAAAGTTGGAATGCGTCTACAAATCACCCAAGGGTGCCAGTCCCGAGTACTCAACCAAGTCCACTTGGTTTGTTCCCTAGCAAGATAGTTTGATGAAATATTGCGTCTCCTATTCTTCCCGCGACAGAAAATAATCAGATTTGCTAATTGTTATCTACTCCCTCCGTTCCTAAATATAAGTCTTTGGAGACATTCCAGTATGGACCACATACGGAGCAAAATGAGTGAATCTATGCTCTAAAATGCATCTATATACATCCGTATGTGGTTCATAGTAAAATTTCTCCAAAGACTTATATTTAGGAACGGAGGGAGTAGTACGATGAGAATTAATAAAGTCTCATCTAACTTCTACACGCGAAGATTCATATGTTTTTTTATGCTTTATTAATAATTAAATAGTGTGAGAGTTGATTATGTCTCGTCTAGAAGAGAACTACACACATCCTAAGTCAATTTTTTATTTAGTCGTAGAGTAAAATACACCCACGATACTTTTACTTTGCATATAAACTCACTTTGGTCACTGTATTTTTTTTATTTTTATTTTTTTGCGGTTGGAAATTTTGTATTACTCAAATCACCAAACTGTTACAATCAATGGCAGCTAACTGCAACGTATTCGGGGGACCTGATCCAATCCAAGTCATGGTTCTTCCCTCAACACGAGCAAACTTAGCTAAGCTATCGCTAACCTGGTTTTGATCACGACTTACATGAGTAATACAAGCTTCCCGGATAGATAAGAGATATCTAATCTCTTTAACTAAAGATGCATAAACAGATCTATCTTGCTCTTTCCCTTGAACTTGTTTTGTAGCTGCAAATGAGTCCATCTCAATTACCACTGGGTTCTCGCTTCTTTGGATCGCCAAAGACAGCCCTTCCATGCATGCGCACAATTCTGCCTCCAAAGCATCACGGCAGGAATAGAGGGTCCTACATGAAGAGAAAAGGATACGACCCTGATGATCTCTAAGAACCATACCTGCACCTGCCCTGCCATCATCATAAGAACCATCTGTGTTTAGCTTGACCCACCCCACCGGTGGTGCAGTCCATAGCCGTTTAGATGGCACTGGCGCAGTGTTCTTCTTAAGCAACATGTGATCATATGATACAACCGACTTCCCTTTGGCTGGGTCCATGTGATCATTCATCTTGATGGCTATCAGGGACTCTAGATAGCTGACTAGGAATCTCCTTGATGCCTCAAGAGGCGGGGGTGTTTTGTAGTGCACTATTTCATTGCGGATAAACCAGCAACGCCAAAGTGTCATAAGCAACATTGACCTTTGTATTTCATGCAGCGGTTGTAGGGCTTGAAACAGCCATTCCTTCCCCACGTTTACAACAGAGTCCACCTGTGGAAGATCCCATACTTCAGACATAAATATCCAGAGGTCTCGTGCTCTAGGGCACCGGCAAAAAGGATGGAAATTATCTTCTGGTTCCAAACCACACAACGGGCATATGTTCGTCGTTTCCAAAGTTCTTTTATGCTTATTAACCCAGGTCGGGAGGGAATCAGTGAGCACTCTCCAAGCAAAGTTTTTAACTGTAGGAGGGATGTTTGTTTTCCAAAGGAGCTTCCAGATCGCCCGATCACCATGCGGATTGGAGCTAGAAGCCGACTGTGCTTCCCTGCTGGCCTCATCAAAGGCGAAATCATAGGCTGATTTAACCGAGAAATTGCCAAATCTGCCTGGCCCCCAAGCAATTGTATCTGTCTCTAGCCTCGGCGAGGCTCTGATCTTTAGGATCTCGTCCACGTCGCAAGGCCAGAAATGATTCTGTAACAGGTTTAGATTCCAGGAACCATTGTCGTTGAGCAGTTCTGAGACAAAACGTATACGGCTATTGCCTCGAGGAGATATTGGCTTGAAAGAATGCAGCCTGGGGATCCAGTTATCCCTCCATACCCGGATGCTTGCACCGTTACCCACTCTCCAGATCAACCCTTTTTTCAAGAGCTCCAAACCATAGCTTATAGCTTGCCAAGATGGAGAAGCATTACCCGAAAAGACTGTGTCCTCTAGCTGGCCCTCCGGATAGTAGCGAGCTTTGAGCAGTCGGGCACACAAACTATCTGGCCTGTCAATCAACCTCCAGGCCTGACGGGCAAGTAGTGCTTGGTTAAACATTCTGAAATCTCGAAACCCAAGTCCTCCTTTACAACTTGGCTGCATCAACAAGTCCCAAGATTTCCAGTGAACTTTCCTCTTTCCATCTTTGGAGCCCCAAAAGAAATTCCTTACCATCCTCGTTAGGTCATCACATACTGAGAAAGGTAGTTTAAATACGCCCATGATATAAGTTGGCAACGCCTGCGCTACTGATTTTATGAGAACTTCACGGCCCGGTTGTGCCAGCCAGCCGTCCCCCCACTGTATGAGCCTCTTGGTGAGGCTAGCTTGAAGATTTTGGAATCGTCCTTTTGACATTCTCCCTTCAGGTGTGGGGAGTCCCAAGTATTTCTCTTCAAATTCAACCTTATCGACCTCAAGCACAGCACGCACCTCTTCCTGAGCAGTTCCCAAACATGACCGCCCGAACATGATAGAGCACTTGTTCAGATTTATGCTTTGGCCCGTGGCAGTTGCATATAGATCTAGCACCTCCTTGACTTTCCTAGCTTGGCCCTGTGTTGCTTCAAAAAACAGTAAAGAGTCATCGGCGAATAAAAGATGTGATATCCCCGGTGCCCTTCTGCTAATTCTAACAGGAGTGATAGTGCCAATCTCCACTTCATGCTTCAGTATGGCCGAGAGCCCGTCCGCAACAAAAAGGAATAAGAAGGGTGATAAAGGGTCACCTTGCCGTAGACCTCTCGACGGTGCAAATGAATCTAGAAGGGTTCCATTTAGTTTTACCGAATACCTCACCGATGTGACACATGTCATGATCCAATCAACCCATCGATGAGAGAAACCCAACTTCTGCATCATTCGCTTCAAGAAACCCCAATCAACTCTGTCATGCGCCTTAGATAAGTCGAGCTTGTAGGCACAAAAGCTTCTTGTTGGATCCTTTTCTTGCTTGATGTGGTGAATACACTCGAAGGCTATGAGTGCATTATCCGTGATCATCCTTCCAGGTATAAAGGCACTATGTTCTGGTGATATAATATCATCCAAAAGTGGCCGCAGCCGGTTAACCAAACACTTAGAGATAACCTTATAGATCACATTACATAAACTGATGGGTCTGAACTCAGTTAACCTTGAAGGATTAGAGACTTTGGGTATTAGGGCAATAGTGGTCGTGTTAACTCCTTCTGGCATCACACCTGTCTCAAAAAACTCCTTCACCGATGAGGTTACACTGTCCCTCAAAGTGGCCCAGTTTCGTTGGAAAAATCGGGCAGGGAAACCATCAGGGCCTGGGGCCTTCAACGGCCCTATTTGAAAGAGGGCGTCAGCAATCTCCTCATCGCTGAAAGGTGCACACAGCTTTGCATTATCCGCATCCGACACCATTGTGTCAAACAGATTCAAAACCGGGTCATAAATAAGGTTTGGATCGGATGTAAACATTCCTTGAAAGTACTCGTTTGCCATAGTTCCCATCGTCGCCTCGTCGGAGTGTTTAACCCCGCAATCATCAATTAGTTCGCGGATCTTGTTCTTCCTAGCTCGCCAAACTGCCTTACTTTGGAAGTATTTAGTATTCCTGTCCCCCTCCTTCAGCCAGTTGATTCTAGATCGTTGGAGCCATAGCATCTCTTCCTGATAAAGTAACTCATTCATCCTATCAGTTGCGCGCTGTATCTCCCGGCGATCGGCATTCATATGCATTAGTTCTTCTAGTTGTGTTCTAGATTTAGCAAGCTCACGAGTAATGTTGCCAAACTTCTTCCTACTCCATAGTCCCAAAGTTGCCATGGTTTTCTTGAGTGTTTTCTGCAGCTGATCAAGATTTCCAATCGGGCCTGCTTCTTCCCACGCTTGCTGCACCAGTTCAGGTAGTTCACCGCTGCGCTCCCAAAAGATCTCATACTGGTTTCGTCGGCCTCGATTTGGCCCTGGGTCCGACGTGCCTTTGAGGAATATCGCAACGTGATCTGAGCAGGGGGATACAACATGGGTAACTACCGAAAAAGGGAACATATTTCTCCAAGCACTAGAAGCCACCGCGCGGTCCAGACGTACTCTTACATTCGCTGTTCCACTCCTCTTATTATCGTATGTGAATGGCACTCCGGAGAACCCTAAATCCACCAGCTGGCAGACCTCCAACGTGTCCCTGAAGGCCATCATTAGTCCTTCAGCTCTTGAGGTAGCAGACAGGTGTTCGAAATCCGGTCACTGTATTATTGTAATAGCATACTATAGTCATTATGCTTGCGTTGGCTGCTCACCGTAAGGTCACTGGTATACGAAACGGTCCTATTTGCACGGTTGGCATGGTTGACGTGGAAAGAGTGTTGCAGTTTTTGCACCTAGGTCTCTATTGTTTCGTTCGTTTTTGTCCCTCAAATCCCTACCTTTCATTCAACTCAAATCAAATTCATATCCCAATTATTGTCGCCGAGCCAATCCCCCTCCCACCTCACCGTCTCGGCCGCGTGGTCGTCACCCTAGTTGTCCGCTCATCGTGCACCGCCAGGAGCATGCATGACATCTCTGTCATGTTCCGTCCTCTGCCGCGAGCTCGTCCACGAAGGCCATGTCCACTACGAGCTCGTCCGGGACAGGTGGCAGTGCTACTGCTCACTACTAGGAAACCTTGTACACAAAACTTTAGCAGTAGCTTGTGTTAAAAAAGCATGCTGGTGCTAAGTAGCAGTAGCACACTGATGTAAACGACGCTACAGATACTGTGGTAGCAGTAGCGCACCTGAAGATAAAAGCGCTACTACTAAAATTCACACGGCTTAGCCGATAGGCTACACATAGTAGTAGCGATCTACGTCGAACCGCGCTGCCGCTACTTGCTTTGTAGCAGCGCGTTTACACTGAAAGGCGCTGCTGCTAAAGGAAATAAAATTAGATGGAAAGCAAATAGAAAAGTAAATGAAAATGAAAGAAATAGAAAAAGGTAAAAGGAAAAAAATAAAATGTAAAGAAAAATAAATGAAAAAGAGAAAAAAGAGAAAGGAATAGCAGTAGCGCTTATTGAGGAACGCGTTGTAGCTAGCTTAGCAGTAGCGCACTTCCTGGAACGCGCTACTGCTACTTCTGACTTAACCGCCGGTTCGTTCTTCCACACGGCCACTTCATCCAAATCCAACTCCTCCGCTGTCGCCGCCGCCGTCGCCCATCGGCCGCCGCACACCCTAGACGCCGCCCCCGACCCCGGATTCGGCGCCACCTCCGACCCCGACCTCGACGCCGCCCCCGACCTCAACACCGCCCCTGACCCCGACCTCGACGCCGCCCTCCGCCGCGCGCCCGAGCCCCGACCCCGACCTCGATGCCGCCTGCCCCTCCCTCACCGCAGGCACCCAAAGTGAGCACGCCTGCTCCTCCCCCTCCCCTACCTCTGCCTAGGGTGCTTCAAATTTTAGTTGCATCAAATTAGTTAGGGTTCATCTATGGGTGGAAACGAATCGGATGCGGATGTTATCAGATACGGATGCGGCTCAGATGTTTTCTTAGATGATGAATAAACACTATTGTAATGCATAATAAAACGAGTAAAATTTGACCACTTATTTCACTTTTAAGTTGGATAATTGGAATATCCGCGACCACTTTCCACCCCTAGGTTCATCAAATTAGATGGTAATTAGGGCAGGAGTTCCTAGGTACTGATTAGTTAGTAAGAACTAGGTACTAATTAGGTACTAGTTTATTTTTATTTATAGTAAGTTTATTTTTAGTAAGAACTAGTTGAATTAATAGAACTAGTTGAACATGTCACATTTGTTGTTATTTTTTTAGTTAAAGCAATTTTTCCCGCATCGACGTCGATGATGCCTATCCCGCATCCTCGTCGTCGACTAGGAGGAGGACACCTGCTTGACCAGATGGGCCATGTCCGGGACTAGGCTCCGCCGGGCCGGCTGGTACTGGGAGACGCTAGCTACCGGGGGGCGCAGCTTGGTGAGGAGCCAGCCTATCGTTGACCCGAACCTTCTTTGGTGGCGGTCGCGTGGGCCAGTGACGGTGCAGAGGCTTGAGGACCCCGCGGAGGTGGTACGTAACCGTGTCAGCAAGGAGGACGCGCACGTCCGTCGCTACTTGTTTGCGTTGGAGAACAGGTTATCCAATATCTGGCAGGTTCTTCAGGGATCTCACTGGAGCTATGATCATGTGATGGTTCCTTCTCTTTGGATGTCCACCGCCCGCGCCGATACCCGTCGTGCGCTAGGGTTTTAGTTGTATTAGTGATGTTATATGTATGATACTATTCGGGATGTATTAGTGATAATATTCGATGATGTACGGACGCATGAGATGATTTACTTTTGCTTATTGAATGCATGCTAATTTGAATACTTATTTATTTTACGATTTGGTTTTGCTTATTGAATGCTCATGTCAATATGAGTCCTATAAGATATTTTGAAATGTATATCTTGTGTTGCTCAAATAGGATATGTGCTTGCCCAAGTGGCCGGTCATGTTTGCAGGTTACACCTCCGAGTGGTCTATATTTTGCCGGAGTGTTGATTCATTTCCGTTCCGTCAAATTTCAGGCGCTTGATATGTCCTATTTTAGCAAAGTTCATGTCGGATTTTTCCGTAAATTTTGGCATGACTTGTGCCAGAATATGTAGGAAATATCGAGTGCCCCGGATTTGTGTGTTGAGTATCTTGGTAGTTGCCTTCGATTAATTTTTAATTAATGTTTCAACTATGAACATAGGAAATGTCTGACAACGAAAAGGATTTCGGTATTTGCGAATAATGCGAAGACGAGCGCGGCCTGTGCGATAGAATCTTCCTAGATGATGATAGGCGCTTCAGCATCAAGCTGGACGAGAACTTCGAAGTGGATACAGTAAGTCACAACGAGAAGTGTTTTTTCGTAATTAAGCATGACATCTGCTTCATTTGCTTCCTATTAGCTAGCTAGAATCTTCCTATTATTAGCTAGTGTTGGTGGTGATTAGATAGCTACTGCAACTAGTGTTGGTGGTGATTAGCTAGCTAGAATGAGTTTGAAGATGATGATGTGTGCTACATTATGACTATTATGATTAAATAGCTACTGTTGGTGGTGGTAATGACTATGATGATGATTAAATAGCTTGTGTTGGCGGATTAGACTCAAGTGGAGGCAACATGTGGTGCACATCGAAAGTACTACTAGTCCAAACTAGATCAAGTTTGGATTAGTAGTATACTTTTGACGTGCACCACATGTTGCCTCCACTTGAACCTAATCCACCTAAATTTGACACACTGTTATGGACATATTGATATAACAACCTCATAATTGGTATTGTACCAAAATTTGTATAAAGGCGTATAAATGCACTAAAAATAAATAAAAATGAGAAAAAAATACTAGTAGCGATGGAGAGTAAACACGCTTCTACTAGCTGTATTAGCAGTAGCACGGGAGTGAACAAACGCTGCTGCTATATGTCTTAACAGTAGCGCGTGTCGCACACTCTACTGCTAAGGAATAGTTGTAGTGTCTTACTAGTAGCGCCGTGTCATGCGCTACTAGTGGGCATTAGTAGTGGTTGTTTTGCTTCTGATTAAGTGCCTTGACTGCGGTCTGTTCCTAAGGCGTTTCTTCTCGCGAACCCCAGCACATATGAACATCTTCTACAAATGCATGAACTGCTACAGCAATTAGGCTTCCGGAGAGCACATTGTGTGCCCTCAACAAGATTGAGATGGTATTTCTTTGGGCTGGAGCGGACAATGTGTCCGGTGGGCAGTGTAAGGTTAATTGGAGGACAGTTTGCAGACCAAAGAGCCTCGGCGGATTGGGTGTTCTAGACCTTCACATGTATGCAAGAGCTTTGGCGCTAAGATGATTGTGGTATGAATGGAAGGAGCTCGATAGAGCATGGGTGGGCATGGGAAACCCATGTGATTCCATGGATAGAGAGATTTTCTACACTGTCACGACTATCACCATGGGAGATGGGCAGACGGCACGCTTCTGGCACTCCCCATGGCTCGAGGGGAAAAGCCCAAGGATGGTACGCCCACCATCTTTGGATATCTGCCAATAGGAGCAAGTCCGTGCAAGAGGCCATGCTAGATATCAGGTGGATCTAGTGGATTAACATGGAGGCTGGACTATCGGCCCAGCATATTCGAGAATTTTGCGAACTCTGGGAGAAGATAAGCAGGGTACACCCTCAGGTTGATCGTCCTGATGACATCAAATGTTACCTCACGGCAAACGGCAAAATACTCATCCGCCTTGGCTTACAAGTGATACGTCCCAAACGTATCTATAATTTCTGCTTGCTCCATGCATGTTTTGGGTGATATTGCTATGCTTTTGATACACTTTCATACACTTTTGATCATATTTGAACTAACCTATTAACTCAGTGCACCCCAGTGACAGTTTCTGTTTTCTGCTGTTTTTGTATTTCAGGTTTTCCCATTACTTAAATTGCCAGAAAAATTCCGGGAAAAATGTATAAAAAATCAGCGCTCCAGAAGCTTCCACGCGCCAGAAGTGGGGCCAGAGGGGAGCCAGGGGCAGCCCAGGCGGCCACCCCAGGCGGCCCCACCCCTGGCCGCCTAGGGAGGGCGCCTGGGGCCCCCTCTCCGCCTCTGGTGACCCCCCTTCGCATATATTTACCACCCGTCGCGGAAACCCTGATTCCGGAACCCTTTTCTCCAGAAGCTATTCTGATCTCCGCCGCCATCGCCACCAAGTTTCGGGGGACCAGAATTCCTGTGCCGGCATCCTGCCGACGGGGAAGTGCCCCCGGATTCATCTCCATCGACGTTGCTTCCTCCCTCCATGATGCGGGAGTAGTTCCTCCTCGGGGCTGAGGTTTCTACCAGTAGCTATGTGGTCAATTCTCTCTCCCATGATGTGATCTTCATTGTGGTCATAGGCTATGTTAATCTAGGGTGATCCCATGATATTTCCCCTTCCTCTATGTATTGGATTGATGTACTCACTTGTCTTTATCTAGTATAATCCCCGAGACCAAGGCGACAGCGGTCTATTGGACATGGATTAGAAGAATATTTTCATGAGTGATTTCCTCTTTTGTGTGTTGATTGAAGATTGAGAGTCTCTTGGTGTTTGTCTTTGACTATCCTTGAGATATGTTGTGGTGATTGTGGTACTCTCTTTGGATAGCCGCGGTGACATTGGGAAATCCATAGATTGAGAACTACGAACTTAGAGGTGTGCTTTTGTAGCCCTACATAATGCTCGTCCTCTCTTGACCACAAAGAAATGACCTCCGAGTGCATGTTTTATGGGAAATATCATGTGATTCGATTATGCCAATGTTGTTGGGAGTTGCCACTAGTGAAAGTATGAAGCATAGGCCTTGTTTCCACCATTGCAATACCATTTGTGCTCACGTTTACCACTTGTTTGCTTGATGCACATTTAATTACAGATTTAAATTACTTTGCTTTGCCACTCATATCATCCATATTTTACCACCTCGCCCCCCCCCCCCTCCTTCAATTACTTATTCTATCATTTTTATGTATTCTGTTGTGTGTGTGCCTAAGATGATGAATTACAGAATGTTCTTTTTCAAAAAGGTCCACGAAGCTTTCAGCGTGATGTTTTTCTAGCTTTGCAGTTTAGAACCTTCTCTTCAAGCTAATACGAAGTAGCATGTACAATTTCAGGTAATCAAGCACCCGACGTACAATGATTTCAGGTAATACGAAGTAGCTTTATAAGTGACTCGAAGTTATGTGATTATAAATGTGACTTGAAAAATAATGTACTCAATACAACATAACCTTTATTACAATACTGACACGAAGAAGGGTTGAAATGCATAACGTAACTTCAAGTCTGTAGCATTGCCTCTTCAAATGGATATAAAAGAAGTAAAATATATATTAATTTTCTATTTGCTCATATGATGAAATATGAAATAAAACAGTGCAATCACAACAAATGAACGAAATAAAGCAGCACTATCACAACAAGTGACCGCCCCTCACATGTATGAGGATGGACCAATTTAGCTCAAAAAATTACTAATATATATATATATATAGAGTGCATGCTGGTATTAAAACAATATATAATCTCTACATGTATATTTTTTTGCGCGGTATCTCTACATATATATTTGTATCAATCCTAACATTAGAGTGCCAAAATATATGGGCACAGCAACGCGCGCCATAAATGATCTAGTGAAAATTACAGTCGTGCGGTTGCTGAAGTCGTAACAAGATAATTTCCTCAAAAAGGAGTAATAGGATGTTGCGGAAGTCGTACTATCTGTTCTGGCTACACAGATATTAACCAACTTGGTGCGTGTGCATCGCTGGATCTTGTTCCACACCGGCCGTTGTGTGGCGTGTCGATCTTGGCCTGAATCGGCGTACGATCGAGCAATGGCTGCCCAGGAGGAAGAGGAACAACCGGACTGGTTGAACCTCCCCTCCGATCTTCTGACGATCATCGCGCGGAAGTCCCGCGACGCCGTCACCGGGCTCACCGCGTTCCGCTCCGTGTGCAGGGCATGGCGCGCCGCGTCAGGGCCAGCGCCGCGCCTCCTGCTCCCCCGTCCCCGTGCCGCGCGGCTCGTCTTCCCCTTGGCGCGCGGCTGGTCGATCGTCTTCCATGCCCGCGACGCCTCCTGCCCGGGTCCGTAAGCAAGATAACTTACAGGATTCCATAAGTGTATCATTTTTGGTCTTTTATACTCTGTTTATTTTCAGTTACGATTACGATTGTACTAGTCGTCAACCCGTGCGTTCGCACGGCCGGGCTAGTTACTTTGTATTCTTTATTTCTGTTTTTATGAAATAAAATTTTCCTATCCAAAAGGGCAATGTTGTAGACATCGTAATGTGTTTTATATTCAACATATTTTATGATTTTTTATGGTACAATAGTTTTCAAAAGTTGATGTCATATATTATATATATGGAGTAACTTGTGGTACTGATTGGATAAGTTCTTGTATCTTCAATATTTGCTTGGAGGTAAATTAGAATATAACTATATAAAGTGGATAACTAAGTGAATTCCCTCATTGCTTGCGTTTGATCTAACAGGCTTTGCTAATGCTTGTCAAGATAAGCACCCTTGCTTTGTGTCTAACACATAGTTCAGTTTTTTATCTTCATGATTGGTGTATGTTCATACAACTTACTCCAAATGTATCCTGATATTTGATGTCGGGAAACTTCTAGGATAGAATATTTGTTCTAATTGAAAATTATTGAATATTTGATGGATTTGCAGCATACTCACTAATATTAGCCAACTAACCTAATCCATGAGACCAATGGTGATCCACCACCACTTCAAAATATTTCGAACGAACTCATGAAAGTTATCCTGGTCCACTACCATGAATTATTGTTAACATACGTGATAAAAGTAACTAATTAATATGAGCTACATATATACGGGGATTTTATTTACACTTATATTTTATTGAATGGCAAGATGCCTAAAAATATATGGCAAGCCTACCAACCGTGTGTTCTTCGTTCATACTCCCTCTGTAAACTAATATAAGAGCGTTTAGATTACTAAAGTAGTGATCTAAATGCTCTTATATTAGTTTACGGAGGGAGTAGATGTGTTCCTAGTTCATTATAGTCTTTAGGCTGCTAATCAACTTGAGATAAGGCAGGCATCAATGGGTCATGCAGTTAGGCACTTAGCGTGGTCTAAGTATACAATGAATCAGTTTTATGTAGTCGTCCATGGGATTTGCAGTTGTGCGCTTTTCACTTAGCTAATCATTGTTTTTGTTTGGTTGATTTCAATAAAATGAACAAATATGCATCACCAGTCTTCTCCTTCCCTATACATGATTTGTTGTGTTGTGGATGCTTGTTTTCCCTTTTTTATACAGACCAATCTCACATTTATCTCGAAAGGTATAACTAATTAGTATATAAATACACATGAAAGCCACTATTCCCGGTGGTGTTCATTTGATGCATGACTTCATATACATGTTAATGGATCTTCTGGTGATTACACTAAAAATCTATGTGTAAAGAGAAATGAGAAAAAAAAAACATATCAAACATACATATATAGTTGTGTACCGCATGCCTGAGATGTGAGAGGAATCCATCCACTAAGTAGAGGAAACTTCTCTTTTTGTTAACAGGCGATGTACCTATCGTGTAGAAAGCAATAGATTAAAGAGAAAATTCTGACTATGCAAAGCTTGCAAACAAAAAGAAAGATCAAAGTTTCTAGTTAAGCTAGTTGAACCCAGATGATGCAATTACGGGTTGCATCTGAAATGCTGAATACGTATAATATACGTATAATACATGGGTATTTGGCTACAAAGGATGTAGCATGTCGTCCAGGAGGAGTATCCATCCAATACGCACTCTCCAATCCCCTTCTGACTTTCAGGAAACTGCTCGACACTTCGAGTGTAGTCAGGTGCTGATGTAATGACGTGGTCGGCCATATCCCAACGTTGAGCATGTAGCAATCCCTGTTTTGCATAGATCTGCTAATTTTAATGGAAGCCCTTTTCTAGCCAAAGAGAAGAGAACTAAAGAAGGAAAGCACAAAGCAGTGCCAAAGGATAATCACTATCATCTTAATCAAGAACATGGACGTCACGTGAACACCAACCCTGAAACAGCTGTATCATGTGAGTTTATGCCTCTGGGCTTTGACAGCCAGCCCCATTAGTGTTGACAATAAAATCAGTGTATTGGACAGTGTACGGCCTCTACAGGCCTAGTCTGTAACTTGAGATGTTGTGATGGCTGGCGTGGAGATGGTCACAGTTGGTCGACACCAGCCATGAAGTCGTAGCTATTCTGTTCAGAATTCTACCTCGGACTACGTGGGAAAGGTCTCCTTCTAGGGGCTTCTAGACTTACTAATCCGCAGCTGCAGCCCTGGTAGTTCCAACACAGCAAGCTGATCATCAGACCTCAGTTGCATCGACCTTGGGAGGGAGGACAACTGGGCGAGGCTGCAGTCTTCCCGTAGTGGCTTGTAGATAGGCTGCTTGATTGGTGGACGTTGTGGTGGAGAAGAAATAGGCAGATCGATCAAAGTGGATTGGGAGAACACATTATATTGTGGAGGGAGACTTTGAGGAAGGATCTATCTTCTTGTTTCCTAGGAGTCTTATAGATTGGTTTTTATTTTTTTCTGCGGAAAAAACAGAAAGAAAAACCAATTTAGGAGTACGGTAGATGTTGGAGTTCTGAGTACGCTGGATTTCTTAATGGATATTTGTGCCAAAACAAAGGTATCTGGTTTTTAAATAGTGGCAACGTAGGGATTTGTTTCTGTTTTTTTTTATTTGTTGCAACATAGGGATTTTATAGTTAGGTTAGGTGCTACGTGAGGTTACTTTTTATAGATTAGACTTTTTTTCTTTCACAAAATAATCTCAGATAAAAAAAGAAAACTAACAAATCTACACCGTTATAATTTGGACCCACCAGATTAACGACCCGTATTTTCTAATTAACGTAGGAATTTCTTGGAAGTCTCAAATCTAACATTCTTAAGAAGTTGCTCCCCACTTCTACCTATTCTCTCAACATGCACACTATCCACGTCACCCTCATGCCACATCAGATTTCATGGTCCTGCATCAGCATCATTGCCACATAAGCTTTCATGGTCGTGCGTTCTGTTTCCCTGGCGTGAATGTGATTCTGTGATTTAATTTCTTCACATCCCTTCATCTTCATCTTCCGTAACTGAGCTGTACATGGGTCATACTCATAAATAAATATCCATCCGTTGTAGAATGGATGAACGGTGGAGTCCCATCTCCCTCTAATACATGCTCAAGCGTCCACCCAACAGAGATGCCGCCCCTTCCTCCATGAATATCTCGCTGTGCGACCACCACCGCACCACCTGCCATACGAGGAGGAGCAGCCCGACATAGACTCTGCATCTCTGCGGTCCTTGAGAGAGACAAGCGAGAAGGTGGCGATCCCCGGCCCCGGCCGTAACTCCTCGATGTCTAATAACTGGAAGGCGTTCGAGCGTCAACTCGCCGCCACCTACGACGCGCCAACACCAGAACCAAGCACGCTGTGACCTAAAGATGAACGCCAGGTATATACTACGCCACAGATTAAAGCACCCATCTTCCCTCCAATTAAAATCATGCAGGCTCCATAGAAGATGAGGTGGCGGCTACAAGAGCGTTGCCCCATTACATGTTGGACGACCAACAGTCAGTATTTTGGTTTCAGAGAAGATCAAAAGTGGGATTCGGGCCAACGGGCAGATGGGTGCCTGTGGTGTGTACTACGGAGGACGTCACGATGCCACCCAGTTCTAGGGGCGCATCCATACATCATGTGATCAAGATCATGAAGCCGTCGTAGCTGTTGATTTGGCCGACGGCGGAAGACGGGCGGCATGGATAGTCAATTATCCCTGAATCCATCAGATCAATTGAATTGTCACTTCGTTGGTCGTCCGTCACTCGCCCAGTACTGCAGGCGTCGCCAATCGCCGAGTCACTGCACGTCTGGTCGCCATTGTCGATTGCGTCCAATGTTCATATCTCAATGACTTATGCGGTTCTGCCCACTGGTGTCCGTAAGCGTGCGCTACCAGTCTGATCGTCGTCACAACAGGCATCCTCTCCCGAATACGTACAAGAAGCTTTGCTATGTCTTATTTGCCTATCAGACAGACATCTTTGCTCAGCAAAGTAGTTCAGTTCAGTTCACTCCCAGAAAACGGGAAATCATCTACAGATGCACAAATAGTTTCGCTTTACAAGCTAACTGGGCATCATCTCCTGAAGTATTTGGTAAATTATTACTCCTATCATCTGTACTCACACAAACATTTTATTCAGTACATTTCTTATGTGATAAGTGAACTCACAAGGGCACATGTGGTTTTATGAGTGTGCTTCTCTCTTATGAGATCTGAACTCAAGAATTCAGTGAGCATAAACAGCTATGATCTTCTTCAATGATTTGCTAATTAAGGTACCCCTCCTTGCTCTAATTCATTTTATCTTGCGCACGTAAATTGATCTTGCCTGGTTTTTCTTACCAGGGTAATTACTTTGATCTTTCAGGCCTTTATATTGTTCTGGAACTTGCTTTGGTTGGGACACCACCCATGCAATGCATTGAAGCTGACTAAACTACATATGGCTGTTTTGTTCATAGCATTATCTTCCTTTTTCAGTGCAAGAAGCAATAGGGAGAAGCTACACAGGATACAAACTTAGTCCCGAACCTTCCGCCACCATGCATTCAACATCAATACAAAACTGTCTCTTAATGTATGAGGAACTCTTTGATCTAATAAAAGAGAAGGTTGAAAGAGTACTCAACATTTTAAAAAATTCCTCTGGATATATAAAGAGAAGCCTATCACAGCGAATCAGTTCTGTGCAACAAATTTACATTTGCTTTCACGACTAGCCATGCTGAATAAACCTTGCAGAAACCTGTCTTATATACTTTCTCCGTTCCTAAATATAAGTCTTTCTAGAGATTTCAATATGGACTACATACGGAGCAAAATGAATGAATCTACACATTAAACTACGTCTATATACATCCGTATGTAGTTCATATTGAAATCCCTAGAAAGACCTATATTTAGGAACGGAGGGAGTATATAGGGGCTGTTTGCATTTGCATCCACGATCACATTGTTAAACACTTAATTTTGATCTCTGATGCCAGATGCAAAATTCTGGGAGCGCACCTGTAGGATCACTCAAACAGTCTGACTATATATTCTTCTTTGTTGCGTGCAAAGCGTGGAATGATGCCTATCTTTAAATTATAATACTCAAGTACCGTGTTGCCTCTTTTTGTCTTAAAATCATATATCTACTATACAGAAAATATATTCAGCTTACATAATATATCACGTGCATCGGACTAAGAATTCCCGCAGCAACGCGCGGGGTATAAGCTAGTTAATATAAGTGTTACGATTACGATTGTATCGTTGTTGCTGAGGCTCCTCATAAAAGGATCAACAACAATAGTCGCACCTTCGGTTCGCCCATCGACACGTACGTGCAACGGCTACCCAGGGGAAGCAGCCCGACTGGCTGAACCTCCCCTCCGATCTCCTGAACCTCATCGCGCGGAGGTCCCGCGACGCAGTCACCGGGCTCGCCGCGTTCCGTTCCGTGTGCCCAGGCCCGGCCCTGAGGGGGGGCAGGGGGGGCGGCCGCCCCGGGCCCCCAAAATTCAGGGGCCCCTCCCCAGGTAGCGCACGGGCTAGTATTGCTAAACTATGGGCCATGGCTTATGGAGGTAGCCGGTCGTGGATGTAACTTGACGTCTTTTCCTGTTCCATCATATATCAATCCCCGGATCTACGCCGTCCTTTTCTCTCTTAATTTCCTTCCTAATTTAATCGCCAGTTTGCCGTCTCGTCGATGGCGATCTCTATCCCGGAGAACCCTGATCGTAAGATGCAGTCAGTAAGTACGTGGCGCTGCTTTCTCTTCCAATCGTAAGATCTTCAGGCGCTGGACTTGTACGCAGACATGGCCGATTCGCAGAGCGCACATTGTGTCATGGGCTCATCAGTGAACGACCTACCACCAAAGATCCAAAGCCGATCCAATCCATCCAAGGTATATCATATTGTCCCCTAATCCCTACTCCCTATACGTTTTGTACTAAATCAAGTAATTTATCGTTTGCATCTATAGTGCATAGTTGACACCGATAAAGCTTTGTTGCCATTATTTATTTATTTCCAGCACAGTGAAAAAACATGCAATATGTGAATGAGTTGATACAATCAGAGAGGCGCTCTTGATGAAAATTTCAAGAATAATATTGGTGCTTCGTTGATTTCAAATGGTGAATTGGCGATTAGTGTGGAGGAAGAGAAACAAAATTATGGTAATTCTGAATCTTAACAAGAGGAAAATTTGACATCAATATCGGTGTTAAAAATGTAAGTGGCCTTGACAGTACAATTATTTCAATGATGTACATCCGCAATCTGCTAGTGTTCATGAACATCATATTTTGCTTCTTTTTTTGTTCCGAATTAAAGATTATAAAATTCACTTTGTCATATGGTGTAATGTCTACTATGTGATTTTCGAGTCTGCTAGGAAAATCATTTTTTTTATCCTAATGCCTCTATTTGCTTATCATCTTATTTACGGTGCATATAATTGTCGCATTGGTTGGAGGAAGGTTTACAAAGATATAATTAACTAATTAAGATCAAAAATTGCCCAAGAGAGTTTAAATGGGTTGCAACTCTATGCATCGAGAAGAAATTACTGGACTAGACGTAAATCGACTCCATCATAAGTGATTTTGCATCGTGGAATGTTAGAATTTTTGAAAAGGTAACATGTATAATTATCTGATATGCTTACTGCTTTTGATGCATTCAAGTGTTTAACTGTTTATTGGTAACATTACATATATATATATATATATATATATATATATATATATATATATATATATCCAATATTATTATTGTATTGTTTATACTAAGGGCCCCGACTTTTGACTTCGCCCCGGGCCCCTAAAATCTCAGGACCGGCCCTGCGTGTGCCAGGCATGGCGCGCCGCGGCAGGGCCAGCACCGCGCCTCCTGCTCCCGCGTGTCCGCGCCTCGCACACGATTGCCTTCCCCTTGTCCCGTGGCTGGTCTCTCGTCCTCGACACCCGCGACGCCTCCTGCCACGTCTCGCACCTGGCCACCCGAGCCACGGCGGCCCTGCCCAAGCTCAACGCCGTCCGCGACGGCCCAGGCAGCGACGTCGTCAGGCACGTAAGGTACGTGCACTGCAACGAGCTGGACACGGCGGTGCGCAGCAACTGGATGTTCCCGACCTACCTTGAGTTCACGGACTACTTGCGCTTCGCCGTCCACCTCCCGCCCGGCGCCCCGGCGGCGGGCATGACGGTCATGATGTAGCACGTGATGCACGGGCACACGGGCATGCTCTTCTGCCGCCCCGGGGACGCGGCATGGACCAAGGTGGAGAAGCCCCGCCGCATAGGCTACGGCTACTTCGACTTCGCCTACCATAACGGGAAGATGTTCGGCATGGACACCAACGGCGAGATGGCGGTGTTCGACGCCGCCACGCTCGGCGCCCTACAGCTGGTCCGGCGTCCGCCGGACATGCCCAACCTCTGCAACAAGATGTACGGGTACGGCTCTTTCCCTTGGAAAAAAGAGTTCGATTACGTCCACCTCGTCGCGTTGCCGAGCAAGCTGGTCCTGGTAGTGGCGAGGACCACCGTCAAGTCGTCCCGGCCGGTGGCCTTCGACCTCTTCGAGCTAGGCTCTTCTCCGGCGCCTGATGGGCAGCTCGCCTGGCGCAAGGTGGCCGATGCTGGTAACTACGAATTGTTCAATGCTACACGTACAAACAATTTACGGGCTTTTACAGGATGGGTTAACCTTGATTGGTCAATAGGTGAGCGAGGCGGCTCACCCCCTTAAAATCAGGGGGGGAGAGGTTTGTGATTGGTTGTTAGATGAAAAGAGCGTGTAAAAGGCTAAAAGCTTGTAAATCTTTGTATGTCTAGCATTTTTGCTCGCTACAGCATGCACAATAACAAGTTGGAATGCGTCTACAAGTCATCACCCAATGACGATGGCCTCCCCGACTGCTTAACTAGGCCTAGTTGGTTCGTTCCTTAATTAGCTTGCTAGCTAGTTTATAATAATTATGTAATTATTGAGTACTATCAGCATGGCCGTGTGGGTCGCAACCGAAGATTTTCTTTTCTCTAAGGGGGACGCTATGCGTCAGCCAGTGGATCTTCTTCGATTGTGTGACACGAGCCGTTATATTTTTTGTCTAATTTTTCGCAACGATGCTCTTGTTGCAAGGTCTGCTCTTCTTTAATTTCCTGCAACAAGACCTTTGTTGTGAAACCTCATCTTCTATAATTATCGACAACAAGACTCATATTGCAAAAACTCTTCTTCTCTAATTTTTTTGCAACAAGATCCTTGCAGAAATTGCAATAACATCTTCCGCCGCGTCTAATTTTTTGCAACGACATCTTCCGCCGCGTCTAATTTTCTGCAAGACCCTTCCTGCGGAAATTGCAACGGGACCTTCTGCCGCGTCTAATTTTCTGCAGCAAGACCTTTAATTTGTTGCAAAAATTGCAACAAATATGTTGTTGCATATGAGCTCGAGGAGGCAAGAGACATGGACGCCGGCACTCCTCTAGGACAGCGGCGACATTGAACGGCGAGCGATGACAAATGCAGCTCCAGAGGCGGGCGGTGCGGTCCGGCGGCTTCCGGCGCACGCGTAGCCGGCAGGCAGCACCGTGGTGGCCGGCTCCCAGCATCTACGCACCAGCCGTGGGTTGCTACACCAGTCACCCGGTCATGGAGCGCTTTTCGTCATGGACGAGGTCAATACTTCGCTGGAGAGACGCATAGGCATGGAGGCATGTTGTGACTACAGAGCTAGATGTAGAGGATGAATGAGTGGGGAAAAGGGAACGAGTGGCTCTCGGTGAAGATAAGAAGAAAAAAAGATACATGATGTCCACATGGGACGCGTGGCGTGCCTTTGAGGCGGCGGATGGAGCGCTATAATCCGCCGGGTGATAGTTATCGTTTCCCTTTTTCTAAACGGAGGTACAAGTTTTGCCTCGTCGATTAATTAAGAAGAAAAAAATTGTCCAGTTAATTAACGGAAAACCCCATATGACCGCACATTTGACCCGATAAACACTCCAAACTCGCAACAACCACAAACGCCACACAATCGAAAAGGTACTCCGAACAAGAACGCCTCAAGTGGAGACAAAGGACACAACCAAATCCACTGTGACAAACAAAACCTTGAGGACGATCTAAGAGACTGGGGACCGTCCATGAAGCAGCCATGGGCACCTATCCGAAGTTGCAGTTGTAAAGAGAGCACAACCAAAATTTGATTCCCCACCTAACTAGGCACTATTTATCCACATATATTCACTAATGCCATGGGTCAAAGAGGTTTATGATTTATCAGCTGTTCGAGTTTCAGTGTATTCAAAGCTATGTTGCTGATATAGCTTATTAGGCATTTCTTTACTGGATAGACTTTATTGTTTTGAAACGGAGGCAAAAGCTTTGCCTCATTCATTAAATAAGGGAGAATAGAGTTTGTTATAAGTAACTCGAATACACAACATAAGATTACTCTCGCAAAATAATGGACCCTAATTTCTTTGCACCGGCGATGACCCAAAGGTTGGCCTCGGTCTCGATGGAGCCAAGCAATATAGTCGGCGATGCGCTCTTGTGCTTGAAGACTCTTGCGTTTCACTCGTTCCAGATAGTCCATGAAACAAGCATGGTTAGGGACGCCTTAGCTTGGCGTTTTGGTGTGTCGTTGTAGCAGGTACTTGCCCACTAAGCCTCAACCGAGTCGAACAAGGGCCAACCGGAGGCGTCAAGTCCGAGAATGTGGTATTTATCAATGATCAAAGACCAAAACCTTCGAGTGTAGCGGCATTTGAAGAAGAGATGAGACCCACATTCTTGCACTCTCTTGCAAAGAAGGCAAAAACCATAGTTGAGCCACCCTAGCTTCGCCAATCAATCGGCGGTCCAAACTCTATCTTATAGAGCCAACCAAGCAAAAAACTTGACCTTTGGAGGAGCCCAAGCCTTCCATATCCTTTTATCCATGGGTGAGAGAACCACCCTTAAAAATCGGGCCTTGTATGCGGATGCAGCCGAGTAGAGCCCACTAGTCATATGCTTCCATAGGATGTCGTCCTCGGTGAGCTCATCGAGTTGGACCTCATGCAAAACTGCCCAAAGTGTGAAGAATTGTGTGATGTGCTCCACGGAGACGTTTGGCGGCGGGGGGGGGGGGGGGGTGATCTTGAGAATCCACGCATTGTGTTTGAGGGCCTCTCGAACCTTCCAATTCTTTCTCGTGGACGCTTCGTGAATGAGCGCGGCAATGTCTTTCGGCTTGCTCCCAGAAGGGTTTTTTTGCACCGTTACCAACGATGATAGTGGTGGATGCATAGAAAAACTCTAGGTCCTCCTCGTCGCATGGGTTTTCCCATCCCCACCCACATCTTGGTGGGCTCCTTCCATTCATACCATGACCATCGCAACCGTAGGGCACGCGTAAACTTGTTGGTGTTGAGAACCCCGAGTCTTCCATATTGAAGTGGCCGGCAAACAATCTCCCAATTCACCTTATATTTTGCTCCCGTCGTCTTGTCTGAACCAGACCAAAGAAAAGCTCTCTCAAGCTTGTTGACATTGAGAAGGATGGTTGGCGGGATGACCAACGGTGTGGCGGGGTAGACCACCAGAGAGGTGATCACGGACTTGACAAGACCCGTTCGGCCGACGGTGGTAATGTTTTTGCCCTCATAAGTTGTTAGCTTGCTCGCAACCTTGTCCACTAAAAAATAAAGATCCACCAACTTTAATTGCCAAACTGAGAGAGGGAGCCCAAAGTATCGGAGGGGGGAGGAGTTCCTAGTTGCCGGGGACCTTTCTGTTAGGCGACCCAAATTGGGTTAGAGATATGTTTAGCCAGAAGCGGTTTTACAAAATTTATACTCACAAAACTAATTTCAGGGGGAAAAGGAGTAATAATAATGCTAGCTAGTAGGCAATAGTACATGCATTATGTATATATAGTAATGCAGAATTGCCTTTGTTGTACTTCAAACAGTACAGTTTGCAAGCAGATAGATACGGCAACTGACCTTTTATAATCTTCAGTCAAGCTGCATTCATAGCCTGTTAGGCATGTTTTTCATCAGGATTTATTAACCCAGATGTATTTATACTATACTCAAAAACCTATAGGAAATGTGAATCTATGAGAAAAGATGACAAGGAACATGTGAATTTCACCTAGGGCATGTCACCCTAGGTAAAATGTGAAGAGCTGGCTAGATTTGTGGAACACAGAGGTGAAGGGGAAGGTTAAGATTCATATCTGGCGGCTGGTCCAGAATGGTCCAGCAGTGGGCTACGAGTTGCTACGAAGGAAGATCAAGCAAGGGGTGACATGCATGCGCTGTGTGGACGTCAAGAGACCATACTTCATACAGATTATGGACGTGCATGCATGCAAAACAGTGCTGGAAGCTTATGCGTAAGCGAGGTCTACTTCTGGATTTTAAACCGCCGACATGTGATATGGACCAACGTCTGTTGGGCTACTATTTTTACATTATTATTATGGCATGTACAATGATGCTATCTTAGGAGTGCCACATAGGATAAATGATGATGTAGAGGAGAGCAAACTCATAAAAAAAGGTTTGTCTTCTCTTAGCACATTTTTTTGCGAGAAAATTTGCAATCTATTCATCTTCAATCATGGCAGTAAAACGAATATCAGAAAGAATAGAAATTGCATTCAGATCCGTAGACCACCTAGCGGCAACTACCAGCACTGAAGCGAGCCGAAGACGCGCCACCGTCATCGCCCCTCCATCGCCGGAGCCGGGCACAACTTGTTGTAGTAGACAGTCGGGAAGTCGTCGTGCTAAGGCCCCGTAGGACCAGCGCACCAGAACAGCAGCCGCTGCAGATGAAGAATAATGTAGACCAGAAAAATCCAATCTGAAGACACACGAACGTAGACGAACAAACGACGAGATCCGAGCAATTCCACCAAAGATAGATCCGCCAGAGACACACCTCCACACGCCCACCAACGATTCTAGACGCATCGCCGGAACGGGGGCTATGCGGGGAGACCTTTATTCCATCTTCAAGGAGACGCCGACGTCTCGTCTTCCTAAGCAAGACACAAACCTTACAAAAATTGAAAGAAACGATTAAAAACGAAGCCCTTCCGCCGACCCTTGCCGAGATCCACCGCGCCCCCATGGTCCTAAGGCCACCGGAGAGGCGGCGGATCTACGGAGGCATCTCTTAGCACAATTTATCTCACCATATTTTAAGGAATGATAAGTTATTGAAGATATGGCTATGATATAACCCAGTGTAGACATACTTTTTTATCGTCTCCAAACTACATGCAAGACTTAAGATAAGAGCATCTCCAACAGCCGCGCTACGCGCCGCGCCCAAAAAATGCATTTGCCGCGCGCGCTTCGGCTGGTTTAGCGCGCGGATAGGCGCCAGCTCCAACAGCCGCGCTATAATGCAGCGCGCGCGCGCCGCTCCAGCAATGCCGAAAAATGCAGCGCACGCAGCAAGCACAAACCACATATGCAATTCAAAAAATAGGAGAAAAACGATCAAACAAACAAAATAAATCAACAATAGATAGTTATTACAACTCAAACAAATAGTTTATCATTCAGTACAACAAATAATGCAATAAATACAACCAATAGTTCATGAACCATACAATACAAATAATGCAATGAAATCATGCTCTTTGTCGTCCATTGCCATGCCCACCACTCTTCAATCAGATCCTTCTGAAGATCATTGTGCGTTGCGGGACGCCGAATGGCATGATAGGAGGCAACAAAACGGGCTACCCTTTCAGCCCTCCGTCGCACTCGCACGGGATGTCCCAAGAGCTCATACTGTGAGTAGTCTAAATCTTGGCCACGCTCATTCTCGATGATCATGTTGTGCATGATCACACAAGCGTGCATGATGTACCAAAGCATTTTTTGATCCCAAAATCTAGCCGGTCCTCTCACAATAGCAAATTGGGCTTGCAAAATCCCAAATGCTCTCTCCACATCTTTTCTAGCAGCCGCCTGAGCATTGTGGAAATCAAGATTTTTCTTACCTTCTGGCTTTTTCAACGGCTTCACGAAGGTTTGCCACTTTGGATAGATGCCATCCGCTAGATAATAGCCATAGTTGTGCGTATGGCCATTTGCTACAAACTGCACCGGTGGCAACTCACCATTCGCAATCTTATTCATCAGTGGTGACCGGTTGACAACATTGATGTCATTCAAAGATCCAGGCATTCCAAGGAATGCATGCCAAATCCAAGTCTCCTGATCGGCCACCGTTTCAAGGATTATAGTGGAACCCTTTTTTTGGCCGTGGAATTGCCCATGCCATGCCTTTGGACAATTCTTCCAACTCCAATGCATGCAATCTATTGAGCCAAGCATGCCAGGAAAGCCGCGAGATTTGTTCATCGCCAATAGCCTTGCGGCGTCTTCAGCAGTGGGAGATCTCAAATACTCCTCGCCAAACACTTGCACAATTCCCACTGCAAAGCGCTTGACACACATGATGGCTTGGCTCTCACCCATAGCCAAGTGATCATCAACTAGATCGGTCGGGATACCGTATGCCAACATACGCAAAGCGGCTGTCACCTTCAGAAAGGTGCTATGCCCGAACTCTCCGGTGGCATTCCTCCTTTTCTGGAAAAATCGGTCATGGCTCGCTAGTTTCTCTGCAATGCGCTTGAACAAGTCTGTGCTCATCCTAAACCGGTGACGAAAATACGACTCCGGGTATGTGGGATACTCCACGAAATAGTTCTTCATCAATCTGTTATGGGCATCAATCCTATCTCTCCAAATTTTATCCCGACCCATAACCGAACCACCGTGCTTCGGTTTTTTATTGATATGCATAGCTATGATCATTGCAAGATCCTCCTCCTCTTCCATATCAAATTCTTCTTCGAAAGAATCATACGACGAACTCATCTACAATGTTCAATACTATACTATCAAAACTACAATTCAAAATATGCACCAAATTCATAAGTTTGGAGCAATACATACCTTGTAGGCGTTTTGTCGAACACCTTGCGGGCGCGGCGCGGCAGCGAGCCCTCGGGCGCTGTTCCTCGGACGTCGGAGGCGCGCGAGGTCCGACCGGACTAGGAGGGGATGGGGCGAAAGCGCAGCGGCGTGGGGAGGCCGGCGAAGCGCCTGAACGGTCGCCGGGGGGCGCGGGCGGTGGCCGCAGCGGAGACAGAACGGGGAAGCGCTTGAGTGGTCGCCGGCAGGCGCGGGCGGTGACGGCGGCGCGGGGATAGGCCGGGGAAGCGCTGAACGGTCGCCGAGGGCGCGAGCGGCGGCGGCGGCGCGGTCGGATGGGGGCGGCGGCGCGGTCCCGAGAGTGGAGGAGGGAGCGAGCGAGCGCGGGAGAGAGCAGTGGCGAGCGCGGGAGAGTCGCGCGCGCGAGCCGGCGCAGCAAATAACGGGCGCAGGATTGCGTTTCGGCCAGCGCGCTGAATTGAAAATGGCGCGCGCGCCGTTTTTACGCGTCCGCTGAAGCTGCCCGCCGCGTTGCGCGCGCGCTAAAATTGCCTTTTTTACGGCACGGCGCTTGTATAGCGCGGCTGTTGGAGATGCTCTAACACTGTCTTATCAAACCATTGTACATACTCTTATTACCACCGATAGAGTCTGTTCTTTTCAAAATAGAAATTGCAGTCGTACCGTTGTTGAAGTCATCTCTAACAGGATATATTTTTAAAGTAAAAGTCGTGTAAGTCGCCTTTAAAAAAATTAAAATTGTGTAAGTCGCACCATCACAGATATTATTAACCAACTGCTGTGGTGCGTGTGTATCGGCCGATCTCTTGTTCCACAACGGCCGTCGTGCCTTGCGTTGATCCTGGCCTGAATCGTCGTACGAGCAATGGCGGCCCAGGAGGAACAACCGGACTGGTTGAACCTCCCCTCCGATCTACTCACCATCATCGCGCAGAGGTCCCGCGACGCCGTCACCGGGCTCACCGCGTTCCGCTCCGTGTGCCGGACGTGGCGCTCTGCGGCAGGGCCAGCGCCGCGCCTCCTGCTCCTGCTCCCCCGTCCTCGTCCCACACGGCTCGTCTTTCCCTTGGCGCGTGGCTGGTCGATCGTCTTCGATGTCCGCGACGCCGCCTGCCACCTCTCGCACCTGGCTACGGGGGCCACGGCCGCCCTGCCCAGGCTCAACGCCTCCCGCGACGCTGGCAGCGACGTGGTGAGGCACCTGAGATACCTGGACTGCAACGACCTGGAGACGGCGATCCGTAGCGGCTGGATCTACCCAACCTATCTCGACTTCGCGGACAGCTTACGCTTCGCCGTCCACATCTCGCCTGGCTCTGGCTCCCCGGCCGGCATGACGGTCATGATGTACCACATGATGCACGACGGGGAGACGGGTATGCTCTTCTGCCGCCCCGGAGAGGCGGCCTGGACCAAGGTGGGGAAGCCCAACCACACAGGCTACGGCTACTTCGACTTGGCCTACCACGACGGCAGGATGTTCGGCATGGGGGTGAGCGGCGAGATGGCGGTGTTCGACGCCACTACGCTCGACTCCCTCCAGCTGGTCCAGCGCCCGCCGGCCACGCCCAACCTCGCCAACAAGATGTACGGCATCTGCTGTCTCATGGAAGAGTTCAATTATGTCCACCTTGTTGCGTTGCCGGGCAAGCTGGTTCTGGTCAGGACCACCGTCAAGTCTTCCCGGCCGGTGGCCTTCACCATCTTCCAGTTAGTCTCTGCGCCTGACGGGCGGCTCGCCTGGCGCATGGTGGCCGATGCTGGCAACTACGAATTGTTCGTCGATGGATACCACACCACCTTCAGGGAAAACGACCTCGCCAACGGGGGCGGAACTTGGATCTACTATGTTCATGAAACGCCCTATCTTGCTTACACGGCGGCCTACCGCTACAGCATGCAGCATAAAAAGTTGGAATGCGTCTACAAATCACCCAAGGGTGCCAGTCCCGAGTTCTCAACCAAGTCCACTTGGTTTGTTCCCTAGCAATATAGTTTGATGAAATATTGCGTCTCCTATTCTTCCCGCGACAGAAAATAATCAGATTTGCTAATTGTTATCTAGTACGATGAGAATTAATAAAGTCTCATCTAACTTCTACACGCGAAGATTCATATGTTTTTTTATGCTTTATTAATAATTAAATAGTGTGAGAGTTAGATGAGAGTTGATTATGTCTCGTCTAGAAGAGAACTACACACATCCTAAGTCAATTTTTTATTTAGTCGTAGAGTAAAATACACCCACGATACTTTTACTTTGCATATAAACTCACTTTGGTCACTGTATTATTGTATAATAGCAAACTATAGTCATTATGCTTGCGTTGGCTGCTCACCGTAAGGTCACTGGTATACGAAACGGTCCTATTTGCACGGTTGGCATGGTTGACGTGGAAAGAGTGTTGCAGTTTTTGCACCTAGGTCTCTATTGTTTCGTTCGTTATTATCCCTCAAATCCCCACCTTTCATTCAACTCAAATCAAATTCATATCCCAATTGTGGTCGCCGAGCCAATCCCCCCTCCCACCTCACCGTCTCGGCCGCGTGGTCGTCACCCTGGTTGTCCACTCATCGTGCACCGCCAGCAGCATGCATGACATCTCTGTCATGTTCCGTCCTCCGCCGCGAGCTCGTCCACGAAGGCCATGTCCACTACGAGCTCGTCCGGGACAGGTGGCAGTGCTACTGCTGTTTTGCTTCTGATTAAGTGCCTTGACTGCGGTCTGTTCCTACGGCGTTTCTTCTCGCGAACCCCGGCACATATGAACGTCTTCTACAAATGCATAAACTGCTACAGCAATTTGGCTTCCGGAGAGCACAGTGTGTGCCCTCAACAAGATTGAGAGGGTGTTTCTCTGGGCTGGAGCGGACAAGGGGTCCGGTGGGCAGTATAAGGTTAATTGGAAGACAGTTTGCAGACCAAAGAGGCTCCGCGGATTGGGTGTTCTAGACCTTCACATGTATGCGAGAGCTTTGCGGCTAAGATGGTTGTGGTATGAATGGAAGGAGCCCGATAGAGCAGTGGCAACCAACATGACGAAGGTGGTTTGGGGGAATTCGACGCCTCCAAATTGTAAGTTCTTTGTGTGGCTTGCTATCAAGGATGGGCTGTGGACGGCTGACCGTTTGCAGCGACGAGGATGACTGAATTGCAATTTATGGGAACTATACAAGAGGGAGCCTGAGACGGCGGAGCGTTTACTGTTCAAGTGCAGGTACTCCACCCGCATATGAAACGCGATGAGATGCTGGTAGGATGCACCTGAGCTGGACACTATCTCTTTGGAAGGGATCCCAACAGTCCAGGAGTGGTGGGCTAGGACTATGCTCTGGCATGGGCACTGGAGAAAGGGAGGGTGTATCCTCACTTATATCGCTCGTATCGTGGGAGGTTTGGAAAGAGAGAAATGCGAGGGTGTTCCAGAAGAAATATTCTATGCCAACAACTGTGTTCGAGGGCATCAAAGTAGAGGCCAAAAATTGGGTCTTGGTCGGGGCTAAATATTTGGGATCACTGATGTCGCAAGTGAAGGAAATATGCCCTAGAGGCAATAATAAAGTTGTTATTTATATTTCCTTATATCATGATAAATGTTTATTATTCATGCTAGAATTGTATTAACCGGAAACTTAGTACATGTGTGAATACATAGACAAAACAGAGTGTCCCTAGTATGCCTCTACTAGACTAGCTCATTGATCAAAGATGGTTATGTTTCCTAACCATAGACATGAGTTGTCATTTGATCAACGGGATCACATCATTAGGAGAATGATGTGATGGACAAGACCCATCCGTTAGCTTAGCACTATGATCGTTTAGTTTTACTGCTATTGCTTTCTTCATGACTTATACATGTTCCTATGACTATGAGATTATACAACTCCCGAATACCGTAGGAACACCTTGTGTGCTATCAAACGTCACAACGTAACTGGGTGATCATAAATATGCTCTACAGGTGTCTCCGAAAGTGTTCGTGGTGTTGGCATAGATCAAGACTAGGATTTGTCACTCCGAGTGTCGGAGAGGTATCTCTGGGCCCTCTCGGTAATGCACATCATAATAAGCCTTGCAAGCAAAAGACTAATGAGTTAGTCACGAGATGATGTATTACGGAACGAGTAAAGAGACTTGCCGGTAACGAGATTGACTAGGTATAGAGATACCGACGATCGAATCTTGGGCAAGTAACATACCAATGACAAAAGGAACCATGTATGTTGTTATGCGGTTTGACCGATAAAGATCTTCGTAGAATATGTAGGAGCCAATATGAGCATCCAGGTTCCGCTATTGGTTATTGACCGGAGATGAGTCTCGGTCATGTCTACATAGTTCTCGAACCCGTAGGGTCCGCACGCTTAACGTTTGATGACGATCGGTATTATGAGTTTATGAGTTTTGATGTACCGAAGGAGTTCGGAGTCCCGGATGAGACCGGGGACATGACGAGGAGTCTCGAAATGGTCGAGACGTAAAGATCGATATATTGGACGACTATATTCGGACATCGGAAAGGTTCCGAGTGATTCGGGTATTTTTCGGAGTATATGGGCCTTATTGGGCCATACGGGAATAGAGGAGAAAGGCCAAAAGGAAGGAGGCGCGCGCCCCCCCTCTGGTCCGAATAGGACAAGGGGTGCAGCCCCCTTTTCCTTCTCCCTCTCCACCTCTTTCCTTCTCTCCTACTCCGGAAAGGAAAGGGGAATCCTACTAGGACTTGGGAGTCCTAGTAGGACTCCCCACACTTGGCGCGCCCCCTCTAGGGCCGGCCTCTCCCTTGCTCCTTTATATACGGGGGCAGGGGGCACCCTAGGACACACAAGTTGAATTGTTCTAGCCGTGTGCGGTGCCCCCCTCCACAGAAACACACCTCGGTCATACCGTCGCAGTGCTTAGGCGAAGCCCTGTGCCGGTAGATATATCATATCCGTCACCACGCCGTCGTGCTGGCGAAACTCTCCCGTGAAGCTCAACTGGATCAAGAGCTCGTGGGACGTCATCAAGCTGAACGTGTGCTGAACGCGGAGGTGCCGTACGTTCGGTGCTTGATCGGTTGGATCGCGAAGAAGTTCGACTACATCAGCCGCGTCACTTGACGCTTCCGCTTCCGGTCTACGAGGGTACGTAGACACACTCTCCCCCTCGTTGTTATGCATCTAGTAGATAGATCTTGTGTGATCGTAGGAAAATTTTGAAAATACTACGTTCCCCAACAGTGGCATCATGAGCCAGGTCTATGCGTAGATGATATGCACGAGTAGAACACAATGAGTTGTGGGCGATACTAGTCATACTGCTTACCAGCATGTCATACTTTGCTTCGGCGGTATTGTGAGATGAAGCAGCCCGGACCGACATTACGCGTACGCTTACGCGAGACTGGTTTCACCGTTACGAGCACTCGTTGCTTAAAGGTGACTGGCGGGTGTCTGTCTCTCTCACTTTAGCTGAATCAAGTGTGGCTACGCCCGGTCCTTGTGAAGGTTAAAACAGCACATACTTCACGAAACATCGTTGTGGTTTTTGTATGCGTAGGTAAGAACGGTTCTTGCTAAGCCCGTAGCAGCCACGTAAAACTTGCAACAACAAAGTAGAGGACGTCTAACTTGTTTTTGCAGGGCATGTTGTGATGTGATATGGTCAAGACATGATGAGTTATACGGTTTTGTATGAGATGATCATGTTTTGTAATGTTATCGGCAACTGGCAGGAGCCATATAGTTGTCCCTTTATTGTATGAAATGCAATCGCCATGTAATTGCTTTACTTTATCACTAAGCGGTAGCGATAGTTGTAGAAGCAATAGTTGGCGAGACGACAATGATGCTACGATGGAGATCAATGTGTCGCGCCGGTGACGAAGGTGATCATGACGGTGCTTTGGAGATGGAGATCAAAAGCACAAGATGATGATGGCCATATCATGTCACATATTTTGATTTGCATGTGATGTTTATCTTATTATGCTTCTTATTTTGCTTAGAACGACGGTAGCATTATAAGATGATCCCTTACAAAATTTCATGGTACAAGTGTTCTCCCTGAGTATGCACCGTTGCGAAAGTTCTTCGTGCTGAGACACCACGTGATGATCGGGTGTGATAAGCTCTACGTTCAAATACAACGGGTGTAAGCCAGTTTTGCACACGCAGAATACTCGGGTTAAACTGACGAGCCTAGCATGTGCAGATATGGCCTCGGAACACTGGAGACCGAAAGGTCGAGCGTGAATCATATAGTAGATATGATCAACATAAGATGTTCACCATTGAAACTACTCCATCTCACGTGATGATCGGACATGGTTTAGTTGATTTGGATCACGTGATCATTTAGATGACTAGAGAGATGTCTATCTAAGTGGGAGTTCTTAAGTAATATGATTAAATTGAACTTTAATTTATCATGAACTTAGTCCTGGTAGTATTAGCATATCTATGTTGTAGATCAATAGCTCGCGATGTTGCTCCCTGTTTATTTTTTATATGTTCCTGGAGAAAACTAAGTTGAAAGATGTTAGTAGCAATGATGCGGAATTGTTCCGTGATCTGAGGATTATCCTCATTGCTGCACAGAGAATTATGTCCTTGATGCACCGCTAGGTGACAGACCTATTGCAGGAGCAGATGTAGACGTTATGAACATTTTGACAAAAGCTCGGTATGATGACTACTTGATAATTTAAGTGCACCATGCTTTACGGCTTAGAACCGGGACTTCAAAAACGTTTTGAAAGCCACGGAGCATATAAGATGTTCCAAGAGTTGAAATTAGTATTTCATACTCATGCCCGTGTCGAGAGGTATAAGACTTCTGACAGTACTTTGCCTACAAGATGGAGGAGAATAGCTCAACCAGTGAGCATGTGCTCAGATTGTTTGGGTACTACAATTACTTGAATCAAGTGGGAGTTAATCTTCCAGATAAGATAGTAATTGACAAAGTTCTCTAGTCACTATCACCAAGTTAGTAGAACTTCGTGATGAACTATAATATGCAAGGGATGACGAAAGGAATTCCCGAGCTCTTCGCGATGCTGAAGTCGGCGAAGGTAGAAATCATGAAAAAGCATCAAGTGTTGATGGTTAACAAGACCACTTGTTTCAAGTAAAGGGCAAAGGGATAGAAGGGGAACTTCAAGAAGAATGACAAGCAAATTGTCACTCCCGTGAAGAAACCCAAAGCTAAAACTCAAGCCTGAAACTAAGTGCTTCTACTGCAAAGGAAATGGTCACTGGAAGTGGAACTGCCCTAGATACTTGGCGGATAAGAAGGATGGCAAAGTGAACAAAGGTATATTTTGATATACAGATTATTGATGTGTACTTTACTAGTGTTCATAGCAACCCCTGGGTATTTGATACCGGTTCAGTTGCTAAAATTAGTAACTCGAAACGAGAATTGCAGAATGAACATAGACTAGTTAAAGGTGAAGTGACGATGTGTGTTGGAAGTGGTTCCAAGATTGATATGATCATCATCGCACACTCCCTATACTTTCGGGATTAGTGTAAAACCTAAATAAATATTATTTGGCATTTGCGTTGAGCATGAATATGATTTGATCATATTTGTTGCAATACGGTTATTCATTTAAAGTCATAGAATAATTGTTATTCTGTGTACATGAATAAAACCTTCGATGGTCATACACCCAATGAAAATAGTTTGTTGGATCTCGATCGTGGTGATACACATATTCATAATATTGAAGCCAAAGATGCAAGGTTAATAATGATAGTGCAACTTATTTGTGGCACCGCCGTTTAGGTCATAATGGTGTAAAGCGCATGAAGAAACTCCATAGTGATGGACTTTTGGAATCACTTGATTATGAATCACTTGGTACTTGCGAATCATGCCTCATGGGCAAGATGACTAAAACTCCGTTCTCCGGAACAATGGAGCGAGCAACAGATTTGTTGGAGATCATACATACAGATGTATGTGGACCAATGAGTGTTGAAGCTCGCGGCGGGTATCGTTATTTTCTGACCTTCACTGATGATTTGAGCAGATATGGGTATATCTACTTAATGAAGCACAAGTCTAAAACATTTGAAAAGTTCAAAGAATTTCAGAGTGAAGTGGAGAATCATCGTAACAAGAAAATAAAAGTTTCTACGATATGATCGTAGAGGTAAAATATTTGAGTTAGCGAGTTTGGCCTTCAGTAAAAACAATGTGAAATAGTTTCACTACTCACGCCACTTGGAACACCATAGTGTAATGGTGTGTCTGAACGTCATAACCGTACTTTATTAGATATGGTGCGATCGATGATGTCTCTTACCGATCTACCACTATCGCTTTTGGGGTTATGCATTAGAGACAGCTACATTCACGTTAAATAGGGCACCATCTAAATCCGTGGAGATGACACCGTATGAACTGTGGTTTGACGAGAAACCTAAGCTGTCATTTCTTTAAGTTTGGGACTGCGATGCTTATGTGAAAAAGTTTCAACATGATAAGCTCAAACCCAAATCGGAGAAGTAAATCTTCATAGGATACCAAAAAGAAACTGTTGGGTATACCTTCTATCACAGATCCGAAGGCAAGGTCTTTGTTGCTAAGAGTGGATCCTTTCTAGAGAAGGCGTTTCTCTCGAAAGAAGTGAGTGGGAGGAAAGTAGAACTTGATGAGGTAATTGTACCTTCTCCCGAATTGGAAAGTGGAACATCACAGAAACTAGTTCCAGTGATTCCTACACCAATTAGTGAGGAAGCTAATGATGATGATCATGAAACTTCAGATCAAGTTTCTGCTGAACTTCGTAGATCAACCAGAGTTCGTTCCGCATCAGAGTGGTACGGCAACCCGGTTCTGGAAGTCATGTTACTGGACCATGATGAACCTACGAACTATGAGGAAGCGATGATGAGCCCATATTCCGCAAATTGGCTTGAGGCCATGAAATCTGAGATGGGATCCATGTATGAGAACAAAGTGTGGACTTTGTTTGACTTGCCCGATGATCGGCAAGCCATCGAAAATAAATGGATCTTCAAGAAGAAGACTGACGCTGACGGTAATGTTACTGTTTACAAAGCTCGACTTGTTGCGAAAGTTTTTCAACAAGTTCAAGGAGTTGACTACGATGAGACTTTCTCACCCGTAGCGATGCATAAGTCTGTCCGAATCATGTTAGCAATTGCCGCATTTTATGAAATCTGGCAAATGGATAACAAAATTGCATTCTTTAATGGATTTATTAAAGAAGACTTGTATATGATGCAACTAGAAGGTTTTTTCAATCCTAAAGGTGCTAACAAAATGTGCAAGCTCCAACGATCCATCTATGGACTGGTGCAAGCATCTCGGAGTTGGAATATACGCTTTGATAAGTTGATCAAAGCATATAGATTTATACAGACTTGCGGTGAAGCCTGTATTTACAAGAAGTGAGTGGGAGCACTACAACCTTTCTGATAAGTATATGTGAATGACATATTGTCGATCGGAAATGATGTAGAATTTTCTGGAAAGCATAAAGGAGTGTTTGAAAGGAGTTTTTCAAAGAAAGACCTTGGTGAAGCTGCTTACATATTGGGCATCAAGATCTATAGAGATAGATCAAGACGCTTGATAAGAATTTTGATGAGTACATACCTTGATAAGATTTTGAAGTAGTTCAAAATGGATCAGTCAAAGAAGGAGTTCTTGCCTGACTTGTAAGGTGTGAAGTTGAGTAAGACTCAAAGACAGACCACGGCAGAAAAATATAGAGAGAATGAAAGTCATTCCCTATGCCTCAGCCATAGGTTCTATAAAGTATGCCATGCTGTGTACCAAACATGTTGTGTACCTAGCCATGAGTTTGTCAAGGGGGTACAATAGTGATCCAGGAGTAGATCCATGTACAGCGGTCAAAATTATCCTTAGTAACTGGATGACTAAGGAAATGTTTCTCGATTATGGAGGTGATAAAGAGTTCGTCGTAAAGGGTTACGCCGATGCAAGCTTTGACACTAAATCCAGATGACTCTAAGTATCAATCTGGATGCGTATTGAAAGTGGGAGCAATTAGCTAGAGTAGCTCTATGCAGAGCATTGTAGACATAGAAATTTGCGAAATACATACGGATCTGAATGTGACAGACCCGTTGACTAAACTTCTCTCACAAGCAAAACATGATCACACCTTATTACTCTTGGGTATTAATCACATAGCGATGTGAACTAGATTATTGACTCTAGTAAACCCTTTGGGTGTTGGTCACATGGCAATGTGAACTATGGGTGTTATTCACATAACGATGTGAACTATCGGTATTAAATCACATGGCGATGTGAGCTAGATTATTGACTCTAGTGCAAGTGGGAGACTGAAGGAAATAAGCCCTAGAGGCAATAATAAAGTTGTTATTTATATTTCCTTATATCATGATAAATGTTTATTATTCATGCTAGAATTGTATTAACCGGAAACTTAGTACATGTGTGAATACATAGACAAAACAGAGTGTCCCTAGTATGCTTCTACTAGACTAGCTCATTGATCAAAGATGGTTATGTTTCCTAACCATAGACATGAGTTGTCATTTGATCAACGGGATCACATCATTAGGAGAATGATGTGATGGACAAGACCCATCCTATAGCTTAGCACTATGATTGTTTAGTTTTACTGCTATTGCTTTCTTCATGACTTATACATGTTCCTATGACTATGAGATTATGCAACTCCCGAATACCGTAGGAACACCTTGTGTGCTATCAAACATCACAACGTAACTGGGTGATCATAAAGATGCTCTACTGGTGTCTCCGAAAGTGTTCGTGGTGTTGGCATAGATCAAGACTAGGATTTGTCACTCCGAGTGTCGGAGAGGTATCTCTGGGCCCTCTCGGTAATGCACATCATAATAAGCCTTGCAAGCAAAAGACTAATGAGTTACTCACGAGATGATGTATTACGGAACGAGTAAAGAGACTTGCCGGTAACGAGATTGAACTAGGTATAGAGATACCGACGATCGAATCTTGGGCAAGTAACATATCAATGACAAAAGGAACAATGTATGTTGTTATGTGGTTTGACCGATAAAGATCTTCGTAGAATATGTAGGAGCCAATATGAGCATCCAGGTTCCGCTATTGGTTATTGACCGGAGATGAGTCTCGGTCATGTCTACATAGTTCTCGAACCCGTAGGGTGTTGGAAATATGCCCTAGAGGCAATAATAAAAGAGTTATTATTATATTTCCTTGTTCATGATAATCGTTTATCATCCATGCTATAATTGTATTGATTGGAAACTCAAATACATGTGTGGATGAATAGACAGACTTTGTGTCCCTAGTGAGCTTCTACAGGACTAGCTCGTTGATCAAAGATGACCGCGGTTTCCAGGTCATAGACATGGGTTGTCATTTGATAACGGGATCACATCATTAGGAGAATGATGTGATGGACGAGACCCAAACGTTAAACATAGCTTTTGATCGTGTCAGTTATCGCTATAGTTTTCTGCATGTCAAGTATAAGTTCCTATGACCATGAGATCATGTAACTCACTGACATCGTAGGAGTGTTTTGTGTGTGCCAAACGTCGCAACGTAACTGGGTGACTATAAAGGTACTCTACAGGTATCTCCGAGGGTGTCTGTTGAGTTGACATGGATCGAGACTGGGATTTGTCACTCCGTGTGACGGAGAGGTATCTCCGGGCCCACTCGGTAATACGTCATCTCAATGAGCTCAAAGTGACTAAGTAGTTGGTCACGGGATTATGTATTACGGTAACGAGTAAAGAGACTTGCCGGTAACGAGATTGAACTAGGTATAGAGATACCGACGATCGAATCTCGGGCAAGTAACATACCGACGAGACAAAAGGAACTGTATACGGGATTGCCTGAATCCTTGACATCGTGGTTCATCCGATGAGATCATCGAGAAACATGTGGGAACCAATATGGGTATCCAGATCCCGCTATTGGTTATTGACCTGGGAGTGTCTCGGTCATGTCTACATGGTTTCCGAACCCGCAGGGTCTACACACTTAAGGTTCGGTGACGCTAGGGTTGTTAGTGAGAATAGTGCATGGTTACCGAAGGTTGTTCGGAGTCCCGGATGAGATCCCGGACATGACGAGGGTCTCCGGAATGGTCCGGAGACGAAGATTGATATATAGGATGAAAGGTTTCGGAGTCCGGAAGTGTTCCGGGGAGCATCGGGAAATCGGCGGACGACCGAAAGGGGTTTCGGGGGTTCCGGAAGTAGTTCTGGGCCTAATGGGCCACAAGGGGGGACACCACAGCCCTCAGGGGGCTGTGCGCCCCCCCCTGGGCCCTCTCCTCATGCGCAAGGGGAGGTGGACCCTCCTAGGGCAGCCGCACCCCCCTGGCTTGGGGGGCAAGGCGCCTAGGGGGGAAACCCTAGGGCTGGCCCTTGGCCGCCGCCCCCCCTGCCTTGGCCGCCGCCCCCCCTTGCCCTGGCCGCCGGCCCCCTAGGGGAAACCCTAGGGCGCCCCCCTCTCCTCCTTCCCCCTATATATAGAGAGGTAGAGGGAGGGCAGCCAAGACAAGTTCGTGCCTCGGTGCTGCCCTCCCTCTCCCATAACATCTTCTTCTCCCGCGGTGCTTAGGCGAAGCCCTGCTGGAATTCTTCTACACCATCACCACCACGCCGTCGTGCTGTCGGTTCTCCATCAACCTCTCCTCCACCCCTTGCTGGATCAAGAAGGAGGAGACGTCCCCGAGCCGTACGTGTGAAGAACGCGGAGGCACCGTTGCTTCGGTGCTTGGATCTTCAGCGATCTGAATCGCGGCGAGTACGACTCCATCAACCGCGTTCTTAACGCTTCCGCTTAGCGATCTACAAGGGTACGTAGATCCAACTCTCCTCTCGTAGTAGCATCTCCTAGATTGATCTTGGTGAACGTAGGAAAAATTTTTGTTTCCCATGCAACGTTCCCCAACAGTGGCATCATGAGCTAGGATCTTGCGTAGATGCTTTCTCGAGTAGAACACAAAAGGGTTTGTGGCGTTGATGTTTAAATTGCTGCCCTCCTTAGTCTTTCTTGATTCAGCGGTATTATGGGATGAAGCGGCCCGGACCAACTTTACATGTCCACGTACATGAGACCGGTTCCATCGACAGACATGTGACTTTTGTTGCATAAGATGGCTGGCGGGTGTCTGTCTCTCCTATCTTAGTTGAATCGGAATAGAACAAGGCGGTCCTTGTAGAAGGTTAAATAGCAACTTGAATATCACCGTTGTGGTTTTGCGTAGGTAAGAAGCGTTCTTGCTAGATACCCATAGCAGCCACGTAAAAACATGCAACAACAAATTAGAGGACGTCTAACTTGTTTTTGCAGGGTATGTATGTGATATGATATGGCCAATGACATGATGAGATATATTTGATGTATGAGATGATCATGTTGTAATAGTTAATATCGACTTGCATGTCGATGCATACGACAACCGGCAGGAGCCATAGGGTTGTCTTTAATTTTTTGTATGACCTGCGTGTCAATCATTAAGCGCTATGTAATGCTTTACTTTATCGCTAAGCGGTAGCAATAGTAGTAAGAGCATGGTGGGCGCGCGACAACCCCGATGGCGACACGATGATGGAGATCATGATGATAGAGATCATGGTGTGGCGCCGGTGACGATGGAGATCATGCCGGTGCTTTGGAGATGGAGATCAAAAGCACGAGTTGATGGCCATATCATGTCACTTATGATTTGCATGTGATGTTAATCCTTTTATGCATCTTATTTTGCTTAGGACGACGGTAGCATTATAAGATGATCCCTCACTAAAATTTCAAGATAAAATTGTGTTCCCCCCGAGTGTGCGCCGTTGCGAAGGTTCGTCGTTTCGAAGCACCACGTGATGATCGGGTGTGATAGACTCTACGTTCGCATACAACGGGTGCAAGCCAGTTTTTGCACATGCAGAACACTCGGGTTAGACTTGACGAGCCTAGCATGTACAGACATGGCCTCGGAACACGGAGGACCGAAAGGTCGAGCATGAGTCATATAGTAGATATGATCAACATGTTGATGTTCACCATTGACACCACCTCATCTCACGTGATGATCGGACTTGGGTTGGTGAATTTGGATCATGTCACGCTCGAATGATCAGAGGGATGTCAATTTGAGTGGGAGTTATAATTAATTTGATTAGGTAATAACTCACTTATCATGAACAATAGTCTAAAATGTCTTTGCAAATTTTTGGTTGTAGATGGCTCGCGCAGTAGCTCCCCTGAATTTTAATGCGTTCCTAGAGAAAGCTAAACTGAAAGATGATGGGAGCAACTTTGTGGACTGGCTCCGCAATCTGAGGATCATCCTCACAGCTGCCCAAAAGGTTTATGTCCTAAATGCACCGCTAGGTGACCCCCCCGCTCCTACAGCGCCTGCAGACGTTTTGAACGTCTGGCAGACACGTTCGGATGACTATTCGATAGTGCAGTGTGCCATGTTGTACGGCTTGGAAGGAGGCCTTCAAAGGCGTTTTGAACGTCATGGTGCATATGAGATGTACCAGGAGTTGAAGTTCATCTTTGAAAAGAATGCTAAGATCGAGAGGTATGAGACCACCGATAAATTCTTTGCTTGCAAGATGGAGGAGAATTCGTCTGTCAGTGAGCACTTACTGAAGATGTCTGGGTACTATACCCGCATAGCTGATCTGGGACTTGTGTTCCCGGATGAGGCTATCATTGACAGAATTCTCCAGTCACTCCCTCCAAGCTACAAGAGCTTCGTGCAGCAGTATAACATGCAAGGGATGAACAAGACCATCGCCGAGCTGTTTTCGATGCTGAAAGTCGCTGAGGCAGACATCCAGAAGGAGTATCAAGTGTTGATGGTCAATAAAACCACCAGTTTCAAGAAGAATGGCAAGGGCAAGAAGGGTAACTCTAAGAAGGGTGGCAAAGCAGTTGCTAATCCAGTGAAGAAACCCAAGGCTGGGCCCAAGCCAGAGACTGAGTGTTTCTATTGCAAGGGGAACGGCCACTGGAAGCAGAACTGCCCCAAGTATCTGGCGGACAAGAAGGGGGCCAACAACAACAAAGGTATATGTGATATACATGTTATTGATGTGTACCTTACCAACTCTCGTTGTAGTGCCTGGGTATTTGATACCGGTTCGGTTGCTCACATTTGCAACTCTAAACAGGAACTGCGGAATAAACGGAGGCTGGCGAAGGACGAAGTGACGATGCGCGTGGGAAATGGTTCCAAGGTTGATGTGATCGCCGTCGGCATGCTCGCTCTTCGATTACCATCGGGATTAGTTATAAACCTGAATAATTGTTATTTAGTGCCTGCGTTAAGCATGAACATTATATCTGGATCTTGTTTATTGCGAGACGGTTACTCATTTAAGTCAGAGAATAATGGTTGTTCTATTTATATGAGTAATATCTTTTATGGTCATGCACCCGAAGTTAGGGGTTTATTCTTATTGAATCTCGATAGTGATGATACACATGTTCATAACATTGATGCCAAAAGATGTAGAGTTGATAATGATAATACCACTTTCTTGTGGCACTGCCGTCTGGGTCATATCGGCGTGAAACGCATGAGGAAGCTCCATGCTGATGGACTTTTAGAGTCTCTTGATTTTGAATCACTTGACACGTGCGAGCCGTGCCTCATGGGCAAGATGACAAGGACCCCGTTTTCAGGGACAATGGAACGGGCAGGTGACTTATTGGAAATCATACATACTGATGTGTGCGGTCCGATGAGTGTAACGGCGCGCGGTGGATATCGTTATTTTCTCACCTTCACTGACGACTTAAGTAGATATGGGTATATTTACTTGATGAAGCATAAGTCTGAAACTTTTGAAAAGTTCAAGCAATTTCAGAGTGAAGTTGAAAATCATCGTAACAAGAAGATCAAGTTCCTACGATCTGATCGAGGGGGAGAATATCTGAGTTATGAGTTTGGTGATCACTTAAGAAAATGTGGAATTGTTTCACAGTTGACGCCACCTGGAACACCACAGCGTAATGGTGTGTCCGAACGTCGTAATCGAACCCTATTAGATATGGTACGTTCTATGATGTCTCTTGCCGGTTTGCCACTATCGTTTTGGGGATATGCGTTAGAGACAGCTGCATTCACTTTAAATAGGGCTCCATCTAAGTCCGTTGAGACAACACCGTATGAACTATGGTTTAGTAAGAAACCGAAGTTGTCTTTTCTCAAAGTTTGGGGTTGCGATGCTTATGTCAAAAGGCTTCAGCCAGAAAAGCTCGAACCCAAAGCGGACAAATGTGTCTTCATAGGATACCCAAAAGAAACTGTTGGGTACACCTTCTATCTCAGATCCGAAGGCAAAGTGTTTGTCGCTAAGAACGGGTCCTTTCTCGAGAAAGAGTTTCTCTCGAAAGAATTGAGTGGGAGGAAGGTAGAACTTGATGAGGTTATTGAACCTCTGCTTCAACCAGAGAGTAGCGCAGCACAGAAAGATGTTTTTGTGGAGCCTGCAGAGGTTGAAGAGGAAGCCAATGATGATGATCAAGAAGCTTCTGATCAAGTTACTACCGAACCTCGTAGGTCGACAAGGGTACGCACTGCACCTGAGTGGTATGGTAACCCTGTCTTGGAGGTCATGTTGTTAGACAACGGTGAACCTATGAGCTATGGAGAAGCGATGGTGGGCCCAGATTCCGACAAATGGTTAGAGGCCATGAAATCCGAGATGGGATCCATGTATGAAAACAAAGTATGGACTTTGGAAGTATTACCTGAAGGGCGGAAGGCCATTCAGAATAAATGGATTTTTAAGAGGAAGACGGACGCTGACGGTAATGTCACCGTGTATAAAGCTCGACTTGTGGCAAAGGGTTTTTCACAAGTTCAAGGGATTGACTACGATGAGACTTTCTCACCCGTAGCGATGCTTAAATCCGTCCGAATCATGTTAGCAATAGCTGCATATTTCGATTATGAAATTTGGCAGATGGATGTCAAAACAGCGTTCCTTAACGGTTTTCTTAAGGAAGAGTTGTATATGATGCAACCAGAAGGTTTTGTCGATCCAGAGAATGCTGACAAAGTATGCAGGCTCCAGCGTTCCATTTATGGGCTGGTGCAAGCATCTCGGAGTTGGAATCTTCGCTTTGATGAGGTGATCAAAGCGTTTGGGTTTATACAGGTTTACAATGAAGCTTGTATTTACAAGAAAGTGAGTGGGAGCTCTATAGCGTTTCTAATATTATATGTAGATGACATATTGCTGATTGGAAACAATATAGAATTTTTGGATAGCGTGAAGGGGTATTTGAACAAGAGTTTTTCAATGAAGGATCTCGGTGAAGCTGCTTTCATATTGGGCATCAAGATCTATAGAGATAGATCAAGACGCTTGATAGGACTTTCACAAAGCACATACCTTGATAAAGTTTTGAAGAAGTTCAAAATGGATCAATCCAAGAAGGGGTTCTTGCCGGTATTGCAAGGTACAAAGTTGAGTAAGACTCAATGCCCAGTGACTGCGGAAGATAGAGAAAAGATGAGTGTCGTCCCCTATGCTTCAGCCATAGGCTCTATCATGTATGCAATGCTGTGCACAAGACCAGATGTCAGCCTTGCCATAAGTATGGCCGGAAGGTTTCAAAGTAATCCTGGTATGGATCACTGGACAGCGGTCAAGAATATCCTAAAGTACCTGAAAAGGACTAAGGAGATGTTTCTCGTTTATGGAGGTGATCAAGAGCTCGTCGTAAAGGGTTACGTCGATGCAAGCTTTGACACTGATCTGGATGACTCTAAGTCTCAAACCGGATACGTATATATTCTCAACGGGGGAGCGGTAAGCTGGTGCAGTTCCAAGCAGAGCGTGGTAGCTGATTCTACATGTGAAGCAGAGTATATAGCTGCCTCGGAGGCGGCAAAGGAAGGTGTCTGGATGAAGGAGTTCATGACAGATCTTGGAGTTGTGCCTAGTGCACTGAACCCAATGACTCTGTTCTGTGACAACACTGGTGCCATTGCTCTAGCCAAGGAACCAAGGTTTCACAAGAGGACCAGACACATAAAGCGACGCTTCAATTCCATCCGCGATTAAGTCAAGGAGGAGGACATAAACATTTGCAAAGTACACACGGATTTGAATGTTGCAGATCCGTTGACTAAGCCTCTTCCACGGGCTAAGCACGATCAACACCAAGACTCTATGGGTGTTAGATTCATTACCTTGTAATGCTAGATTATTGACTCTAGTGCAAGTGGGAGACTGTTGGAAATATGCCCTAGAGGCAATAATAAAAGAGTTATTATTATATTTCCTTGTTCGTGATAATCGTTTATTATCCATGCTATAATTGTATTGATTGGAAACTCAAATACATGTGTGGATGAATAGACAGACTTTGTGTCCCTAGTGAGCCTCTACAGGACTAGCTCGTTGATCAAAGATGACCGCGGTTTCCAGGTCATAGACATGAGTTGTCATTTGATAACGGGATCACATCATTAGGAGAATGATGTGATGGACGAGACCCAAACGTTAAACATAGCTTTTGATCGTGTCAGTTATCGCTATAGTTTTCTGCATGTCAAGTATAAGTTCCTATGACCATGAGATCATGTAACTCACTGACACCGTAGGAATGCTTTGTGTGTGCCAAACGTCACAACGTAACTGGGTGACTATAAAGGTACTCTACAGGTATCTCCGAGGGTGTCTGTTGAGTTGACATGGATCGAGACTGGGATTTGTCACTCCGTGTGACGGAGAGGTATCTCCGGGCCCACTCCGTAATACGTCATCTCAATGAGCTCAAAGTGACTAAGTAGTTGGTCACGGGATTATGTATTACGGTAACGAGTAAAGAGACTTGCCGGTAACGAGATTGAACTAGGTATAGAGATACCGACGATCGAATCTCGGGCAAGTAACATACCGACGAGACAAAGGGAACTGTATACGGGATTGCCTGAATCCTTGACATCGTGGTTCATCCGATGAGATCATCGAGAAACATGTGGGAACCAATATGGGTATCCAGATCCCGCTATTGGTTATTGACCTGGGAGTGTCTCGGTCATGTCTACATGGTTTCCGAACCCGCAGGGTCTACACACTTAAGGTTCGGTGACGCTAGGGTTGTTAGTGAGAATAGTGCATGGTTACCGAAGGTTGTTCGGAGTCCCGGATGAGATCCCGGACATGACGAGGGTCTCCGGAATGGTCCGGAGACGAAGATTGATATATAGGATGAAAGGTTTCGGAGTCCGGAAGTGTTCCGGGGAGCATCGGGAAATCGGCGGACGACCGAAAGGGGTTTCGGGGGTTCCGGAAGTAGTTCTGGGCCTAATGGGCCACAAGGGGGGACACCACAGCCCTCAGGGGGCTGTGCGCCCCCCCCTAGGCCCTCTCCTCATGCGCAAGGGGAGGTGGACCCTCCTAGGGCAGCCGCGCCCCCCCTGGCTTGGGGGGCAAGGCGCCTAGGGGGGGAAACCCTAGGGCTGGCCCTTGGCCGCCGCCCCCCCCCTTGCCCTGGCCGCCGGCCCCCTAGGGGAAACCCTAGGGCGCCCCCCTCTCCTCCTTCCCCCTATATATAGAGAGGTAGAGGGAGGGCAGCCAAGACAAGTTCGTGCCTCGGTGCTGCCCTCCCTCTCCCATAACATCTTCTTCTCCCGCGGTGCTTAGGCGAAGCCCTGCTGGAATTCTTCTACACCATCACCACCACGCCGTCGTGCTGCCGGTTCTCCATCAACCTCTCCTCCACCCCTTGCTGGATCAAGAAGGAGGAGACGTCCCCGAGCCGTACGTGTGAAGAACGCGGAGGCACCGTTGCTTCGGTGCTTGGATCTTCAGCGATCTGAATCGCGGCGAGTACGACTCCATCAACCGCGTTCTTAACGCTTCCGCTTAGCGATCTACAAGGGTACGTAGATCCAACTCTCCTATCGTAGTAGCATCTCCTAGATTGATCTTGGTGAACGTAGGAAAATTTTTTGTTTCCCATGCAACGTTCCCCAACATAGGGTCCGCACGCTTAACGTTTGATGACGATCGGTATTATGAGTTTATGAGTTTTGATATACCGAAGGAGTTCGGAGTCCCGGATGAGACCGGGGACATGACGAGGAGTCTCGAAATGGTCGAGACGTAAAGATCGATATATTGGACGACTATATTCGGACATCGGAAAGGTTCCGAGTGATTCGGTTATTTTTCGGAGTATATGGGCCTTATTGGGCCATACGGGAATAGAGGAGAAAGGCCAAAAGGAAGGAGGCGCGCGCCCCCCCTCTGGTCCGAATTGGACAAGGGGTGCAGCCCCCTTTTCCTTCTCCCTCTCCACCTCTTTCCTTCTCTCCTACTCCGGAAAGGAAAGGGGAATCCTACTAGGACTTGGGAGTCCTAGTAGGACTCCCCACACTTGGCGCGCCCCCTCTAGGGCCGGCCTCTCCCTTGCTCCTTTATATACGGGGGCAGGGGGCACCCTAGGACACACAAGTTGAATTGTTCTAGCCGTGTGCGGTGCCCCCCTCCACAGAAACACACCTCGGTCATACCATCGCAGTGCTTAGGCGAAGCCCTGCGCCGGTAGATATATCATATCCGTCACCACGCCGTCGTGCTGGTGAAACTCTCCCGTGAAGCTCAACTGGATCAAGAGCTCGTGGGACGTCATCAAGCTGAACGTGTGCTGAACGCGGAGGTGCCGTACGTTCGGTGCTTGATCGGTTGGATCGCGAAGAAGTTCGACTACATCAGCCGCGTCACTTGACGCTTCCGCTTCCGGTCTACGAGGGTACGTAGACACACTCTCCCCCTCGTTGCTATGCATCTAGTAGATAGATCTTGTGTGATCGTAGGAAAATTTTGAAAATACTACGTTCCCCAACAGCAAGAGTAGGCTATGTTTTTCTATTATTTGTGGAGGAGTAATGGCCCTCTTGCGACCTGGTTACTCTCTTCTTATTATTAATGAGATGAGGTAAAGCTTTTACCTCTATTTCGAAAAACAAAAACAAATGCATGAACCATAATGTGAGTGACTTGAAAGAAATTAGAAGTGAGAAAAGGCTCCCAGCGCCCCCGCGTCGCTCCCGTGCAGGCGGCCCGGGCGGAATAAAAACCTTAGTCACCGCCCCCAAATCACACCGTCCTCTCCACCGTCTCCGGACGATGTCGTAAGGCGAAGCTGCACGGCTGACAGCGGAGGCGGGGACCCCTCTCTAGGCGCGTTGTGGTTCTCGGGCACGGCTGTGAGCAATGCTTCGCCCCTCCATCAGATCCAATCGGCAACTCCCCTGCTCGTCGACCGGCGCGCTAGTTCCTGATAACTCTCAACCGTAAGGGATCGAGATAGTCTTCGCGGGTAAGAATAACCCAATTTATTGATTCGACACACGGGGAGCCAAAGAGTATTTATAAGCTTTGACAGTTGAGTTGTCAATTCAACCGCACCAGAAATATACTTACTTGCAACAAAAGATAAGTGGTAACAGTGATATGATAGTGATGATGGTGATAGTAAAAGTAAACAGCAAAAGTAAATAGCAGGAGTAAAAGGCAAAACTAGTAACTAGTAACCAACAGGATTTAAAACAATGTAGGCTAGGGAGATGGATGGTTGGGCGCTGCATGGATGAGATATATCATGTTTCTAACTTGGGGCACGGCACACGGAAAAGTAATGATCATCTAGGCAAATATCAAACATTAGGCATGTATCCCGTAGGTAGTTGTACGTGCTTGCAATAAGAACTTGCACAACATCTTTTGTCCTACCATCCCGCTACGAACGGGGCCAAAAGGAACTTATGGAGATTAAGGTGCTCCTGTCGAAGAGCACCGGAACAAAGCAATGAACTCAATGGATACATGTAATCCTCAAACTATGGACCATCCCCTTTGGTGTCCCAAGCTGTCACTTTTGGGATCGCCGGTTCCGAACCGTAATAGGTGCAAACAACTCATAGATAGGATCAAGAACACAAATATATTCATGCAAACACATATGGTTCAGATCTGAAATCATGGCACTCGAGCCCTAAGTGTCAAGCATTAAGCATAACAAGTTGAAGCAAAGATGATAAACACCATAGTAGATGATAGGCAACATGCCCCCAACGATCTGACAAACTATTACATGATCTAACTCATCCAATCCCTACCATCCCCTTCGCCTACAGCAGGGGATTACTCACACATGGAAGGAGAAGTCATGGAGGGATGATGGAGTGGTGATGGTGATGACGATGGCGACGATCTCCCCTCTCCGGAGGCCAATTCAGCCTCCAGATTAGCCCTCCCGAAGAAGAACAGAAGGTGGCGGCGGCTCCGTGACGAAAACTGCGAAAAGAACTTCTGATCTGGGGTTTCTCCGTCAAGAGCTAAAATACGAGTCGAAGTAGGGCACCAGGGGAGGTGGGGCCCACCCAGGCGACCCCCCGGCGCGGCCAGGGGTTGGGCCGCGCCACCAGGGCGCCTGGGCCCCCCTGGCCCCCCTCTGGCCCCTCTTCTGGCTCCGGGTTCCTTCGGGTGCGTGGATTTTCTGTGATTTTTCGTGGATTTTTCTGAGACACCTAAAAATCCGTTTTCCTGCACACAATAAAACCATACAGGCAGCTCTGCTGAAAACAGCGTTAGGTTAGTTTAGTTCAAATCATGCAAGAATGAGGTCAAAACAATATCAAAAGTGTTTGGAAAAGTAGATACGTTTGAGACGTATCAACTCCCCCAAGCTTAGCATATTGCTTGTCCTCAAGCAATTCAGTTCAACGAACTGGAAGCGACAAAGAAAACTTTGACAAACTCTTTTGCTTCATTAGATGTATATAAGCATGTACTACGAAAAGAGTCTAGCAAGTATTGAAACAGTACCATGAGGACAATGCACGGAGCAATCCTTCTTTCAAGTGACCAATCACAAATACCCAAAAGTAAATAATATACTACTGAAAATCAAGACAAGATCACATTGCACATAGCTTGAGCATACTAGGGTGGTATCTCGCTAGCCTCCATGAGTGAAGCAAAACATAAATGCAGAAACTCCTCCAGAGTTTTAAAGGAGACTAGAACTAAGAATTTCAGAATAAATCATATCACAAGCATGCAGAAGACAATGTAATACTTTGGGACAATGCACATTACACTCAGAATGACAATTATGCTCTCCTAGTTGGTGCTTTGAAGAAAGAAGGTGGAGACTCTCGAACCGTGGCTTTTGTTGGCAAGGTTGAAAACCCGTGGTCGGAAACAAAAACTAAACATGTACCAGAGCTCTTGGTTTTTAAAAACAGAGGTAAAAACGTTTTTGAGAGGTGCATATTTCGTCAACGAATGCTAGCAGATAACTCAATCACTTCTTGAGCTGGACAAGTTTCGAGGAACGGCTCCCGCATGAGGACGATCACATCCTCTTAATCTCCTTTGTTTATCACTGCCAAAGTTTTCTGATTTCTCATGAACAAAGCGTGAAGGAGGGTTTGTTTGTTGTATTATCTTTTATGAGCTGGGCGCACTCTATGCCGGTTCCTTCTCGTATTATGGGTTTGCACATTAGACATGCAATCCCGGGGTGAAACTTGTCCAACTTAAAAAAATCATGAATTAACTACTACTTCCTCATGAGCTAAAATAGAGGCACAAAAAGAGAAATGCTTTTGATTAATTTCGAGATGGTACACTAAAGTCTTCGTTAGGAATGGCAGGTAAATACCATGTATAGGAAGGTATGGTGGACTCATATGGCATAACAGGTTTTATGGATTTTGGATGCACAAGCAGTCAGTCCGCTTAGTACAAGTGGAGGTTTAGCAAAAGACTGGGAAGCGACCAACTAGAGAGCAATAACGGTCATAATCATGCAGAGCGACAAAGCAACATTGAATCGGGCATGAAAGTGATATAACTATTCTGAAACTCAAAGATCGTCAAGGCAGAGCAGACTTTTTAGTCTTAAACATGTGTAAACATGTGCCAAGTCAGTCCAAAAATTCTCTAAAGGGAAATACCACCTTAGTATACCAGACTATGAACAGTGCAATGCATGTAAATCATTTCAATAACACATTATATACTCTAGCTATTCGAGATTAGCCACAAGGAAAGCATGAACTACTGGAAGAGCATTGTAAACATAGCACTATGTCTCGACAAGCTGCTCTCTAGATCATAAGTACAGGCATATGTACAAAAGTAGAAACAAAAAGAGTTCATACCGGTCTTCCTTGTTGCTTCCCTTCCGTCGATCTTCGTCATTATTGCCTCTTTACTTGCACGATCGAACGTAGGAAATACAATTAAATGCCATCACGGACTCGAGCTGAACTCTGAAAACAAAGCAAACTAAAAAGAGAAAGAAAATCTTTTTGGATTATTTCAAAGGTTGAATGAAAGCAAAAGAAAGAGAAAATCTTTTTGTTGTTTTTGGAAAGAGAGAAATAAAGAGGAACGGGCAAAAACTTCGAAAAGATCAAAGCGAATAAAACGGATAATACAATGGAAAAGCGAGAGGGGCACGTACTCCCCCAAGCTTAGGCTTTTGGCCTAAGTTGGTAGCAGCTACTGCCCCCAGGAGCCTCCTGCTCCGGGGGAACAGTGGTGAGTCCAAGGGTCGTAAAAGGATGCCGGCGCGTATACCGAACTCCTCGGAGTCTCCCACGAGGAAGGGTCCGTACGCCAAGCAGAGGAAGACCCTTCACCAAACTCGGTGGCGGGTTCTTCCTGAAAAGGTGGTAACTCACCGTGCTCCTCCTCGTCGGGCACAACCCCCTCCATGGGGTTATGAAACTGATACTGGGCCATGAACTCATCGAACTGGACAACATCAAAGGACCATCCATTCCTGCGAGAAAAATCAAACAAAAGAGGTGCAGGTAGACGGATCTCGCGTTCCGCGGCAGTTCCGAAATGCAAGATATAAACAAGATTATCCAGCTCAGAAGCCATGGTAACAAACTTATGCCTTTTCATAGCACCATGATCAAAGCTTAAATAAGTAAAAGGATTATCATCAGGGTGTGGGGTGCCTCCAAGATGTTCTAAGATAAGCGTGGCATAAACGCCACCATATAAGTCTCCCTTGTTACCGTTCATAGCAATGCGTCGAGCAATTAAGGCACCTAGATTATAATCAGACCTCCCTGAGAGGGCTGTTGCCAGGATAGCAATATCCGGAGCAGAAATGTTGCTCGTGTTGTCACGAGCTAACACCCCTCTAGCAACATAATATGCAAAATACCTGAGGTGAGGAAATAAGATGCTGGAGATCTTCGACCGATGAATATCCCTCGTACCCATCCTGCAGAGAGAGTTGATGACGGTTTTCAGCTCGGAGGGCTGAATGGCCATCCTAGCCGTCCTCCCAACATTTGGCACACCTATTATTTCACAAAACTTTCCCAAAGGCATGGTGATAAGATCATTGTAAATTTTAAACTCAATAGCACCTGAATCAGGATTATATCTAAAACTGTTAATGAAACTGGAGGTGAGTTTTTGATACTGAGTAACACGGCACGTGACGAGCCGTGTCAGGCCTGCATTAGCACAAAGATTATAAAACTCATCCTTGATTCCCGCAGCTTCAAGGAATTCATCACATGGAAACGTCATAGCACGTGCTGGACTTGTGTCTTCCAACAACTCCAGGGGCACATGATCTTCATTATAGCTCACCCTAGCAGTCGAGGGTGAAGCTGCGGCTCTAGTAACTCGATCGGAGTGTGCGGGCCTCCTCTTCTCAAGCCACCCTTTTGCCCTTCCTAACAAACTCATTTCTGAAATTTTTGGCAATTTACAAAAACAAGGATTAAAACAAGGTGAGTTAAGGCAAACTACTCAACTCACTTGCCCAAGGCATAAACTTGCATCAAAACTTGGATAATAACTTTCTACACATGCATGCAAGCTCATTTATACAGCACCAAGACCTACTAAATACTCACAAATGAAGCCACCAGTCAGAAATCTAATTGGAGGGGTGGAGGAGTCACATACCAGGGAGTATTTGCTCAAAATCTCAGCTCAAATGGTGGGTTGTAGAGAGAGATCGAAGAATCGCCTCCAAGAACAGCAAGAACGCAAGAACAAGTGCAGAACTCGAGTTTTTGGAGAAAAAGAGAGAGGGAGGAAGAAGACATACCTAGAGGGGGGGGCCTGTGGGCCCCAGGCGCCCTGTGGGCGCGGCCAGGGGGCAGGCCGCGCCAGCTGGCCGCCTGGGCCACTGGTGGGTCCCCCTGGCTGGCCCCAGGTCCCTCTGGGTCACTCCCGACGTGGAAATTTTTATTTTAATTTTTTGGAATTTTTCTGAAAACTTCACTGTTGAAAATTTTTTGAAGTTCAAAAAGCTGCGAAACTCTCTGAAAACTTGAAGCAGTGAGTAGTATTGTGAAGCTTCAAAACATAAATACTTGGTACAGCAAGTAGGACAAAAACTAAAAACAAATGAAAACATAACAAGCTCAACTTTTTATCTATATAAAACATGTTTACTAGTAAGGTTGATCAAGTCTTACCAACAAACAGGCGATATATAGAGCAAAAAGTCTCACCTCTTACGAAGTAATCACTGAACCTTTACTTTGATGGACATTGTCCCCATCATGATAGTTTTGTATTTGTGAGGCACATGTAGTGGACAGTCCCATTCTCCAATCTTCACGGTATCGATATTCTCTATAGAGTTGAGACCATGCCTCCTGTCGGTCTTCTTTGGAAAATATACCGTGTGTTCTTTATCATTCACATTGAAGATGACCTTCCCTTTATTGCAATCAATAACAGCACCTGCGGTGTTAAGAAAAGGTCTACCAAGAATAATGGACATGCTCCCATCCTCGGGCATGTCAAGCACAACAAAATCAGTAAGAATCAAACAATTAGCAACTTCTACTGGAACATCCTCACAAATACCTATCGGAACGGCGGTTGACTTGTCAGCCATCTGAAGAGAGATATCTGTAGGAATTAGTTTCTCTAAACAAAGCCTCTCGTAAAGAGAGAGAGGCATAACACTCACTCCTGCTCCAAGATCACATAAAGCAGTTTTGACATAATTATTCTTTATGGAGCAAGGAATGGTGGGTATACCTGGATCACTGAGCTTCTCAGGAATCTTGCCTCTGAAAGAGTAGTTAGCAAGCATAGTAGATATTGCTTCATTAGGAACTTTTCTTTTATTAGTAACAATATCTTTCATATATTTTGAATAAGGAGGTAACTTAATAGCCTCAGTCAAAGGGATTTGAAGAAAAAGAGGCTTAATCCACTCACAAAACTTATTGTAATGCTCTTCTTCTTTAGATTTGATGGACTTACCTGGAAAGGGCATGGGTTTCTGTACCCATGGTTCTCTTTCCTTCCCATGTTTTCTTGCGATGAAATCTTCTTTAGTGTACCTCTTAAGTTTGTCAGGTGCTTCTTCTTCTCGAACTTCAGGCGGATCATTCTTCTCGTTATCCTTACCTGCAGGTTCAGCACCGTCTTCAGTCTCAGCATCGGAGATAGATACACTGTTGGGATCAACAGCTGGCTCTTCATCTGCAATAGGATCATTAGAATTGTCAGTCTCCTTATGTTTCTTCTTCTTCTTTGGAGAGCCAACAATTTCTTCTTCCTGCATTTGAGAATCTTGCTCGATTCTTCTCGGATGCCCCTCTGGATAGAGAGGATCTTGAGTGCTAGTTCCTCCTCGGGTCTTAATCCCGAAAGCCTGCAAATCATCTTGTTTGGTATTGTTAGCAAGCAAATCTTTTTGCACATTAGAAATTTGGTCAAGCTGAGTTTGAACCATATGAAAATGCTTCACAAGACATTGAACATCATTAACCGTTCTACCTAGAACATCAAGCAATCTTTTGATAGCAAGGGAATTATCATGCAACTGACTTTGTATCCTCTCATTAAAATGATTTTGTTTCATAATAAAATTATCAAACTCATCTAAACATTGATCAGGAGGCTTACCATGAGGGATGTCACTTGCGTTGAAATCTAAAAGAGAGTGTACCTCTACCATAGGAGGGTGAGTGGTAGGCTCACACAGCTTCTCAATAGGGGGTAGATTCTTCACGTCTTCAGCTTTAATACCTTTCTCTTTAATAGACTTCTTTGATTCTCGCATATCTTCGGGGCTTAGAACAAACATGCTCCTCTTCTTTGGTGGTGGAGGTGGTTCAGGTACGGACCAATCTTCATGGTTTTTGGCAATCCTGCCCATCAAATCTTCTGCATCTTTCAGCGTCCTTTTCCTGAAAACACAACCAGCACAACTGTCCAAATAGGACCTGGATTCATCAGTTAGACCAGTTTAGAATATATCGATTAATTCGTTCTTAGGGACTTCATGTCCTGGTCTAGCCCGAATCAGACCGCAGTACCTCCCCCAAGCTTTAGGGAGGGACTCATCCTGCAACTGTTTAAAGTTATAAATTCTTTGTAAAGCAGCATGTTGCATGTGAGCAGGAAAGTACTTATCAACAAAAGAGTGAGCTAAGTCTTGAGGACTCTTAATGGAACCGCATGGGAGTGAATCATACCATGCTTTAGCACCTTCCTTCAAGGAGAAAGGAAGAAGCTTGGTCACATAAAAGTATCGTATCTTCTCATCTGTGGTAAACAGGCCACCCAACTCACCGAGTTTAGTCAGGTGTGCAATAGCATCATCATTTTCTCTGCCATAAAAGGGGTCAGCTTCAACCATAGTTATAAGTGAAAGATCAACAGAGAAATCATAATCAGGATCATCAATGCATATAGGAGATGTAGCAAATTCAGGATCAGGTACGGTTTTGTTCTTCAAAGAGTGTTTCTCAAACAGTTTCTTAATAACTTCAGGGTCAGAGCCAGAAAACTCTGTCAGTTCCCTGCATAAATCTTCATCAAGCATATAGTAATCATCATCAAGGAGTCTCTCCTTGAGTTTACTCAAATCAGGATAATCATAAGTTTCACCAATAGGGTAGCGAGTAACAGGAATTTCAATTCCAGACTTTTTAGCAGCAGCAGCGATCTGTTTCTCAAGAGCATAACCAAGGGAACTAATATCATCAACAGTAGTAGAAGCATCATCAAGAGTATCAGACATAGTAACAGATTCAGTAGGAGCATCATGTGGTGGTGGTGAGGCAAACTTACTCATAACAGAAGGTGAATCAAGTGTAGCACTAGTGCTCAGAACAGTACCTCTTCTTGTAGTGGATAGTAAGATCGGAACCTTGGGGTCTCCTTTCTTACCCATAGCGGATGAAGTGCAGCAGGTAGGATACTTCAAGTAGACTTGTAAATATTGCTATGCTCCCCGGCAACGGCGCCAGAAAACGGTACTTGATAACCCTCAACCGTAAGGGATCGAGATAGTCTTCGCGGGTAAGAATAACCCAATTTATTGATTCGACACACGGGGAGCCAAAAGCATTTATAAGCTTTGACAGTTGAGTTGTCAATTCAACCGCACCTGAAATATACTTACTTGCAACAAAAGATAAGTGGTAACAGTGATATGATAGTGATGATGGTGATAGTAAAAGTAAACAGCAAAAGTAAATAGCAGGAGTAAAAGGCAAAAGTAGTAACTAGTAACCAGCAGGATTTAAAACACTGTAGGCTAGGGAGATGGATGGTTGGGCGCTGCATGGATGAGATATATCATGTTTCTAACTTGGGGCACGGCACACGAAAAAGTAATGATCATCTAGGCAAATATCAAACATTAGGCATGTATCCCGTAGGTAGTTGTACGTGCTTGCAATAAGAACTTGCACAACATCTTTTGTCCTACCATCCCTCTACGAACGGGGCCAAAAGGAACTTATGGAGATTAAGGTGCTCCTGTCAAAGAGCACCGGAACAAAGCAATGAACTCAATGGATACATGTAATCCTCAAACTACGGACCATCCCCTTTGGTGTCCCAAGCTGTCACTTTTGGGATCGCCGGTTCCGAACCGTAATAGGTGCAAACAACTCATAGATAGGATCAAGAAGACAAATATATTCATGCAAACACATATGGTTCAGATCTGAAATCATGGCACTCGGGCCCTAAGTGTCAAGCATTAAGCATAACAAATTGAAGCAAAGATGATAAACACCATAGTAGATGATAGGCAACATGCCCCCAACGATCTGACAAACTATTACATGATCTAACTCATCCAATCCCTACCATCCCCTTCGCCTACAGCAGGGGATTACTCACACATGGAAGGAGAAGTCATGGAGGGATGATGGAGTGGTGATGGTGATGACGATGGCGACGATCTCCCCTCTCCGGAGGCCAATTCAGCCTCCAGATTAGCCCTCCCGAAGAAGAACAGAGGGTGGCGGCGGCTCCGTGACGAAAACTGCGAAAAGAACTTCTGATCTGGGGTTTCTCCGTCACGAGCTAAAATACGAGTCGAAGTAGGGCACCAGGGGAGGTGGGGCCCACCCAGGCGACCCCCCGGTGCGGCCAGGGGCTGGGCCGCGCCACCAGGGCGCCTGGGCCCCCCTGGCCCCCCTCTGGCCCCTCTTCTGGCTCCGAGTTCCTTCGGGTGCGTGGATTTTCTGTGATTTTTCGTGGATTTTTCTGAGACACCTAAAAATCCGTTTTCCTGCACACAATAAAACCATACAGGTAGCTCTGCTGAAAACAGCGTCAGTCCGGGTTAGTTTAGTTCAAATCATGCAAGAATGAGGTCAAAACAATATCAAAAGTGTTTGGAAAAGTAGATACGTTTGAGACGTATCAGTTCCTCCCTCATCCGGCCATCCTTCGTGTGGCCGTTGTCCTTGGGGGTCCCTGATGTGCCGAGCCCTAGTGCTCCGCAGTCCCGTGCGCGTCCCGGTGGCATGGCGCTCGCGGCTCGGAGGTGTCGGGTCTTCTGGCCAGCTCCGGGCAGCTCTCGCGTCAATTTGGTCCGGGCCTAGCGTTGTAGTTTGGTGTGGCTGGTCACGATTCTTCGCGACAGGGAGCATGACGCAGGGCTGTCCGATCGGGCGTCCTTGACGTCGGACGCAACTTTGCCCTTTCCTCACTGCTTGGGGAGTGGCGGACGCAGCTGCAATGCTCGGTGCTGGCTTTTGTTCAATAGCGTGGTGATAGCTCGCTGCTGAGAGCTTGGTGGTGCACGGCTGGCGGGGGTGCATGTGGAGGCGTGGTTCTGGTGCTTGGTTTCAGCCGGCGCCGGATCTTGTTCTTGTTATGGCTGCTCGTGCTTCAGCAGGGGCCTGACAGAACTGGGTGTCGGTGTCAAAGATCGAAGGTAACAGGAGGCAGGGGACATGATGTTTTACCCAGGTTCGGGCCCTCTTGATGGAGGTAATACCCTACTTCCTGCTTGATTGACTTTGATGAGTATAGGGGTTACAAGAGTTGATCTACCTCGAGATCGTAATGGCTAAACCCTAAATGCCTAGCCTGTATGATTATGATTGCCTCTACGGACCAAACCCTCCGGTTTATATAGACATCGGAGGGGGCTAGGGTTACAGAGAGTCAGTTTACAGAGAAAGGAATCTTCATATCCGTACGCCAAGCTTGCCTTCCACGCCAAGGAGAGTCCCATCCGGACACGGGGGAAAGTCTTATGTCTTGTATCTTCACGACCCATCAGTCCGGCCCACGTCACATAGCCCGGACGCCCGAGGAGCCCGTAATCCAGGACTCCCTCACTGGGCTACATGCGAAGGTATTGTTGTTGTCCTGGTCGTGAGGATCTATACTAGCTCCGGGTGAGAACCTTGCATCGGTTTTTGTCGATGCCGGCGGCAACGTTGTCTGTGGATGTCGTTTTCCTCGTGGAGGTGCCGCCGTGGAGCTTGTGGCCCCCTCGCTGCCTCTTTTCGTGGTATCCGAGTGAAAACCTATGATCGGCCTTGCCGGTTCAGATGGCGGTAATGTGTCCTCGACACCACTTCCTCCTTGGAGGCATCATCGTGGAGACCCAAACAACGACTTTCGTTACTACGTGTGGTTGAAGGTGGTGTGTTAGGTGGTGGTGGCGCGGCCAGCTTGGGGTCGACGGTGGTGTTCTGCCTTGGAGGTTCGATTCTTCCATCCGATGTCGGGTTATCGAGGTGTGATCCTCTTTGGACCACCTCGTTCTTGTATGACACCTCTCCCCTCTACGGGGTGTTGTTGGGTGGCGACCAGACGGCGAACGTTCAAGGCTCACCTTGCTTGGTCAGATGAAGATGGAAGTTGAGACCTGGGGGGAAACCCCTTGCACAGGTCCTCCTGGTGCGGATGATGGCGGCGCATCCGACGTCGCGGCCCTTCTTGAAGGCATCATCTTGGGGTCTGCTTGGTTGGCGTGTGGGTGTTGACGGGGATGTTCGTGGTGGTGGTGCAACCGAATGGGTCGACGGTGGTATGTGTTCCTCTGTGGTGGTGTTCGGTGTCGCCTCTGTTGTTGTGCATACTCAAGACCTCCATGGCTGCCATTGTGGTGCGGCGAGCTTCGTGCTCTTGGCGTTGTCTCGGTTCATCTCTGCTCAATGATGCCGCAAGATGCCTCCCCAACTTGCTAATTGTTCCCGATTTCCATGGCGGAGTGCCCTGTCAAGGTTCGTGCTGGTCACTCGTTGATGTGGATGCTCCTCTGTTGCGCCGTGGTGCTTGGTACGCACGCCGGTGTGGTGCGTTAGGCTGCTTGTCAAGTCTTGGTATTGTGATCCCTTGACGACTCCCCTAATCTACTTGTGCCTCATGGTGATGTCCTTCGGTTTACTAGCTAGGCGTGCCTTGTCTTGGGCGTTCATGGTTTCTGGTTTCTCTTCTTCTTTTCCCTTGTTGTATGGTTCTTTGGCCCAGTTTTCCTTATAAACGGGGTCAACTTGTTTAGGTTTTCGATCCGGTTTTCCTTATAAATTAGATCAATCACTTAGCATTTTGACCACTTTGAAATATATTAAGGTGGGCAGCGTCCCCCGGTGACCATTTCAAAAAAAAAAATGTGAGTGACTTCTGGCATTTGATTTGTGTTGTGGTGTGCATTTGTGCATAGTTTTATACTCCCTCGATTCTTAAATATAAATATTTTTAGAAATTTTAATGTGAATTACATACGAAGCAAAATGAGTAAATATATAGTTTAAAATATGTCTATATACATCCGTATGTAGTTTGTATTGAAATTTAAGACTTATATATAGAAACGGAGGAGTACTTGTTTTTTTTTACATCATTACGACCGATAGAATCTGTTCAGTTTTAAATGGAAATTACAGTCGTGCCGTTGCTGAAGTCGTAACAGGATATTTTTCCTCAAAAAGGAAAAAAGATATTTTTGACAAAGTACGTTGTGTGGCGTGTCGATCTTGGCCTGAATCGGTGTACGATCGATCAATGGCTGCCCAGGAGGAAGAGGAACAACCGGACTGGTTGAACCTCCCCTCCGATCTTCTGACGATCATCGCGCGGAGGTCCCGCGACGCCGTCACCGGGCTCACCGCGTTCCGCTCCGTGTGCCGGGCATGGCGGGCCGCGTCAGGGCCGGCGCCGCGCCTCCTGCTCCCCCGTCCCCGTGGCGCGCGGCTCGTCTTCCCCTTGGCGCGCGGCTGGTCGATCGTCTTCCATGCCCGCGACGCCTCCTGCCACGTCTCGCACCTGGCCACGGGCGCCACGGCGGCCCTGCCCGCGCTCAACGCCTTCCGCGACCGCGACGCGGGCGGCGACGTGGTCAGGCACGCAAGATACGTGGGCTGCAACGACGTGGAAACGTCGGTCCGTAACAGATGGATGTTTGCAAACTACCTCGACTTCACGGACTGCCTACGCTTCGCCGTCCACCTCCCGCCGGGCCCTCTGGCGGCGGCGACCGGCTTGACGGTCATGATGTACCACATGATGCACCGGGAGGCGGGCATGTTCTTCTGCCTGTTAGAGTTGTGTCGAATATTGTGTACAAGGTAGGTTACAGTTGGACTCTGAGTAGTATTGTGTTTCGATAGGATATGGAGTCGTGTCCTAGTAGGACACTTGTATCCTAGGCCTCTCTTATATAGCGAGGGTAGACACACGATGTAACCTATGCCAACATAATAGCACAGGAACGCAGGGGGAGCCGGCGGCATGTGCCGGTGCCCAGGGCGGCCGGGGTGCGGTATTGTGATGGTGTCACGGGGAGGAGCGCCCGTAGTCATGCCCCGGGGATGTAGCCATATCGGTGAACCTCGTTAACAAATCTCGGTGTCGTGCCTGGTGTGATTGCTTGGTCCTCGGTAGATCGACAGTGCGCCTCGGATTTATTCTAACAAGTGGTATCATGAGCAAGGTTTTGAAGAGGCAGCGGATTCGTTGATTTAGAGGAAGGATTGAGTTGGGATGCGGCCGATACGGCGTGGTTCTTAGCGAAATCGGAAAAGGCCGAAGACGTAAAAGAGATCAGTTGGATTTAAGCTACAGTCGAAGGATCGCGAGCAACAGCTCGGAAGAGGTTAAAGTCGACGGGAGGCATGTAAATCTACGGGAACTCAGAAAGCGTATCGGATCGGAAAAAAAGCTATCGAAGCTGGCGGCGGCGTGTGTTCCGGTGGACTCGGCGAGATTGGATCATGTCCAGGTGTAGCGTGCGGCGATAGGAGTCCCGAGCGTGGGCGCGTGTGCAGCCAGGTGTGGCCGGTGCAGCAGCAGGTTACAGGCAGCGGCCCAGGGGACCCTTAGGCAGGAGGTGGCCCATACAGCAGTGCCTCCGAGGCACACGTTGGGCTGCTGTGCTACACGAGCAGGTTTGACACAATTGGGGGCTGAATCCAGGAGCACTGCGTGAGATTTGTTTGGACGAAAAGAAGAGGCACGGTGTCCAGGTTTCACGTGATACGAGTGTGCTTGTGTGTCAGGGGCAGATAGGTGATCTTTGCTGCTATGCACCAGCAAATAGTGACATGGAAAAATAATGTGCAAAGAATTCTTTCGGTCAGGTTTGCATGGAAGTTTTTCTGTCAAGATTGCTTGGATGGCTCGGAGATTATGTGAAGTGGAGGATATTGTGCTGTACGGGATCATGCATACATGGCGTCCAAGACATGCGCGGATGTGCGAGTAGTCATGGTGCTGGGTGGAGCATGGTTACAGTCGAACGAGATCGGCTAGGTCGGACTTGTCAGTCTGACGGATCGACGCGAGTCGGTTGATACAGAAGACGGTGGTGAGATCGACGATGACGACATAGGAGCGTGATGCTGATGGTGACCGACTTCTGGGCGTGGAAACACGTGGCACGGTCCCGAGGCTTGTGTGACTTTGACAAGACTATGGCGCGGGGTTGATTCATGGTGATGTACACACGGAGCTTGAAGTCGACGGGGCGTGAGGGTGGACTGATCATCTACCATGGAGTCATGTTGAAGGTGGAGCTGGATTGAGGGGCTACGGTGTAAGGATCCAGAGAATCGAAGCCTATTCAGCAAAGGGGAAAAATGAGGAACACGTAATTCGGACTGGAGCACAGTGGTCTGATGGAAGCGTAGAACTCGTCATCGGTCGGTGATGATCGATGGTACTCTGCAGTGGGGGTTGAGTGGTGTGGTTTCACTACCCTTGAGGCTCGACCGGGACAGCGGAGGCTCGACGCGGTAATAGCGGCGAAGCGTGCGGCATGCACGGACATGGAGACGGGCCAGGGCTCTGGTGGTCATACATGTGGTGAGACAACTGTGAATTTGACTCGGGATGACTACAAGCAATGGTGAAATTCCTTCAAGTTTCAGACAGGCGGTCAAGAAAGGAGCGGTGATGTTGAGTTCAGGTAACTCTTATGTGTGACACCCAATATGTGAGTTGTTCACTTTCACGCAGGTCAGTGATCAGTGTGTGATGGTGTTGCACTGATACTCTGGAAGTTGGTAGCACGATCTAGAGTAACAAGGAACTTAATTTTGCTCGAGTGTTGACCGTAGTCAAGAAAAGAAGGGACTACAAGTTGCAGGTGGAGTCATATGAAGTCTTTGGAGTAGCAGCGGTACTCATGGGATAAGCTCAAGTCCAATGTACATGGAAGTTTGACGCATTGACGAATTCAAGGTGGTGGAGAATATTCGCTAAGGTGGAGTTTGTTAGAGTTGTGTCGAATATTGTGTACAAGGTAGGTTACAGTTGGAGAGTAGTATTGTGTTTCGATAGGATATGGAGTCGTGTCCTAGTAGGACACTTGTATCCTAGGCCTCTCTTATATAGCGAGGGTAGACACACGATGTAACCTATGCCAACATAATAGCACAGGAACGCAGGGGGAGCCGGCGGCATGTGCCGGTGCCCAGGGCGGCCGGGGTGCGGTATTGTGATGGTGTCACGGGGAGGAGCGCCCGTAGTCATGCCCCGAGGATGTAGCCATATCGGTGAACCTCGTTAACAAATCTCGGTGTCGTGCCTGGTGTGATTGCTTGGTCCTCGGTAGATCGACAGTGCGCCTCGGATTTATTCTAACACTGCCGCCCCGGAGACGCAGCCTGGACCAAGGTAGGGAAGCCCAACCACACAGGCTTCGGCTACTTCGACTTGGCATACCACGACGGCAAGATGTTCGGCATGCAGCACACCGACTACCAGATGTCCGTGTTCGACGCCGCCACACTTCGCGCCCTCCAGCTCGTCGAGCGCCCGCCGGCGGCCGGCCACCACCATGTTTTCCAACAAGATGTACGGCGTCGGCATTAGGAATTTAGGATGGACAAGTTCGATTACGCCCACCTCGTTGCGCTGCCAGGCAAGCTTGTTCTCGTCAGGACCACCGTCAGGTCGTCCCGGCCGGTGGCCTTCACCATATTCGAGCTAGTCTCTGGTCCTGATGCCGATGGACAGCTCGCCTGGCGCAAGGTGACCGATGCTGGTGACTACGAATTGTTTCTGGATGGATACCACACCACGTTCAGGGAGAACGACGCCGCCAGCGGGATCGGGACTTGGATCTACTATGTTCATGACACGCCCTGGTCTTCTTCCACGGCGGCCTGCTGCTACGATAACAAGCTGGAATGCGGCACGGCGGCCGGCTGCTACAAAAACAAGCCGGAATGCGGCACGGCGGCCTACTGCTACAGCGTGCAGGACAACAAGTTGGAATGCGTCTACAAGTCATCACCCAAGGACGATGCTCCTCCGGGCTGCTCAACTAAGCCTAGTTGGTTTATTCCCTAGCTAGGTAGCTAGCTTCATTATTAATCGTGTTGCTATTCTTCAGCCAAATGAAAATAAGTTTCCATCTGGTCGAATAATGTAATCGTATGATTGTCTGAAAAGTTAGAGCATCTCTAGCCCTTCTCCTTGAGTTTGATCCCCTAAACTTACCTGTGTCCTTTAATCTCCTCAAATCTGAGGGATTACACTTTTTTGCGCCAACCGCTTTACTTAAAACTTAAACAGACCTTCTTTTGATATATTTTTCAAAGGTTTGCATACAAACTCCATTTGAACATATATTTTTTTAAAAATACAAATTTGAAACTTGGCATTTCATATACACACAATTCAAGTACGTAGAAAAATCAATGTTTTCAAAATTAAACATTCGAACTAAAACACCTTATACGGTCCAAATGAACTAATAAGCATGATGAGGTCTGAATATGAGAATGCATGTGTTTGAATATAGAGCTTGGGTTATATTCTTAGTGTTTACTTTTGATTATCAGACCGAGCATTGTGTTAATAAAGTTGTATCCAACTTTAGTAAATTGCCGCAGTGGTTCCGCCCGGGACACAACATGGCTAGGGTTCTGGTTAAAGTTCATCTAAAAGGTGTGGCCTCTGTTCCACAATGTTTACTAGGGCCTGTTTGATAGCCCGCCTAGAAGTCAACCAGGCCCGTGCGGGAAGAAAATGGGTTGTTTGCTAGCATGTGTTAACTATTTGGCCCGCATCACATGAACATTAAATCACCTCCTAGACAGGCTGCTAAGAACGGTCGAATCGACAGTTTCCAGCGAGCCAGGCTCGGCCGAAGCAGGGGAGGGGAATGCGGAGCTGAGCTCGCGCGACCGCGGAGATGGCGCGAACTCGTGCGCGTCTCCGAAAAATTGGCGAGAGGATTGCGTCTCATCTCCCGCTGATTCGGTCACCCTATATAGCCCCCATCGCCTCACCGCTGAAACTCCCGCCACCCTTCTCTCCCCCCCCCCCACCCCCACCCCCTCGAGCTTTCCTTCCGACGTGCGTTGGCACCGACGAGCAGGTAAGCGGCACTCCTTCTCCGGCGGCGGACCACGGCGGTGGCGTCTCGTGTCATCATCTTCTCTAACCGTTTTTGTCATCTCTCTCGAGTTGCAGCGATGGCCTCTATGAGTTCAATCACCCCCTTCTATGTACTCGTTGTTGCTAGATCGGATACCATATGTGATAGGGTTTGATGTTCGAGCTAGTGGTAGGGCTTAATCTGCGAATATCTTGTAGCATCCTAGGGTTGTATTTGGGTGCCTATATGTGAGATTGTGTGCTATTTCTTGAGCTTGCTTTGATTTTTTCCTTGAAGAGAAAAGGGTGATGCAGCAAAGTAGGGATAAGTATTTCCTTCAGTTAAGAACCAAAGTATCAATCCAGTAGGAGGCACAAACAAGTCCCCAATATATGCTCCCACACAAACTAACAAGCGCTTGCACACAATGCGAAGAAGGGATTGTCAATCCCTTCATGGTCACTTGCAAGAGTGAGATCTAATAGATAGATATAAAACAAATAAAAGTAAATAAAACGCTGCGAGGTATTTTTGTGTTTTAGTTTTTATAGATCTGAAAATAATATGATAAAAGTACACCCGGGGGCCATAGGTTTCACTAGAGGCTTCTCTCTCGAAGAAACATACGGTGGGTGAATAAATTACTATTGAGCAATTGATAGGAAAGCGCAAAATTATGACAATATCTAAGCCAATGATCATGAATATAGGCATCACGTTCGTGACAAGTAGACCGAAACGATTCTGCATCTACTACCATTACTCCACACATCGACCGACTCCTGCCTGCATCTAGAGTATTAAGTGATGGGGAACGTAGTATTTTAAAATTTTCCTACGATCACGCAAGATCTATCTACTAGATGCATAGCAACGAGAGGGGAAAGTATGTCTACGTACCCTCGTAGACCGAAAGCGGAAGCGTTTATCAACGCGGTTGATGTAGTCGTACACCTTCACGATCCGTCCCGATCTAGTACCGAACATACGGCACCTCCGCGTTCAGCACACGTTCAGCTCGATGACGTCCTCGCCTTCTTGATCCAGCAAGACGGACGAAGTAGTAGATGAGTTCCGGCAGCACGACGGCGTGGTGACGGTTGTTGATGAAGAACAATCTCTGCAGGGCTTCGCCAAGCACTACAGAAACTAGACGGAGGATAAACTAGAGGGTCGGGGTTGCCGGCACACGGCTTGGTGTATCTTGATGTGTTCCAGGTGCTAGACCCGCCCCTCTATTTATATGTTGAGCCCTGGGATCGAAACTTGGAGCAAAAGCCTCCTCAAAGTCGGTTTTGCCCGAAAGGCAAGAGTCTCACTCGGACTCCAAGACCAAACACCACAATCCTTGGCGTCTGGCCCAGACACCATGGGCCTCGGCGTCTGGCCCAGGGCCAGACGCCAGGGTCTCCGGCGTTTGGCCCCCTGGCCTCCGCAAAACACCTTTTGCACCGACTTAATGCCCTGTGGGCTTGACCCCTTGGCCAAACCATATCATCCTATATATCAAATGTTACCTCCGGACCATTCCAGAGCTCCTCGTCATGTCTGTGATCTCATCCGGGACTCCAAACAATATTCGGTCACCAACATACATAACTCATTCAATACTATATCGTCAATGAAACGTTAAGCGTGCGGACCCTACGGGTTCGAGAACTATGTAGACATGACCGAGACACTTCTCTGGTCAATAACCAATAGTGGAACCTGGATGCCCATATTGGCTCTTACATATTCTACGAAGATCTTTATCGATCGAACCGCATAACAACATACGTTGTTCCCTTTGTCATCGGTATGTTACTTGCCCGAGATTCGATAGTCAGTATCATCATACCTAGTTCAATCTCGTTACCGGCAAGTCTCTTTACTCGTTCCGTAATACATCATCTCCTGACTAACTCATTAGTCGTTTGCTTGCAAGGCTTATTACGATGTGCATTACCGAGAGGGCCCAGAGATACCTCTCCGACACTCGGAGTGACAAATCCTATTCTGGATCTATGCCAACACCACGAACACCTTCGGAGACACTTGTAGAGCATCTTTATAATAACCCAATTACGTTGTGACGTTTGATAGCACACAAGGTGTTCCTCCGGTATTCGGGAGTTGCATAATCTCATAGTCATAGGAACATGTATAAGTCATAAAGAAAGCAATAGCAATAAAACTAAACGATCAAGTTGCTAAGCTAACGAATGGGTCTTGTCCATCACATCATTCTCCTAATGATGTGATCCCGTTGATCAAATGACAACTCATGTCTATGGTCAGGAAACATAACCATCTTTGATCAATGAGCTAGTCTAGTAGAGGCATACTAGGGACACTCTGTTTTGTCTATGTATTCACACATGTACTAAGTTTTCGGTTAATACAATTCTAGCATGAATAATAAACATTTATCATGATATAAGGAAATAAATAATAACTTTATTATTGCCTCTAGGGCATATTTCCTTCAGTCTCCCACTTGCACTAGAGTCAATAATCTAGATCACATCAACATGTGATTAACACCAATAGTTCACATCACCATGTGACTTACACCCATAGTTCTCATCGCCATGCAACCAATACCCGAAGGGTTTACTAGAGTCAACAATCTAGTTCACATCGCCATGTGATTAACACCCAAAGAGTACTAAGGTGTGATCATGTTTTGCTTCGTGAGAGAAGTTTAGTCAGTGGGTCTGTTACATTCAGATCCGTATGTATTTTGCAAATTTTTATGTCTACAATGCTCTGCATGGAGCTACTCTAGCTAATTGCTCCCACTTTTAATACGCATCCAGATTGATACTTAGAGTCATCTGGATTAGTGTCAAAGCTTGCATCGGCGTAACTCTTTACAACGAACTCTTTATCACCTCCATAATCGAGAAACATTTCCTTAGTCATCTAGTTACTAAGGATAATTTTTACCGCTATCCAGTGATCTACTCCAAGATCACTATTGTACCTCCTTGCCAAACTCATGGCAAGGTACACAACAGGTTTGGTACACAGCATGGCATATTTTATAGAACCTATGGCTGAGGCATAGGGAATGACTTTCATTCTTTCCCTATCTTCTGCCGAGGTCGGGTTTTGAGTCTTACTCAACTTCATACCTTTCAACTCAGGCAAGAACTCCTTCTCTGACTGATCCATTTGAACTACTTCAAAATTTTGTCAAGGTATGTACACATTGAAAAAACTTATCAAGCGTCTCGAACTATCTCTATAGATCTTGATGCTCAATATGTAAGTAGCTTTACCGAGGTCTTTCTTTGAAAAACTCCTTTCAAACACTCCTTTATGCTTTCCAGAAAATTCTACATCATTTCCGATCGACAATATGTCATTCACATACACTCATCAGAAAGGTTGTAGTGCTTCCACTCACTTTCTTGTAAATACAGGCTTCACCGCAAGTCTGTATAAATCTATATGCTTTGATCAACTTATCAAAGCGTATATTCCAACTCCGAGATGCTTGCACCAGTCCATAGATGGATCGCTGGAGCATGCACATTTTGTTAGCACCTTTAGGATTGAAAAAACCTTCTGGTTGCATCATATACAATTCTTCTTTAATAAATCCATTAAAGAATGCAGTTTTGTTATCCATTTGTCAGATTTCATAAAATGCGGCAATTGCTAACATGATTCGGACAGACTTAAGCATCGCTACGGGTGAGAAAGTTTCATCGTAGTCAACTCCTTGAACTTGTCGAAACCCTTTCGTAACAAGTCGAGCTTTGTAAACAGTAACATTACCGTCTGTGTCGGTCTTCCTCTTGAAGATCCATTTATTTTCGATGGCTTGCCAATCATCGGGCAAGTCAACCAAAGTCCACACTTTGTTCTCATACATGGATCCCATCTAAGATTTCATGGCCTCAAGCCATTTCGCGGAATCTGGGCTCATCGTCGCTTCCTCATAGTTCGTAGGTTCATCATGGTCTAGTAACATGACTTCCAGAACTGGGTTGCCGTACCACTCTGGTGCGGAACGAACTCTGGTTGATCTACGAAGTTCAGCAGAAACTTGATCTGAAGTTTCATGATCATCATCATTAGCTTCCTCACTAATTGGTGTAGGAATCACTGGAACTAGTTTCTGTGATGTACTACCTTCCAATTCGGGAGAAGGTACAATTACCTCATCAAGTTCTACTTTCCTCCCACTCACTTCTTTCGAGAGAAACTCCTTCTCTAGAAAGGATCCATTTTTAGCAACGAATATTTTTCCTTCGGATCTGTGATAGAAGGTGTACCCAATAGTCTCCTTTGGGTATCCTATGAAGACACATTTCTCCGACTTGGGTTCGAGCTTATCAGGTTGAAGCTTTTTCACATAAGCATCGCAGCCCCAAACTTTAAGAAACAACAACTTTGGTTTCTTGCCAAACCACAGTTCATAAGGCATCGTCTCAACGGATTTAGATTGTGCCCTTATTTAACGTGAATGCAGCTTCTAATGCATAACCCAAAACGATAGTGGTAAATCGGCAAGAGACATCATAGATCGCACCATATCTAATAAAGTACGATTACGATGTTCAGACACACCATTACGCTGTGGTGTTCCGGGTGGCGTGAGTTGTGAAACTATTCCACATTGTTTTAAATGAAGGCCAAACTCGTAACCTCAAATATTCGCCTCCGTGACCAGATCGTGGAAACTTTTATTTTCTTGTTACGATGATTCTCTACTTCACTCTGAAATTTCTTTGAACTTTTCAAATGTTTCAGACTTGTGATTCATCAGGTAGATATACCCATATCTGCTCAAATCATCTGTGAAGGTCAGAAAATAATGATACCCGCCGCGAGCCTCAACACTCATTGGTCTGCATACATCAGTATGTATGATTTCCAACAAGTCAATTGCTCGCTCCATTGTTCCGGAGAACAGAGTTTTAGTCATCTTGCCCATGAGGCATGGTTCGCAAGCACCAAGTGATTCATAACAAGTGATTCCAAAAGTCCATCACTATGGAGTTTCTTCATGCGCTTTACACCATTATGACCTAAACGGCAGTGCCACAAATAAGTTGCACTAACATTATTAACCTTGCATCTATTGGCTTCAATATTATGAATATGTGTATCACTACGATCGAGATCCAACAAACTATTTTCATTGGGTGTATGACCATCGAAGGTTTTATTCATGTAAACAGAATAACAATTATTCTATGACTTTAAATGAATAACCGTATTGCAACAAATATGATCAAATCATATTCATGCTCAACGCAAATGCCAAATAACATTTATTTAGGTTTTACACTAATCCCGAAAGTATAGGGAGTGTGCGATGATGATCATATCAATCTTGGAACCACTTCCAACACACATCGTCACTTCACCTTTAACTAGTCTCTGTTCATTCTGCAATTCTCGTTTCGAGTTACTAATTTTAGCAACTGAACCGGTATCAAATACCCAGGGGTTGCTATGAACACTAGTAAAATACACATCAATAATCTGTATATCAAAATATACCTTTGTTCACTTTGCCATCCTTCTTATCCGCCAAGTATTTAGGATAGTTCCACTTCCAGTGACCTTTTCCTTTGAAGTAGAAGCACTTAGTTTCAGGCTTGAATTTAGCTTTGGGTTTCTTCACGGGAGTGACAACTTGCTTGTCATTCTTCTTGAAGTTCCCCTTCTATCTTTTTTGCCCTTTACTTGAAACAAGTGGTCATGTTAACCATCAACACTTGATGCTCTTTCTTGATTTCTACCTTCGCCGATTTCAGCATCGCGAAGAGCTCGGGAATTACTTTCGTCACCCCTTGCATATTATAGTTCATCACGAAGTTCTACTAACTTGGTGATAGTGACTAGAGAACTTTGTAAATTACTATCTTATCTGGAAGATTAACTCTCACTTGATTTAAGTAATTGTAATACCCAGACAATCTGAGCACATGCTCACTGGTTGAGCTATTCTCCTCCATCTTGTAGGCAAAGTACTGTCAGAGGTCTTATACCTCTTGACATGGGCATGAGTATGAAATACTAATTTCAACTCTTGGAACATCTCAAATGCTCCGTGGCGTTCAAAACTTTTTTTGAAGTCCCAGTTCTAAGCCGTAAAGCATGGTGCACTTAAACTATCAAGTAGTCATCATACCGAGCTTTTGTCAAAACGTTCATAACGTCTGCATCTGCTCCTGCCATAGGTCTGTCACCTAGCGGTGCATCAAGGACATAATTCTTCTGTGCAGCAATGAGGATAATCCTCAGATCACGGAACAATTCTGCATCATTGCTACTAACATCTTTCAACTTAGTTTTCTCTAGGAACATATAAAAAATAAACGTGGAGCAACATCGCGAGCTATTGATCTACAACATAGATATGCTAATACTACCAGGACTAAGTTCATGATAAATTAAAGTTCAATTTAATCATATTACATAAGAACTCCCACTTAGATAGACATCCCTCTAGTCATCTAAATGATCACGTGATCCAAATCAACTAAACCATGTCCGATCATCACGTGAGATGGAGTAGTTTTCAATGGTGAACATCTTATGTTGATCATATCTACTATATGATTCACGCTCGACCTTTCGGTTTCCAGTGTTCCAAGGCCATATCTGCATATGCTAGGCTCGTCAAGTTTAACCCGAGTATTATGCGTGTGCAAAACTGGCTTACACTCGTTGTATTTGAACGTAGAGCTTATCACACCCGATCTTCACGTGGTGTCTCGGCACGATGAACTTTCGCAACGGTGCATACTCAGGGAGAACACTTATACCTTGAAATTTTGTAAGGGACCATCTTATAATGATACCGTCGTTCTAAGCATAATAAGATAAACATCACATGCAAATCAAAATATGTGACATGATATGGCCATCATCATCTTGTGCTTTTGATCTAATTACATGGTGATTGCATTTCATACAATAAAGCGACAACCATATGGCTCCTGCCAGTTGCCGATAACTTTACAAAACATGATCATCTCATACAAAACCGTATAACTCATCATGTCTTGACCATATCACATCACAACATGCCCTGCAAAGACAAGTTAGACGTCCTCTACTTTGTTGTTGCAAGTTTTACGTGGCTGCTACGGGCTTAGCAAGAACCATTCTTACCTACGCATACAAAACCACAAGGATTTTTTGTCAAGTATGTGATGTTTTAACCTTCACAAGGACCGGGCGTAGGCACACTCGATTCAGCTAAAGTGAGAGAGACAGACACCCGCCAGTCATCTTTAAGCAACGAGTGCTCATAACGGTGAAACCAGTCTCGCGTAAGCGTCCAAGTAATGTCGGTCCGGGCCACTTCATCTCACAATACCGCCGAAGCAAAGTATGACATGTTGGTAAGCAGTATGACTAGTATCGTCCACAACTTACTTGTGTTCTACTCGTGCATATCATCTACGCATAGACCTGGCTCATGATGCCACTGATGGGGAACGTGGTATTTTAAAATTTTCCTACGATCACGCAAGATCTATCTACTAGATGCATAGCAACGAGAGGGGAGAGTATGTCTACGTACCCTCATAGACCGAAAGCGGAAGCATTTATCAACGCGGTTGATGTAGTCGTACACCTTCACGATCCGTCCCGATCTAGTACCGAACGTACGGCACCTCCGCGTTCAGCACACGTTCAGCTCGATGACGTCCTCGCCTTCTTGATCCAGCAAGACGGGCGAAGTTGTAGATGAGTTCCGGCAGCACGACGACGTGGTGACGGTAGTTGATGAACAACAATCTCTGCCGGGCTTCGCCAAGCACTACAAAAACTAGACGGAGGATAAACTAGAGGGTCGGGGTTGCCGGCACACGGCTTGGTGTATCTTGATGTGTTCCAGGTGCTAGCCCCGCCCCTCTATTTATATGTTGAGCCCTGGGGTCGAAACTTGGAGCAAAAGCCTCCTCAAAGTCGGTTTTGCCCGAAAGGTAAGAGTCCCACTCGGACTCCAAGACCAAACACCACAATCCTTGGCGTCTGGCCCAGACGCCATGGGCCTCGGCGTCTGGCCCAGGGCCAGACGCCAGGGTCTCCGGCGTTTGGCCCCGTGGCCTCCGCAAAACACCTTTTGCACCGACCTAATCCCCTGTGGGCTTGACCCCTTGGCCTAACCATATCATCCTATATATCAAATTTTATCTCCGGACCATTCCGGAGCTCCTCGTCATGTCCGTGATCTCATCCGGGACTCCGAACAACATTCGGTCACAAACATACATAACTCATTCAATATTATATCGTCAACGAAACGTTGAGCGTGCGGACCCTACGGGTTCGAGAACTATGTAGACATGACCGAGACACTTCTCTGGTCAATAACCAATAGCGGAACCTGGATGCCCATATTGGCTCCTACATATTCTACGAAGATCTTTATCGGTCGAACCGCATAACAACATACGTTGTTCCCTTTGTCATCGGTATGTTACTTGCCCAAGATTCGATCGTCGGTATCATCATACCTAGTTCAATCTCGTTACCGACAAGTCTCTTTACTCGTTCTGTAATACATAATCTCCTGACTAACTCATTAGTCGTTTTCTTGCAAGGCTTATTACGATGTGCATTACCGAGAGGGCCCAGAGATACCTCTCCGACACTCGGAGTGACAAATCCTATTCTTGATCTATGCCAACACCACGAACACCTTCGGAGACACCTGTAGAGCATCTTTATAATCACCCAATTACGTTGTGACGTTTGATAGCACACAAGGTGTTCCTCCGGTATTCGGGAGTTGCATAATCTCATAGTCATATGAATATGTATAAATCATGAAGAAAGCAATAGCAATAAAACTAAACGATCAAGTTGCTAAGCTAACAGATGGGTCTTGTCCATCACATCATTCTCCTAATGATGTGATCCTGTTGATCAAATGACAACTCATGTCTATGGTCAGGAAACATGACCATCTTTGATCAATGAGCTAGTCTAGTAGAGGCATACTAGCTAGGGACACTCTGTTTTGTCTATGTATTCACACATGTACTAAGTTTCCGGTTAATACAATTCTAGCATGAATAATAAACATTTATCATGATATAAGGAAATAAATAATAACTTTATTATTGCCTCTAGGGCATATTTCCTTCATTAAGTTCATAAGAACAGAGTAATGCCTTAAGTAAGATGACATGATGTAGAGGGATAAACTCAAGCAATGTGATATAAACCCCATCTTTTTATCCTTAATGGAAACAATACAATGCGTGCCTCGCTGCCCCTTCTGTCATTGGGAGAGGACACAACAAGATTGAACCCATCACAAAGCACTTCTCTCATTGCAAGAAAAACCAATCTAGTTGGCCAAACCAAAGCGATAGATCAAAGAGAAATACAAAGCTATCTTAATCATGCATATAAGAATTTAGATAATACTCAAATAATATTCATAGATAATATGATCATAAATCTACAAACACGCCGTAAAAGAAGATTACATCGAATAGATCTCCAAGAACATCGAGGAGAACGTTGCATTGAAGATCAAAGAGAGAGAATAAGCCATCTAGCTACTAGCTATGGACATGTAGGTATGTGGTAAACTATTCACACATCATCGGAAGGGCAGGAAGGTTGATGTAGAGGTCCTCCGTGATCGAATCCCCCTCTGGCAGAGTACCGGAAAAGGCCCCAAGATGGGATCTCATGAAGTTAGAGGCTTGCGGCAGCGGAAAAGTATTTTTGGCTCGCGTTCTGATGTAGGGGGGATATTGGAGGATTATCTATGTCTCGCGGGTCTTCTGACCTCCTCTCCAAGTCTCCTAAGTTTCTTCTGATCCAAGAAAAATCACCATAAAGTTTTATTCCACTTGGACTCCGTTTGATATTCCTTTCCTATAAAAGTCAAAAACAAGGAAAAAACAGAAACTCACACTAGGCACTAGGTTAATAAGTTAGTCCCAAAAATGATATAAAATAGCATATTAATGCATATAAAATATTCAAGATGGATAATATAATACCATGGAACAATATAAAATTATAGATACGTTGGAGACGAATCATTGTGATGATGTGATACCTATTGGTGGTGGATTTGTGGCATGCTACGGTAGTGTTGAACACAATGGATTGGTAGCTAGTTCTGTTGTATGTTGCTCATATCGTGCTATGTTGAGCTAGATTGTCCGGTAGTGTGTGCTATGCTCATTGTCCATGTGTGATGCGATTGTAGGAGAGCCAGTTCCCTCCATCCTATGTAAGGATGGCAATTTTACCCATGGGTACGGGTACCCGCGGATACCGTACCTGCATGGGCAGGGTATGGACACAATTTTATACCCACAGTTAGTACCCATACCCTGCCCGTTAACTCATGGGTAGGGCACAGGTATGGCCTTGTACCCATGGTTATACCCATACCCTACCCGTTTATACTGACATGTTACATACTTCTTGGTCGTTATTTGGTGTAGTGTGTCATGAGTATTTGAAACAATGTTAAAGTTGTCACCAGTTGTAAATTTGAATTGAGATAATTGTCTTGTACTCGTCTATCTGTTATTGAGTTGAGATAAATGTTTTTTTGTCAAACGTGCTATGGATGAATGTAAAATAGTGAATAACTTGTGTCCTGTTTGATTTGCCCGTTGGGTACCCATCGGGTATGGGTACGGGTAAAGCTTCGTACCCATGGGTACGGGTATGGGTAGAATTTTGTACCCATTGACTACATGGGTATAGGTATGGGTATGGTATTGCTCTACACGCCCCATACCCTACCCATTGCCATCCTTAGTCCTATGTCGATGACTCCTAGCCCCACTCGATGACCAAATGTCTGTTGATTCAGATGCGTTCGAAGTTTCTGGCACGGGCCCTCCTTTTGTGCCTACGGCCTTTGTGCTCGCTGAGCCAACTGTTGCTACTACCGACACTGCACAAATGGCAGCCGCAAAGGTAGAGAAGGATGGTAGGGGAGACAACATGAAGTGGCAGTTGTTCATGTCCATGTTCATGCTTAACAAGATGTGCGACCTCATATCTAGTGGGGTTAGGACTGGCAAGGGCTTCAAGGAGGTCCACTTGAACATCGTTATGAAGTAGGCGTTCAAATTCTGTGGCCAGGAGATGACCTCCACCCAGGTCTACAACCACCTCAGGAAGTGGAGAACTCGATGGATCACAGTGTCCAAGCTTAGAGACCTTAGCGTCGAGACACTTTGGGGTGAAGAACTTCATCATCATCGTGCAGTTCGTCGCCCTTGCAGTGTTGTGGCATTGGTGTGCTCGTTGTGATTGTGTGTAAGGTGCAGCGGGTAAGCTCACCATGGAGGGTACAAGGTTAGCACACCTCACAGCCTACGTGAAACCAAACATCGTGTAGTTGTGTGAGTTGAAACAATGCAGGACACCAAACATTGTGCGCAAACCTATCCCCTAATGGAGGGAGTCTCGATGCAGGCAAACAAACGAGATGCAGATGTTGTTTTTTGCCTGTTTTCCCTCAACCATGCCCAACTAGGACATGTATGCGATGCAGGCAAAAGCTCAGATGACAACCAAACATGCCCCTAGTTACCCATCTTGGGCTCTTACCTGGCCTTGGCAGATCCTTGTCTGTTCTCGATTGTGTGCCCAATGGCAGACGTATTGTGCCTCATTTGGTTGGCAGCAAGGAAGATCGCCCCCTTCCGAATGTCTCTCTGCACCCATATGAACCTCCTTATTACTCTCTTACGCATCAGGTTCGAATTGACGAAATGGAAGCACAATCTAATTTAGAATGAAGTTGCTTGTCATGTACATGTTCAGGAAAACAATGTCGGGAAACATAATGGATGGGGTGCTTGCCTAGTGGCGCCACCGTCCTTCTCAAGATTCAGTTTTCGCAACTACTTTCAGTATGATGACCCCTTGCTGATGGATGGCGTGCACCTGTAGAATAATGTGCAAGATAACCGTCTGACTAATGGTCAGAATTGGTTTAAATTGCTAAGCTCGAAGCCGATGCTGATGATTTCATCTTCGGCAGTCACACTGCTAAGGGTCACTTTGTCAGAGCTGGAGATGTTACTTCTTCTCTGAATCTGCAAGTTGGAAGTGCCCCCCTTTGGTGGATTGGAAGGATGCTTAGACACATCTACACACCACAGTTACCTGCTACTCAGGTGCAGAGTTGAGTCCAATTCCCTCTCAATCCATTCTATGCAATTGAGGTTCACATGCTCAATTTCAAATTGTTGATTCTTCAGCACGTTCGTCATGTGCTTCGGTGCTTTAATTTATGCTTTGTGGCTCGCCTGTTGGACGACGTGATAGTTGATCAGACCAGATGCTCTGCTAGTATTCTTGGCGTCACTTTTGATGCCCTTATTTGCCCCTCCTCCAAGAGCGATCTTTCCATTGGACTAGTTGTCTCCAGCCAAAGTCCAATTGTTGCCCAATTTATCTTCTGTCGCTTGGACCGCCCAACCTAATTTCTGACACAACGCAACATTCAAACATGCTTCTTTCTGCGCCAGTGCCACCAAGTAACACGGGAATTCCTATGGGACGCTCGTTGTGTCGAAGAGTCGATGTTTCGCATAGGGTTGACGCGCCTCGGCCGGCCCATTTGGCTTTCGCAAGATTAAAAAGCGCAAAAAAAGGAACCAACTAGCGCTGGGTTTTGAACGCGTCACTTACAGTGTTGCGCGCGGTGCGCCATCTGTTGTGGCCAACTAGCTATCGTGCTTGCTGTGCAGCGCAACACTAAAAGAAGCAAAGGACAGCGTTGAACTTAACGTTTGGTTAAAAAATCCCAAAAACTAAAAGCTAAAGTCCCACTGAGGGATCAAAAGAAGCACCTCTTGCTAGGGAAACAGGTCGCTAGCCACTACACTTCCTGGGAACTTGTCCCTAAAATTGCAGCCTAGTGTATGTGTATATGAACTATAAGCTGCAACCAATTAAGATTTTTTGAAATTTTGAACATGAATTTTTTGAAAAGCTATTATTTGTGAAACAAAAACATTTTAAAAATTGTGAACATAATTTTAAAGCCACTAACATTATTTGAGATTCTCGATCATTTTCTTGCAAAAATGAAAGAAATTGCAAACGAGAACATTTTTCAAAATTACACTTTATCAAAAACAGGAAAAAATATGGAAAATAAAAAAGGTTTCTCAACATAATGAACAATTATTAGAAAACTCAAACATTTTTCACAGTACCCTGAACATTGTTTTAATATGCAAACAAAATTTGAAAACAAGAACATTTTTTGAATTCCATAACATTTATTAAGTTTGTGAACAAAGAATAAAATGCAGAAATATTCTTAATCCCCGGAACTTTTTTTAAAATGCAGAACAAATTTTGAAACTTGAACAGTTTTCGAATCCGTGAAAAAATTAGAAATAGGGAACATTTTCTTAAGTTTTCGAACATTTTTTCAATTTACGAACAAGTTTCGAAACATGGATATTTTTCAAATTTGTGAACAAAATTTTGAAAACCGTAAAATTGTTTGAAATTCCCAAAAAAAGTCACAATTTGTGAAATATACTTAAAATACGTACATTTCTGAAAATTTGTTAAAAAATAAAAATACAATAAAAGAGAAATAGAAATAGAAATAGAAATAGAAAATTATAAAAACGAAAAGAAAAGAGAAATGAAATACAAAATAAGAAAAAGGAGAGAAAAGTAAAAAAAATCAGTTCCAGAACCTTCTAGAAGGTTCCTTAAACCAGGAAAAACCGGCAGGAACCTTCTCGAGGGCTGCGGCCCACTATTGCGCTAGTTGGCTCGCTCGCTTTGCTTCGCTTCGCCAGCTAGCTTCTTTTTTCTTTTCATTCTCTATAGGAAACTACTTCATTTATCGATTTTTTCTGCAATTGGTCTTTGCTAGTAGTTTTTTCATAGTACTTTAACAAAAAATGTGAGAATAAAAATATTTAAATATTTGAAAAATATCACAAATTTAGAAAACATTCACGGAACTAAATAAAATTTTCCTGAATTTGTAGATCTGAAAATTAGTCCATCAATTCGCAAAAAAGTTCAATAATTTGTAAAAAAAACATTGATTTGAAAACATGATTATCAATTCTGAAAAAAACTTGATCAATTTTGAAAAAAATGAAATAGTTCATCCATTTTGAAAAAGGTTCACAAAATTTCAAAAAGTTTGGAGATTTGAAACAAGTTTGTTGAAAAAAGAAAAGAAAAGAAAAGGAAAAAGGAAATAAATTATTAAAAAATAAAAACCAAACAAAACCAATATAGAGAAAAAAAAAGAACCAGCTTGGAATTTTCTGGAAGCTTCCCAAAGTGATTGAAATCCCATTTTAATGTGTCGGGCCGGATTACGCAGCATTGATGGAGGAGGGTGGGGAGGGGCTGCACTGTTTGCGCCAACACATTTAACCGGCGCGACGGATACCAAATAGAATTTGGGGTCTTGATTCGTACAAGACTCAAGGGCGTCATCAGGTTTCTATTATTGGCCGACCCAAGTAGCTTCGTGTTCGTTTGTTTTCTCTGCTCTGATATTGGATGTGTCTATATCTCGCTTAGAGCGGGTTAGATAAATTACACCGCAAAGCGATTATTTTCTTTTTTTGTTTCCTCATGTTTTGCCTTCTATTTTTCCTTTTGTTTTTCAAAAGTTTACTTTCGTTCTTAAATTTTTTTAAAGTGTTCATCGCATATTAAAAAAATGATTATGTATATATAAAATATTAAAAGATTAAATCAAAAGTTCGCAATATAAATAAAAATATGTACAATGTGTATTTGAAAAAGTACACACCAATATATATTTTTCTAAAATATGTTAATCATGTATTTGTCAGAAGATAAACATGCACAATTTTTTTTCCAGGATGCATATGAAGATTGCACAATGTGTATGACAAAATTATTCATCAAAACATATATTTAAAAAATGTTTATCATGTATCTACAAATATTAAACATGTACAAATAAGTTAGTCATCAAAAATAACTTGACAAAAATTAGTTTTTTATTTGAAAAAATGATAAATGTGAATAAAAATATTGTTCATTACGTATCCAAAAAATGTATAATGAAAAACTAGACATAAAATTATATATATTAAACAAGATGTTAATGACGTAGGTGAAACTTTTTAAACTTGTATAAAAAATGGATTCCAGAATTGTACTGAAAATGTACAATGTCTATGGAAAAGGTAGATAAGCGTTAAATAATCTCGAAGAAAACCAGTAAAGAAACAATAAAACAAAAAAATCAAACTAAAACTGATGTAAACCACAAGGAAGACACACATATGAGAAAATAAAAGACCTTATGAAAACCATTAAAAAACATAAAGAAAAACACAAAAGAGTAAAAAGGTGAAAAAATAAAACTAAAGAAAACGGGTGAGAAATGTAAAGAAGCCTCACCGAAAAGATAGAAAAGAGAAAGCAGTGAATTGAAGAAGACTAGTAAAAACCGTAAAGAAAAAACAGTAAAATGAAAGAAAGAGAAAAGGAAGTCGGAACATCCCAGACCAGTCCAACCAGGCTATAATAGAGGAATGGAAGAAGAAAAAACAACCGTGCGAGCTAAATGCGCCAATGGACTGGCCCACACTTGCAGCCCCGAGAGGTAAACCAGAGCTACATCTCGCGGCAGGCGAGATATAGTGGTGGCGTCAGCTTCTTCATCCATTTTTCTACCTTTGTTTGTATTTGGGCTATATATATTTAATTTACGTCAAAATTCTAAAAGATTTTCAACGCAAATTAGACAAATGTTAATGGAATGTAAAAAATTGTTCATGCAACGTCTGGAAAATGTTGATAGCAATCACAGAAATGTTCATGACATTTAATAAATATTTATGTGTTTCTAAAAGGTATATGTTGAATTTTAAAAACATATTTAAACAATGTATTTTTGCATAATTCAAAAGATATACATGACATTTAGATAATATACACGCATGTTTTTAGAAAAATAGTTGCTATTTCTAAAAAACGTTTGCATAGTTTAGAAAATGTAAAAATGTGAATGGTGTATTTTAAAAATGTTTAACACATATTCAAACCATGTATGTGAAATAAGTTCAACATATAAAAAATGTTCCAGATGTATACGAAAAATCCTTGCGTATGATAAAAGTGGACAGGTTTTTAGTATATCTGGGCATATCTTGGGCTAGGCTAGGCTTCGAGCCCGGCCAAAAATAGCCTAGTGTTGAAAACCCAGGCACGGGCCCGGCCCGGCCCGGCTAAATCAGGCGTGAGCCTGCAAAAGGCCGACACGGCCAGGCTACGGCTAAAATCTCATTTTTGCAAGCCCGAGCACGGCATAATCTGCCCGTCGGTCTCAATTTTCAGGCATGAGCCTGGCCGGACGACACACTCAGGCTCAGCCCGACCCGACCATCGGGCCTACTAAGTCAGGCTCGAGCCCGGAAAAGGCCGACACGGCCGGTCTGCCCGGCCATGCAACGGCTAAAATCTCGTTTTTTGCAAGCACAAACACAGCTTGATCTGCCTGTCAGGCTCAATTTTCAGGCCCTAGCCCGACACGGGATTTTTGGGCCCAGTCAGGTCAGGCCGTCCGGGCCGGGCTGCCCATGGCCAGGTATATATACTATTTTTTTTTGCGAGAAGCCAGGTATATATACTATTGAGTGACATTTGAAAGAATACTATTACAATGTAATGTTTTCGTAGTTTTAAGTGGAAATTTGTATCGTTAATAAAATTGAACGTGTATTTGAAAAATGTTTAACACATATTCATTAAATGTTCAAAATACGCATTGTAAAAATGTCCATCACGTATTTTTTAAATGTTCAACATGTATAAAAAAAATCAGACGTCTACAAAAGAATATAATACGTGTATTGAAAAAAGTAAAGATGCACGGTAAAAAGAGAACCTTGTACAAATAAAAACCGACAAAGCTCTATAAAGAAACGCATAAACCGAAACTGATAAAATTCGACACAAAAAGCACCAGATAAAGAAAGCAAACCCGTACGGAAGCTTCTAAAACCGGCCTGGACTGGTCATAGAAGCTTCCAAAACCCAGCTCAGAGGAACCCATCACACTGTTTAGCAGTCGCTCTAAATTAGTGGTTTTGACTCATCCACTCAGGCGCTCGCTCTCTGAACTCATCATTATCAAACATTCAAGCTCCAGCAGTGTGCATATTTTGAACCAATCCATTATCTGAATTTCTGGGCTAGGTAGGGAACAGGGGAAATCTGACCAAGTCATCTCATGAGCCAACTTTGTGCTGCTGTTCCAGTTCAGAATTCCTCTCCTGCTCGCGTGATCAGAGCCATGGCGGTTACGGGGGCGGCGCCGGCGACGACCGTATGGCGCCATCCTCTTCTACTCGCGTAATCCGAGTGATGCATCACGGTTGCTGCTCTGGCAGCGCGGGTGGTCGTGCCTGGACTGGAAGTTGCCTAGAAGGGCGGACGCAGATGGATGGCGTGCGGTGCCGGTGCCACCCGTAGCATCCAAAGATCCAACCACCACCATCGCTCATCTTCCACTAGACCGACGTACGCCCACGGGATCTTCTACTTTGTTTTCTGTGCAAGCTGTAGCATAGTGCTTCTCTAGAGCTGAATAGACACGTAGGATATATATAAATCTCAGTTGTATAGTACTCCCTCCGTCCGAAAATACTTGTCATCAAAATGAACAAAAAAAGATGTATCTAAAACTAAAATACATCTAGATACATCCCCTTTTATTTATTTTAATACATTTTTTTTGTTCATTTTGATAACAAGTATTTCTGGACGGAAGGAGTACATATTAGAGCAACTCCAATGGGAGTACCCATTTTATCCGCCGCCGTCCGTTTGGATTAGCGCGGACAAAAACGACGGCCCAACGCAAAGACACATTTTTATTTTATGTCCGCATTGTGTCCGCGCGGACCCATTTTCGGCCCAAATTTGAGACACATTTGGGTCCGAAGCGGACACAAAGCGGACGCTTTCGCCGTCTCTCTCGTCCGCCTCCGTCCGCTGCCGGTCCCGCGTGGCCCACCTGCCATCCACTCACAGAATATTTTTTTCTCTCTCCCCTCTCTCTCGCGCTAGCCATGGCACAGGTTCTGCCACACCGCCGCCCTCGCCCTGCTTGGACGCCGCCGTGCCGCACGCAGGAGCAGCAGCTCGCGTGCCCGGCCCGGTCTCGCCCCGCCCCGGAGCAGGAGGAGCTTGCCATGGCTCGGGAACTCGCGCACCCGGCACGGCCGCGCCCCACCACGCAGTAGGAGAAGCTCGCACGCTCGGCACGGCCGCGCCCCGCCACGCAGCAGGAGCGCGCGGGCCGGGGCGTCGGGGAGGGGCAGAGCAGCGGCGAGCTGTGGCGTGGAGGGGCCTAGCTAGTGCGGCGGTGGGCGGGGTGCGAGCTGCGGCGGGCGGAGCAAGCTAGCGAGGCGGTTGCGGCGGTCGTGGGGCCGGGGCGAGCTACGGCGGGCGCAGCCCGCACGAGCCGCGGCGGGCACGGCGAGCGTCGGGCCTGGGGCCGGGGCGAGCGGGCGTCGACGACACACAGAACGCGCGAGAGCTGCAGCACGGGAGCGGGGCGGGGCTATGCTAGAGCTCGCTCACCAGGTGTTCGACTGAATGCCGACGCGGACATGCACAAAATGCGCCTGCCTCCCGTTGGGCGTGCCGACCGACCCAAACGAAAAAGCGGACGCGACCGCGCGAACGGGCAACCCAAACGGACAAAAGGCGAACAAAAGTGATATCCGTTTGGGTCGGCCCGTTGGAGTTGCTCTTACTGTAGTTTTTTTTTTTAAACGCAGGCAAAAACTTTGCATCTTCTTATTAATAAAGAAGAAGAGAATTGGCCAGTTAATTACGGAAAACCAAGCAAAAATTGCTACATCCCACAAAGGGGCAACCCAGGCCAACCTGGCTATCCACATAAGACCCACACACGCCGCCAAGAGAGGAGCACCGTCGAGGCGGACCATAGGTGTCATCGTCATCTCCTCCGCGAGCCAACGACTCCGACTTCATCGCAAATCCTCATCGACGAGGCACACACCGCAACAACCTACACGAAATCCGCATCAACCAATGCCAAACAGCTGGCCACCAGGGGCATCGACGAGACAGCTCCTACTTTGAGCATGACCAAATGTAGAGGAAAAATGCAGTGCTCGTGCCGACGAAGACCTCCTCGAAGACCACCGAAATCGTTGCAGCCTAGGCTCTTCCGAGGCAACTCCGACTCCGCGACGCCACATCAAGACCAAGAGGAAACCAGTTGGACACGCTGGAAAGAACCGACTATCGAAGCCCTGCCATGACTCTGCACTGCCCACCACCAGCATCGTTGCCAAACAGGTCATCACCCTAAACCTCCACATCGTCAATTGACAGTTGCCAATCACAATGCCATGCATGTCCAGCCTCAAGGAAGAGCAGGAGGGATCACGGTCTTCAAGGCGGTGCCCCCAAGAGGGAGAGCGACGTTGGAGACGACGATGTCGCCCGATCCTACAATGGGATCTTGGCTTTCACCAGAAGAGCTCGATCTGGAAGAAGAGGATGCACATATCTCCTTGGCGACCCCTCCAAGAAGGATGACGACGGCCACATGCATCGTTGCCGTCGGCCAACAAGCACCGGTCAGACTTTCGCCTGGAGCAGCACACCCGCACTCCAAAGCAGTTGGTCGACGCAACTAGTAGCTCCATCGCTGGAACCTCCACTGACCCGCACACCTTTGCATAACGAACGCGTCGTCGCCAAACAGGGACACCACCACACCTCTCTATCGTCGAAGCCGGCCATCAGCACAGGCGGCGAGCCGGCTCTGGCCACCTGCCAGACCCAGCAACCCTCCTCGGTAGGGCAGCCACAAGAGGCGCAAAATCCCGGCCAGCGAACAACACGCAGGCCGCGTGCATGCGGTGGTGGGAGGGCCCCCACCCCAACCTAACCATGTTGGCCGGATCTGAGACGCAAAACGGAGCGACGCCACAGGCCGCAGGGAGCCGTAGGCGCCACCCCGCGAGCAGCAGAAGGAACCGAAGGACCACCGGAGGAGCCACCCTCCATATCCGCGGGACTAGCCACCAGAGCGCCGCAAATCACCGAACCGTCGAGGGGGGCGAGGGAGCGACCTCTGTGTGCCAGAGAAGTGTGGCCCTGCGCCGGAAACGTCCTGCTGCCGCCGTCCACAACTGGCTTAGCCCGGCCACATCCTCCGGCGGCGGCAAGGGGGAGAGGGGGGGGGGCAACCACTGGGGTTCCCCGATCCGCCTGGGAGCGACGCGGGTTGCCTATACTTTCATTATAGTGTCATTATGTTGTTGGAGCCATGCTTATGGTAGTATCATGCAAATTTTGGACCTACTCCTCGGGAGATGGCGCATTCAGTTTTTGCATCTTTTCTTCACATGAAGTGGTAGACATATATAAGTTGTGTAAAAAAATGATGAGGTGATCCACGTGTTCCCCGGCCAACCCCTTGTTTTGTGGAATTTACTAAACATCCCACTTCAATCATTAACTAATACTACTCCAAGAGAGGATTTAAAATTTCATTTCATGTCTGCGTGGTGATATACTCCCTCCGTCCGGTAATACTTGTCATCAAAAAAATAAAAGGGGATGTATCTAGATGTATTTTAATTTCAGATACATCACTTTTTATCCATTTTGATGATAAATATTTTCGGACGGAGGGAGAGTAGTATTTACGCACGACTCGTCTACTCTCACATTCCTATCACTCTAGAAAAAACAGATGGACGAGGGTCGGCGAAGGTGCGGGACTGTGGGCCGACGTCGGTCTTAAGTACACGCGCGCGTAATCTTTGTCGGATTCTACTGGAATGACCTGGCTCACGGGTGGACGACTGGACGGACATGCTCGACACGCCACTTGCTTTGCTCCGTGGGGCAGCAGCGCGTGTACGTTGTTCACTCTTTCCGTTCAGGCAGTTGCGTTAGTTTATGCAAATGACTGTACGAGTATATACATATGTTTGCAGCGGCAAGTTAAAAATCGTCACGCCGGAAACGGAAAGCTCCTTGATGAAGTAGCAGACTAGCAGTTCAATTCGAATGCACGAGCCACCGAAGAGTAGTACAGTAGTAGTAGTAGTGCCCTTTCAAAAAACTGGAACGACAACTCGAGGAAAAAAGGAGAGGCTGGAACGACAATCACGTGAACCTGCTATGAAACAAAACAAAGGAGCCGAAAAAGATTCGTGACAGAGGGAAAAGGACGCCCCGTAAGTCCGAGCCACGACACCACGGCGGAGGCCCACGGTAGACTTGGCCATGGGCAGCCCGGCCCGGTCGACCCGGACCGGTCCGACCATGTCCACTGGCCAGGCTCGAGCCTAGATTTCAAGCCCGACAGCCAGGCTGGGTCGGGCCTGGGTCCGTCATATTTACATATTTACGAAGCAGCCCGGCCCGAGGCCCGTCGGGCTTTTAGTGTCATGGCCAGGCTCTGGCCTGATTTTTAGGACCGACAGCAGGGCCGGGCCGGGCTCGGGCCTGGGTTTTTTGCACCGGGCTTTGGTAGGCCCGGCCCGAAGCCCGGCCCGGTCCGACAAATGGCCAGGTATAGCATACGGCTAGAAATGGGAAGCTCCGACCTTGTTGGTCTGGTGGCTCGCGAGGCCCACGGCGATGATTGGTCTGATGGCCAATTAGCCTCTGCCTAAGAGCAAGTATAATACAGGTCCTAATCAGCTGGCTATAAGATGTTTCACATCAGTACAATCTTAGCTGGAGGAGAGAGAAGGAAGCTGACGCTTCATCTATGGCCCGGCGATAGCACAGGCTTCGATAAAATGCAGCCAGCATGCCGAGGACTGAAGGCCGGCGCTAGCCAGTCAGCATGTGTTTCCTTGCATCTTTCTCCATGCAAGCATTAATGATTATAGCTAACCTACAGTCAGTTTAGACTAGCCATAATGGGTAGTAACATAGAGTAGTAACATGCCCATGTTACTACTCTATGTTACTACCTCTATAGTGGGGAGTAACATATGTGTGGTAACATGAAAGACTTCATTTATTAGGCCATAGACTCATCTTACCTTGATATGTGTGATGTTACTCATACTAGTAGTAACTAGCTATGTTACCACATGCCTCTCTTTCTTCATTTATTGCTTGCCACATCATCTTTTTTATCTAGATATGTGTGATGTTACTACCTATGTTACTCCCACTATGGGTAGTCTTACTATATGCGCAGGCTATATAGGTGACCTGGCACTGGTATAAAGCCGGCTGCCGGCGCTTCTATTAGCTTTGCTCTAAGAGCATCTCCAGTCGTTCGACCCCCCAGGGCGCCGAAAAAGAGCCGCCTGGGGGCGAGCCGGCGCTAGATCGACCCCTGGGGTTCGTTTCTCCCCAGCGAGGCCCCCAGGTGCCGCCCCCCAAGGCCGCCCATATTTGAACTCAATTGTTCCCGCTCAAAGAAACAACAAACCAGCGATCATCGCAATAGTTCGGCGATTCGGTGCCATAGTTCGTGATCATCGCAATAGTTCGGCGATTCGGTGGCACAGTTCGGCGATCAAAAAAAAGGACACGCAGTAGTTCGGCGTACACAAAAGGAAGGACGCGGAAGGAGTGCATCAAACGTCGAGCTCAACCTCCGGCGGCGGCGGCGTCGGCGTACGCGGGCTGGAAGGAGTCGGCGGCGCGGCTTCTGAGCTGTTGGGCGTCGCGGCGGAGGCATCGTCGGTGGGGTTGGGCGTCGCGGCGGAGGCATCGTCGGTGGGGTTGGGCGTCGCGGAGGCATCGGCATCAACCGTCGGGCTCGGCGGCGGCGTCGGCGTCGCCGGTATCTGATTGAGGATGACGCCGCGCTCCGCCAAGAACCACGCCTTGAGCTTCTCGTCGCCGCTCTGGAGCATGTCAGCGCCGCACATCAAGAAGGCGAGGTCATTGTTCCTCTTCTTCGCGTCTTGAGCTTTGAGTTTCGTGGCGGCATTGGTCCGGAGCAAGTCGAGTTTGACGGCGATGTTCGTCATTAAAACAGCCCACCTCGCCTCAGTTTTCTCTTCTCGCTGGGCGGCCCTGGTCTTGGCGTCGGCGAGGCAGTGTTCGATGGAGTCTTGCACGCGCGTGGCAGCCGACTCAGCGTATTTCGCCTTCTTGGCACCTTTGTTGCCGTCCGGTCGCCCATCGGCCGCGCCTTGTACGTTCTTTGGCTTTGGCGAGGGTGCGTCGGACAGCCGCCCATTTCTCGCACCTGCCGATCCGCCTGAAGACGTTGAGGTACTTGAACTCCGCGTCGCTGTTGTCGTCGCGGAACATGGCGAGCATGCGAAGCAGCTGCGCCGAAGGAAAGAACATCAGTCGACGTGCTCGGCGCGCACGACGGAAGGCAACAGTATGCGATACCTGATCCTCGACGATGGTGCCGCTCTCCGGGCGAGCCGCGACCTCCTCGACGATCCCATGCCATTTGTTGCACGCTGTTTGGATGAGACCCCAATGGTTCGCCATCGCCTTCGACCCACGCTGCATGTGCACACTTTTGAAGTAGGGGTTGACGAGCTTCCGCTCGTCGAACTCGGCATTGATGCGGTCCCAATACATCTAAATGCGCTGGTCCATGTGTTGGAAATATGCCCTAGAGGCAATAATAAAAGAGTTATTATTATATTTCCTTGTTCATGATAATCGTTTATTATCCATGCTATAATTGTATTGATTGGAAACTCAAATACACGTGTGGATGAATAGACAGACTTTGTGTCCCTAGTGAGCCTCTACAGGACTAGCTCGTTGATCAAAGATGACCGCGGTTTCCAGGTCATAGACATGAGTTGTCATTTGATAACGGGATCACATCATTAGGAGAATGATGTGATGGACGAGACCCAAACGTTAAACATAGCTTTTGATCGTGTCAGTTATCGCTATAGTTTTCTGCATGTCAAGTATAAGTTCCTATGACCATGAGATCATGTAACTCACTGACACCGTAGGAGTACTTTGTGTGTGCCAAACGTCACAACGTAACTGGGTGACTATAAAGGTACTCTACAGGTATCTCCGAGGGTGTCTGTTGAGTTGACATGGATCGAGACTGGGATTTGTCACTCCGTGTGACGGAGAGGTATCTCCGGGCCCGCTCGGTAATACGTCATCTCAATGAGCTCAAAGTGACTAAGTAGTTGGTCACGGGATTATGTATTACGGTAACGAGTAAAGAGACTTGCCGGTAACGAGATTGAACTAGGTATAGAGATACCGACGATCGAATCTCGGGCAAGTAACATACCGACGAGACAAAAGGAACTGTATACGGGATTGCCTGAATCCTTGACATCGTGGTTCATCCGATGAGATCATCGAGAAACACGTGGGAACCAATATGGGTATCCAGATCCCGCTATTGGTTATTGACCTGGGAGTGTCTCGGTCATGTCTACATGGTTTCCGAACCCGCAGGGTCTACACACTTAACGTTCGGTGACGCTAGGGTTGTTAGTGAGAAAAGTGTATGGTTACCGAAGGTTGTTCGGAGTCCCGGATGAGATCCTGGACGTGACGAGGGTCTCCGGAATGGTCCGGAGACGAAGATTGATATATAGGATGAAAGGTTTCGGAGTCCGGAAGTGTTCCGGGGAGCATCGGGAAATCGGCGGAGTACCGGAAAGGGGTTTCGGGGGGGGTCCGGAAGCAGTTCTGGGCCTAATGGGCCACAAGGGGGAACACCACAGCCCTCAGGGGGCTGTGCGCCCCCCCCCCCTGGGCCCTCTCCTTGTGCGCCAAGGGGGGTGGACCCCTCTAGGGTGGCCGCACCCCCTAGCCTTGGGGGGCAAGGCACCTAGGGGGGGAAACCCTAGGGCCTGGCCCTGGCCGCCGCCCCCCCTGCCTTGGCCGCCGCCCCCCCTTGCCCTGGCCGCCGGCCCCCTAGGGGGGAAACCCTAGGGCGCCCTCACCTCTCCACCCCCCCTATATATAGTGAGGCAAAGGGAGGGCAGAAAACACAAGTTCGTGCCTCGGTGCTGCCCTCCCTCTCCCACAACATCTTCTTCTCCCGCGGTGCTTAGGCGAAGCCCTGCTGGAATTCTCCTCCACCATCACCACCACGCCGTCGTGCTGCCGGTTCTCCATCAACCTCTCCTCCACCCCTTGCTGGATCAAGAAGGAGGAGACGTCCCCGAGCCGTACGTGTGAAGAACGCGGAGGCACCGTTGCTTCGGTGCTAGGATCTTCGGCGATCTGAATCGCGGCGAGTACGACTCCATCATCCGCGTTCATAACGCTTCCGCTTAGCGATCTACAAGGGTATGTGGATCCTACTCTCCCCTCGTAGTTGCATCTACTAGATTGATCTTGGTGAACGTAGAGAAAATTTTTTGTTTTCCATGCAACGTTCCCCAACAGTGGCATCATGAGCTAGGATCTTGCGTAGATGCTTTCTCGAGTAGAACACAAAAGGGTTTGTGGCGTTGATGTTTAAATTGCTGCCCTCCTTAGTCTTTCTTGATTCAGCGATATTATAGGATGAAGCGGCCCGGACCAACTTTACATGTCCACGTACATGAGACCGGTTCCATCGACAGACATGTGACTTTTGTTGCATAAGATGGCTGGCGGGTGTCTGTCTCTCCTATCTTAGTTGAATCGGAATAGAACAAGGCGGTCCTTGTAGAAGGTTAAATAGCAACTTGAATATCACCGTTGTGGTTTTGCGTAGGTAAGAAACGTTCTTGCTAGATACCCATAGCAGCCACGTAAAACATGCAACAACAAATTAGAGGACGTCTAACTTGTTTTTGCAGGGTATGCATGTGATATGATATGGCCAATGACATGATGAATTATATTTGATGTATGAGATGATCATGTTGTAATAGTTAATATCGACTTGCATGTCGATGCATACGGCAACCGGCAGGAGCCATAGGGTTGTCTTTAATTTTTGTATGACCTACGTGTCAATCTTCAAGCGCTTTGTAATGCTTTACTTTATCGCTAAACGGTAGCAATAGTAGTAAGAGCATGGTGGGCGCCGACAACCCCGATGGCGACACGATGATGGAGATCATGATGATGGAGATCATGGTGTGGCGCCGGTGACGATGGAGATCATGCCGGTGCTTTGGAGATGGAGATCAAAAGCACGAGTTGATGGCCATATCATGTCACTTATGATTTGCATGTGATGTTAATCCTTTTATGCATCTTATTTTGCTTAGGACGACGGTAGCATTATAAGATGATCCTTCACTAAAATTTCAAGATAAAATTGTGTTCCCCCCGAGTGTGCGCCGTTGCGAAGGTTCGTCGTTTCGAAGCACCACGTGATGATCGGGTGTGATAGACTCTACGTTCGCATACAACGGGTGCAAGCCAGTTTTGCACATGCAGAACACTCGGGTTAGACTTGACGAGCCTAGCATGTACAGACATGGCCTCGGAACACGGAGGACCGAAAGGTCGAGCATGAGTCATATAGTAGATATGATCAACATGTTGATGTTCACCATTGACACCACCTCATCTCACTTGATGATCGGACTTGGGTTGGTGAATTTGGATCATGTCACGCTCGAATGACCGGAGGGATGTCAATTTGAGTGGGAGTTATAATTAATTTGATTAGGTAATAACTCACTTATCATGAACAATAGTCTAAAATGTCTTTGCAAATTTTGGTTGTAGATGGCTCGCGTAGTAGCTCCCCTGAATTTTAATGCGTTCCTAGAGAAAGCTAAACTGAAAGATGACGGGAGCAACTTTGTGGACTGGCTCCGCAATCTGAGGATCATCCTCACAGCTGCCCAGAAGGTTTATGTCCTAAATGCACCGCTAGGTGAACCCCCCGCTCCTGGAGCCTCTGCGGACGTTATGAACGTTTGGCAGACGCGTTCGGATGACTATTCGATAGTGCAGTGTGCCATGTTGTACGGCTTGGAAGGAGGACTTCAAAGACGTTTTGAACGTCATGGTGCATATGAGATGTACACGGAGTTGAAGTTCATCTTTGAGAAGAATGCTAAGATCGAGAGGTATGAGACCACCGATAAATTCTTCGCTTGCAAGATGGAGGAGAATTCGTCTGTCAGTGAGCACTTACTGAAGATGTCTGGGTACTATACCCGCATAGCTGATCTGGGACTTGTGTTCCCGGATGAGGCTATCATTGACAGAATTCTCCAGTCACTCCCTCCAAGCTACAAGAGCTTCGTGCAGCAGTATAACATGCAAGGGATGAACAAGACCATCGCCGAGCTGTTTTCGATGCTGAAAGTCGCTGAGGCAGACATCCAAAAGGAGTATCAAGTGTTGATGGTCAATAAGACCACCAGTTTCAAGAAGAATGGCAAGGGCAAGAAGGGTAACTCTAAGAAGGGTGGCAAAGCAGTTGCTAATCCAGTGAAGAAACCCAAGGCTGGGCCCAAGCCAGAGACTGAGTGTTTCTATTGCAAGGGGAATGGCCACTGGAAGCGGAACTGCCCCAAGTATCTGGCGGACAAGAAGGGGGCCAACAACAACAAAGGTATATATGATATACATGTTATTGATGTGTACCTTACCAACTCTCGTTGTAGTGCCTGGGTATTTGATACCGGTTCGGTTGCTCACATTTGCAACTCTAAACAGGAACTGCGGAATAAACGGAGGCTGGCGAAGGACGAAGTGACGATGCGCGTGGGAAATGGTTCCAAGGTTGATGTGATCGCCGTCGGCACGCTCGCTCTTCGATTACCATCGGGATTAGTTATGAACCTGAATAATTTAGTGCCTGCGTTAAGCATGAACATTATATCTGGATCTTGTTTATTGCGAGACGGTTACTCATTTAAGTCAGAGAATAATGGTTGTTCTATTTATATGAGTAATATCTTTTATGGTCATGCACCCGAAGTTAGGGGTTTATTCTTATTGAATCTCGATAGTGATGATACACATGTTCATAACATTGATGCCAAAAGATGTAGAGTAGATAATGATAATACCACTTTCTTGTGGCACTGCCGTCTCGGTCATATCGGCGTGAAACGCATGAGGAAGCTCCATGCTGATGGACTTTTGGAGTCTCTTGATTTTGAATCACTTGACACGTGCGAGCCGTGCCTCATGGGCAAGATGACAAGGACCCCGTTTTCAGGGACAATGGAACGGGCAAGTGACTTATTGGAAATCATACATACTGATGTGTGCGGTCCGATGAGTGTAACGGCGCGCGGTGGATATCGTTATTTTCTCACCTTCACTGACGACTTAAGTAGATATGGGTATATTTACTTAATGAAGCATAAGTCTGAAACTTTTGAAAAGTTCAAGCAATTTCAGAGTGAAGTAGAAAATCATCGTAACAAGAAGATCAAGTTCCTACGATCTGATCGAGGGGGAGAATATCTGAGTTATGAGTTTGGTGATCACTTAAGAAAATGTGGAATTGTTTCACAGTTGACGCCACCTGGAACACCACAGCGTAATGGTGTGTCCGAACGTCATAATCGAACCCTATTAGATATGGTGCGTTCTATGATGTCTCTTGCCGATTTGCCACTATCGTTTTGGGGATATGCGTTAGAGACAGCTGCATTCACTTTAAATAGGGCTCCATCTAAGTCCGTTGAGACAACACCGTATGAACTGTGGTTTGGTAAGAAACCTAAGTTGTCTTTTCTCAAGGTTTGGGGTTGCGATGCTTATGTCAAAAGGCTTCAGCCAGAAAAGCTCGAACCCAAAGCGGACAAATGTGTCTTCATAGGATACCCAAAAGAAACAGTTGGGTACACCTTCTATCTCAGATCCGAGGGCAAAGTGTTTGTCGCTAAGAACGGGTCCTTTCTCGAGAAAGAGTTTCTCTCGAAAGAATTGAGTGGGAGGAAGGTAGAACTTGATGAGGTTATTGAACCTCTGCTTCAACCAGAAAGTAGCGCAGCACAGAAAGATGTTTTTGTGGAGCCTGCAGAGGTTGAAGAGGAAGCCAATGATGATGATCAAGGAGCTTCTGATCAAGTTACTACCGAACCTCGTAGGTCGACAAGGGTACGCACTGCACCTGAGTGGTATGGTAACCCTGTCTTGGAGGTCATGTTGTTAGACAACGGTGAACCTACGAGCTATGGAGAAGCGATGGTGGGCCCAGATTCCGACAAATGGTTAGATGCCATGAAATCCGAGATGGGATCCATGTATGAAAACAAAGTATGGACTTTGGAAGTATTACCTGAAGGGCGGAAGGCCATTCAGAATAAATGGATTTTTAAGAGGAAGACGGACGCTGACGGTAATGTCACCGTGTATAAAGCTCGACTTGTGGCAAAGGGTTTTTCACAAGTTCAAGGGATTGACTACGATGAGACTTTCTCACCCGTAGCGATGCTTAAATCCGTCCGAATCATGTTAGCAATAGCTGCATATTTCGATTATGAAATTTGGCAGATGGATGTCAAAACAGCGTTCCTTAACGGTTTTCTTAAGGAAGAGTTGTATATGATGCAACCAGAAGGATTTGTCGATCCAGAGAATGCTGACAAAGTATGCCGGCTCCAGCGTTCCATTTATGGGCTGGTGCAAGCATCTCGGAGTTGGAATCTTCGCTTTGATGAGGTGATCAAAGCGTTTGGGTTTATACAAGTTTACACTGAAGCTTGTATTTACAAGAAAGTGAGTGGGAGCTCTATAGCGTTTCTAATATTATATGTGGATGACATATTGCTGATTGGAAACAATATAGAATTTTTGGATAGCGTGAAGGGGTATTTGAACAAGAGTTTTTCGATGAAAGATCTCGGTGAAGCTGCTTTCATATTGGGCATCAAGATCTATAGAGATAGATCAAGACGCTTGATAGGACTTTCACAAAGCACATACCTTGATAAAGTTTTGAAGAAGTTCAAAATGGATCAATCCAAGAAGGGGTTCTTGCCGGTATTGCAAGGTACGAAGTTGAGTAAGACTCAATGCCCAGTGACTGCGGATGATAGAGAAAAGATGAGTGTCGTCCCCTATGCTTTAGCCATAGGCTCTATCATGTATGCAATGCTGTGCACAAGACCAGATGTCAGCCTTGCCATAAGTATGGCCGGAAGGTTTCAGAGTAATCCTGGTATGGATCACTGGACAGCGGTCAAGAATATCCTAAAGTACCTGAAAAGGACTAAGGATATGTTTCTCGTTTATGGAGGTGATCAAGAGCTCGTCGTAAAGGGTTACGTTGATGCAAGCTTTGACACTGATCCGGATGACTCTAAGTCACAAACCGGATACGTATATATTCTCAACGGGGGAGCGGTAAGCTGGTGCAGTTCCAAGCAGAGCGTGGTAGCTGATTCTACATGTGAAGCGGAGTATATAGCTGCCTCGGAGGCGGCAAAGGAAGGTGTCTGGATGAAGGAGTTCATGACAGATCTTGGAGTTGTGCCTAGTGCACTGAACCCAATGACTCTGTTCTGTGACAACACTGGTGCCATTGCTCTAGCCAAGGAACCAAGGTTTCACAAGAGGACCAGACACATAAAGCGACGCTTCAATTCCATCCGCGATTCGGTCAAGGAGGAGGACATAAACATTTGCAAAGTACACACGGATTTGAATGTTGCAGATCCATTGACTAAACCTCTTCCACGGGCTAAGCACGATCAACACCAAGACTCTATGGGTGTTAGATTCATTACCTTGTAATGCTAGATTATTGACTCTAGTGCAAGTGGGAGACTGTTGGAAATATGCCCTAGAGGCAATAATAAAAGAGTTATTATTATATTTCCTTGTTCATGATAATCGTTTATTATCCATGCTATAACTGTATTGATTGGAAACTCAAATACACGTGTGGATGAATAGACAGACTTTGTGTCCCTAGTGAGCCTCTACAGGACTAGCTCGTTGATCAAAGATGACCGCGGTTTCCAGGTCATAGACATGAGTTGTCATTTGATAACGGGATCACATCATTAGGAGAATGATGTGATGGACGAGACCCAAACGTTAAACATAGCTTTTGATCGTGTCAGTTATCGCTATAGTTTTCTGCATGTCAAGTATAAGTTCCTATGACCATGAGATCATGTAACTCACTGACACCGTAGGAGTGCTTTGTCGCAACGTAACTGGGTGACTATAAAGGTACTCTACAGGTATCTCCGAGGGTGTCTGTTGAGTTGACATGGATCGAGACTGGGATTTGTCACTCCGTGTGACGGAGAGGTATCTCCGGGCCCGCTCGGTAATACGTCATCTCAATGAGCTCAAAGTGACTAAGTAGTTGGTCACGGGATTATGTATTACGGTAACGAGTAAAGAGACTTGCCGGTAACGAGATTGAACTAGGTATAGAGATACCGACGATCGAATCTCGGGCAAGTAACATACCGACGAGACAAAAGGAACTGTATACGGGATTGCCTGAATCCTTGACATCGTGGTTCATCCGATGAGATCATCGAGAAACATGTGGGAACCAATATGGGTATCCAGATCCCGCTATTGGTTATTGACCTGGGAGTGTCTCGGTCATGTCTACATGGTTTCCGAACCCGCAGGGTCTACACACTTAACGTTCGGTGACGCTAGGGTTGTTAGTGAGAAAAGTGTATGGTTACCGAAGGTTGTTCGGAGTCCCGGATGAGATCCTGGACGTGACGAGGGTCTCCGGAATGGTCCGGAGACGAATATTGATATATAGGATGAAAGGTTTCGGAGTCCGGAAGTGTTCCGGGGAGCATCGGGAAATCGGCGGAGTACCGGAAAGGGGTTTCGGGGGGGGTCCGGAAGCAGTTCTGGGCCTAATGGGCCACAAGGGGGAACACCACAGCCCTCAGGGGGCTGTGCGCCCCCCCCTGGGCCCTCTCCTTGTGCGCCAAGGGGGGTGGACCCCTCTAGGGTGGCCGCACCCCCTAGCCTTGGGGGGCAAGGCACCTAGGGGGGGAAACCCTAGGGCCTGGCCCTGGCCGCCGCCCCCCTGCCTTGGCCGCCGCCCCCCCCTTGCCCTGGCCGCCGGCCCCCTAGGGGGGAAACCCTAGGGCGCCCTCACCTCTCCACCCCCCTATATATAGTGAGGCAAAGGGAGGGCAGAAAACACAAGTTCGTGCCTCGGTGCTGCCCTCCCTCTCCCACAACATCTTCTTCTCCCGCGGTGCTTAGGCGAAGCCCTGCTGGAATTCTCCTCCACCATCACCACCACGCCGTCGTGCTGCCGGTTCTCCATCAACCTCTCCTCCACCCCTTGCTGGATCAAGAAGGAGGAGACGTCCCCGAGCCGTACGTGTGAAGAACGCGGAGGCACCGTTGCTTCGGTGCTAGGATCTTCGGCGATCTGAATCGCGGCGAGTACGACTCCATCATCCGCGTTCATAACGCTTCCGCTTAGCGATCTACAATGGTATGTGGATCCTACTCTCCCCTCGTAGTTGCATCTACTAGATTGATCTTGGTGAACGTAGAGAAAAATTTTTGTTTTCCATGCAACGTTCCCCAACACCATGTTAGTGACCGGGTCGAGGTAGACGACCTTCCACGCTTCGGCGAGGCACTCCTCTTCCTTGGACGCCCACTTGATGCGTGGCTCGCCGGGCTTGGCCGCCTTCTTCTTCTTCTTGCCTTTCCTTGTCGGCACTGGTTCCTCCTCCCCCTCTTCCTCCTCCTTCGGCTCTTCCTCGCCGTAGTCGAGCTTGTCGTCCATGTCGCCGAGGCCAATCGAGCCGACCTGGGTAGTGAACCCGGGGGAAGCGGCGGCGGCAGCCGAGCCGGCTGAGATGATGTCCTCCATGTCGGCCTCCGTTGCGTCGACGTCGCCCAGATGCATCGAGGATGAGGCTTGCGAGTAGAGGACGCGGCGGAGAGGTGCCGTCGGTGAGGCTGCGTAGTCCGGTGGCGAGTATGTGTACAGTGGGTACTGCACGCCGGCGAACGCGGGCGAGGGCGTGCGCTGGACAGGACGCCCATGGGGGGAAGGTGATGTTGGGGTTGAAGCCACCATGGGCGTCCCCATCGGCATAGCCCGGCGACGACGTGCCCCATGGGTGCGGCGACGACGAATATCCGGCCGGAGAGTCCCCGCTTTGCTGGCTCCAGGGCGCGTACGGGTGTCCACCGCGTGGATTCATCATCACCGTGCGCGCCGCCTCCGCTTGTTCCGTCGCCGCCGCTTTCTCCCTGGCCTTCTTGGCCCTATTGCACCTGTCGGCGGTGACGGCTTCACGGCGGTCCATATCCGCCTTGCACTCGGCGTTGGACATGCCGGGGGGCTTGGATAGCGGCGCCCTCGGCTTCCCTTGCTTCGGCTGGGCGGCGGCGGCGGCTGTGGGATCCCTCGCGGCGCGCGACATCACGTACTTCTTCGGCGGCATGGCGGGCGGAAGGGTAGGGAGGATGGCGGGAGGAATGGAGAAGAGATGGGCTCCTAGACGGCAAAGCGGGAGAAAACGGCAGGAAACGGGCTTCCGTCGCCGACAGAGCGCCCCCACGCCGCTTTTCGCTTGTGCCGGTGCGCCCAGACGACACCCGAGCACTTGGGTTCGGGGCGGGATCGCCGGTTCTGTATTTCACCTAAACCGGCGCTAAACGAGTTCGTGGAGGTGCGACTGGACCGATTTTCGGCCACCGACGATAAAAATTCGTCTGGAAGACCTGTTGGAGACGCGGCTGAAGATGTTCTAAGTACTTTGTACAATCCGTCAAAATGAGGTGAGCGTTGCTCTGTGACAAGCACAGTTTCGCTTGCAGGTCGGCAAACGGCGCTGCCGAAGCAAACAAGCGCAGGCCGGCTCGCAGGCTCACAGCATACACGCGTATTTCTGGGACAAACAGTAACCAAACTCGGAACGGCCACATGAACCAATGATCCATCTGCCGCAATTCCCCACGGAATGTTGTCATGCGGTCGTTCCAATCAATCAATCGCCGGGGCCGATCGAGCCCAAGTTGCCAAGTTGATGTGATTTTTCTCTTGTTGATGAGATGACACGTTGATGTGATTTGACCTTTGGATAAGCTTCCGTAGGCCTCTTTTGGTTTGGAGGAACCTTATAGAATTTCTGGAGGATAGGAATTTTGTAGAAAAAATTATTTGAAGCCCTTTGGTTCGTAGGAATTGATTCCTATGCCTATGTAGGATAGGAACCAATCCTTCACATTTTAGGCCTCCTTTGGTTCATAGGATTGGATTATCATAGGAATAAGAAATTTGTAGGAAATGAGATGACACGTATCTCAAATCCTATGAGTAGGAATAGGAAAAGAGATGTCATTTGGTTCACACCAAAGGAATTTTTCCATTGAGTCTAGGCTCATTTTTATTTTCCTATAAAATGTGGAGGATAGGAACCAATCCTATGTAGGAATAGGAATCCATTCCTATGAATCAAAGGGCTCTAAAGGAAAAAATCCTATAAGAATCCTATCCTATAGAATTCCTATGAAATTCCTCCAAACCAAAGGAGGCCTTAAAGGATAAAAAACATTAGCCTAGACTCAATGGAAAAATTCCTATCCTATGAATCAAGTGACATCTCTTCTCATACAGGAAGTGAGATGCATATCACCTCACTTTCTATGATTTTCCTATTCCTATGATATTTCAATCCTATGAACCAAAGGAGGCTGTAACCTTTTTTTCTCTAAGTGCCATCAACGAAAAAAATAGCGCACTATCTAAAATAGCGTGGCCCTTCTCCAAATGCTATACAAGTTATTGCGTGCTATTTGCGTGCTATATTCAAAATAACGTTTAGAAAAATGCCAAATATATCATAGAAATTAAGGATTTCAACGTATAAAATTTTGTCTATGAGCTATACATGAATACCGCTGATGTACACATTATGACATTAGATGCACTTAAGAGAATTCTTCTTGTTTTCGTCCAGAAAGATGCAATATTTCCATCCTAGATGAGCCTATTGTTGCATTGCATTGGGCTGATGCCCGATGGGCTGCTATGGGCTGAGTTTCGTCCATGTTTCTATCGCTCAACGCTAAAAACACTAAAACGTTTTTGCGTTTAGCGCCGTTATAGCACGCTATAATGTGAATAGCGGCATAGCGTATAAAATGGGTAAAATATAACGTGACACCCTCAAATATGCTATAGTGAAGTTTAAACATCGAAATAGCGCGCTATTTGTTTCATTTAGTGCCATGCATGATTGTTGATTGCCTTTATCTGCTCCGTAAGCTATGGTGACCCCAGCATCTACCTTTCATTTTCAGAGGGTGTTTGTTTCCAGGGACTTATTGGTCTAGGGACTTAAATAAGTCCCTATAAGTCCCATCTAAACCAAACAGGAGGGACTTATAGGGACTTAAAGTGGGCATTTGGGACTTATCAAATAAGACTCTCAAGGAGGGACTTATAGGGACTTATAGTTGTAATATGGTCTACTAGTACATGTTAAGTCCCAGAAATCAAACAGGTAGGGACTTTTTAGGGACTTATGACTTATAAGTTGGGACTAAAATAAGTCCTAGGACTTATGAACCAAACAGGGCCTCAATCTTTCTCTGTTTAGAACCCTATGGATTTTGGTCAATTAGAACAACTCTAACGGGTCGACCTAAACGGACATCGATTTTATTCGCTTTTTGTCCGTTTGGGTCGTGCGTCCGCGTTCACTTTTTTAATTGGATCGGCCGGTGCACCCAACGGGAAGCGAATGCATTTTGTGCATGTCCGTCCTGGCATTTTGTCGAACACTAGCAGGCAGCGACGTCGGTGCACGTCGGAACGAGCTGCACCCATGCGAGCACGGCTCGGCACGGCGGGGGCTGCACGCATCGCAGCTAGACACGGAGGGGCGCCTGGCGGGCGCGACCACCTGCTCCAGCAGCACCGGCCGGCCGCGAGGCGAGTCCAGTGGTCGAGCAACAACGCGGAGGCGCCCGGGCGCGCGAGCTCCAACGAGGAGACGCGCGAGCGGGGCGGCACGGCCAGGGCGCGAGACGAGGCAGGGCGAGCGCGGCTCGGCGAGCACAGCAAGCATGGCAGCTCGGCGCGGTGTCCATGGCGCAGCTGGGCGCGGCGAGCTCCAACGCACAAGACGAGACAGGCGAACGCGGCTCGGCGAGCACATCAAGCATGGCGGCTCGGCGCGGCGAGCTCCAACGCGCGAGATGAGGCAGGGCGGCGCAGCTCGGCACGACAGGGACGGCACGCATGGCGGATAGACGCAGCGACCATGGTCGTGACCGGGCGCGCGAGCTCCACCGCTCCAACACGCGAGCGGCGAGGCGGCCGGGCGCGCGAGCTAGCCAGCTATCACATGGCCACCGGCCGGCTAGCACGCGCGCGCACACGCGGAGCTAGCTTGCTAGCATGCATGCCGCAGGGAGCTAGCTAGCAAGGGCGCGGCCACGGTGAGCATAGATGGCGGCCCGCGCTGGGGAAGTAGGACTTCGGCGCTGGCCCAGCTGCGGCGCTTCTCCGACGCTGCCCCGGCTGCGCCGATGCTCCGCCTCTCGAATGTGGTGGGCGGGTGGGTGGGAGAGAGAGAGGAAAAGAAGAAGAGACATGGAACGGGACGGGCGGGTAGATGGCAAGTGGGCCAAGGGGGCACATGCAGCGGACAGAGGTGGACGGAGATGACACAAAAAGCGTGGCTTTGTGTCCGCCTCCGACCCAAATATGTCTCAAATTTGGGATGGAAATGGGTCTGAGCGGACACAAAACGGAAAGCGGGCGGACGCTGTGTTCGTTTGGGTCGCCTCGTTGGGTCAGTTTTTGTGTCCGGATGATCTAAACGAATAAAATGGATCGTCTTATTGGAGTTGCTCTTATTGACCGGACATCAATGAAACGTGACTCTTGTCTAAAGAAAAGAAAACAAAAACATAGGAAAAGCGTAGTTTTCAAGTGATACAAACGTAGATACAAACATATACTCCCTCCGTTTCTAATCGTAGTCTTCTGCTTGTGTAATCGGAGTGATGCGTCGCGGTTGCTGGCGGACAAATTCATTGTTTTGACCCTTTTCCTTAACTTAAGCACGATTTGATCCTATATACGAAAGTTTTTCGGATCTGACCCTGTTCCTACCGCCAATATCTTGACGGTAGTGTAGCATATCCTACCGTCAAGCCTTTGGCGGTAGGATTTACTTACATCGTCACGCCCGTTTTGTGTCACACATTAAATTTTGCATCTTTCCTCACACGACGTGATGGGGATAATAAAATGTAAAAGAATTGAAGTGATTCACCCCGGCCTGTGAGGACGCTGCTTCGGTGCCTTTAGGTCAGTGAGATGTGGGCCAGCCGACTATTGGACCCACTTTGTCAGTGGCCCAAAGGCACCAGTGGTTACGGCAGGGAAGCTCGGTCCGGCCCCTGGCTACCCTTCTGTTTTGTATAGAATTTACTGAATTCGCGTCCCGTTGCAATCATTAGACAACGGAATAGATAAATTCCGAACGTTCGATTTTAAGCATGCTAATCCGAACTGTTTTCATGGCCACTTTAGTTAAGACGATGTTGACAAATATGGCAATTTTCTGGCAAAAAATCGAACTGGAACAAAGGTGTCATGTGTTAATGACTAAAGTTGTCACCTCGCAGCAACTAAAGTTGCCATAAAAAAAGTTCGGGATAACATGCTTAAATTCCGAACGTTCGGGACTTATTGAGGTCCTTAGACAATACTCCAACGGGGGAATTTACACGTATGCGGAGTAAGATTTAACTTTCATGACTATCTGATGACATATTTATGTACTCTTTTCGATTCATATTAATTATCGTTGGTTTAGCACGACTTTATATACAAGTACTAGGAGAATGCCCGTGCGTTGCCATGGGCTTTTAATTTATCTTTTTTCTGATTACACCTATGAATGCAATTCATATCAAATTTCACATGTATATTTTTGTTCTGATTGTGCATATCAAATTACATGTAAGCACACACAGCACATATATGCACACACAACATGTGCCATCTGAAAATAAATAATCCATAGTGGTACATGAATCACCTCATATACGTCCACAGTACATCTATATTCCTATTTTTTGTTGGTTACATCAATATTCATTGAATTTACCATTGAGGATGGAAGGCACCTTGCAACAACTTGGATATAAGCGACGCCTCTTGCTCACCATAATCGAGAGAGATAGGTCCCTGGAAACCAAAAATTAGAGTGGGACAAAATTAGATGATCACATGGAAAAATCAACTACCTTAGTTTGAAAGAAAGCACCAGGACATAACGCTTCCTCTCCAAGTGTTGCTCCTTTTTCCTTGTAGCCCTAGTTCAAGATACATCCATATACCTAAATAAATCTAAGACAAGTAATTCGGCACGGAAGTTGTAATCCTTAAATATATGTAACTAATTAATTGCTCGTGCGTTGCAACATGCATACATGTTCTAGTCTCACTCTCTCTGTCTCCCACCTTATTAAGCATTGGAAAATATTCTTGTTTTCTATCTTCTGCGACCAACTAACTCCAGCCTCTCTAATTCCCTACATCAGTTAGTTCAGTATCCAAATATATACATATGTGCGTCCAGAATTTAACATTTCATGGGTTGATAATGCCTCGTATTTGACCTCTGTGGAAGCTGTCTGATGTAGAAAAACTGCAAACTTGGACATGTCAATCTACAGCTTCTCCACTTTCATGCATGTGAGGCTACATCTTATCAAGGGACGCCAATGAGCAAACAAATTACTAAAATACGACGACAATTTGGTGGGCAAAATGATATAGTTGTGTAAAGCCACTATAAAATTTGAACATAAAAAAATCTGAGAAGCTTATTTTGTTCTGGTGGCCCAAAAGGAACTAATCTAACATGTACAGATACAAATAAAATCAAGAGAAGCACATAATAACCATACATCACCAGATCAAATATATGAACACTATCCAAGTAATATCATTCACTTATTCCTAATTAGCTCTATAATCTTGAAAACATAATATTTCTTCTGAAACTCTTGGATCTAGGAGATTTGCATGAAAAGATTGAGTACTCCCTCCCTTTCTTTTTAATGTGCATATAAAATTTGGTAAAAGTCACAGAAGTTACAGCAAAAATTGCACTGTGGTTAACTCTGGAAATTACAGTGTCACTACTCTATGATTTGAGAGGAAATTCCACTGAAATTGAACAGTTATTGATGTAACTTAGATGCAACTACTACCTACAAACACACACCCCTGCATCTAACAGCAAAAAAGGCCAGCAGAATCCAACGCCCAGGCTAGCAGAAAGAAAACCAACAGGGGAATCGGATCCACCGCTACATCCATGCTACTACCACTGTAACTGCAAAAAAATCGCCAGGAAAATCCACCTCTACGACTAACATACACCTACATCTAAATCAAATACAAGGGGAATCGAATCAAACCAAAAGATCTAGACGAAATTCAAGGGGGAAAGGGAGAAGACCAGGATAACCAACTGAAATCACACGACACTGGAACGGAAATCAAGCTGAAGAGGAGGAGGAGGAGATCGGAATCACCATGGATGACGAGGAAATCGCCAAGAATCGGCTCCCTTTCTCAGCTTCAACTCTCGCCAAGAAATGCGAAAGGACAAGAATTAAAATTAAAAAAAAAAGATAAAGAGAGAGCCAGGGCCTAAGGGATGGGCAGTAACGGGCTAGCTGGGAAATGAAAGCGCACCCAGTAACAGAGAGAAAACAATCACAAGGAAAAGCCAGCTCCCAGCGCGGATCTAAGCATGAGATCAAACGGCCAAAAATTTGAATGAAAACCAATTGTAAATCACTCGACTGTAAATTAGCAAAATCGTTTTTTTATCTGGCCAATTTACAACAAAAGTCTCCCGTTTAACTACTTACGAAATTACAACAGAAATCAAAATTTCTGATTCAAGTCATAAGTCTATGCAGCGGCGAGCAAAGGGAATCCGACGACAAAAAGAAATGGCACCTCCCCGCTTTCATTCTCATCTTATGATCCCCGCATACAAAACTAAAAAATAAACAAAGCTGGACAAAACCAACAGATAAACAACTGTGATCAAGCAAGGATAAATGAAAACAAATCACGCACTCTCAAAACCCTAAGATGTGTTCTGTAGTAATAATCACATATGATGGAAAACCAGGAAAAAAAATATAAGATTAGTGTATAATTTGAAAACAAGGGATATTTACAATATATAATATATAGTTTGAAAATAGGGGATATTTACAAGATATAGTAAATGAGATAAAGCAGCAGTAGTCGGTCCAACTGTAAGGTTCTAGAAAAGGGTTTCACACGGTTGATCGATGTGTACTCACTGAGAATAAAAATTGAGCAAAGGGAACCTTTTCTCCATGTTGTGCGAAGTATGCTCCTGATGCATGAGAATACAAAGCAAGACAGTACTCCATTTTCTCATAAACATCTTTAAAGAAGTGAGTTGAAACTGGGTCTGTTCTTACTTCAACACTAATCACAGGGCAATATCGAAAGTATCATGCAAATAGGCTTGAATCAACAGTTGCAGACATGAAGATGGAGTATTAACATATTGTGAATTGCATTAACTCTTTCATACACGCAAGTAGCATGCAACAACTCAAATTTTGCAAACATTTTGCAAACAGATGACCAGCCATGTTCTTTACCTAATTTGGAGAGTTAGTTCCTTCTATCAGGACACTTGAGTCCACATCAATTAACTTGAGTTCATTAACAGGTTTACATACACTTGTAGATGGTGCCCCACAAATAACCGAGAAAAATACATGTTTTATATTGTAGTAAAAAGAAGCATACATTTTATAATCAGCAAGAACTTTATATGGTTAATTACAGGGTAACCTACCGATAATACAAGTGATTTAAGTGAATCCATACATCGGTAATTTGAGTGGAGCCACGTAAGAATACCTGCTTGGTGACAAGCAAGAAGAACAAATATGCTTTTTTTTCAGTACATCAGCGGACACTGAATTACGTTCCGAAGCAAACCCTGCAATACAAGCGAGGGAAGAACAAAATAATCACTGTCGTTCTCTCTATCAGGCAAGATAAACATGTTATCAAGGACAACAGAGATGAAGAAGTCACATTTACATGCTGCATAATGTCTTTTTACCATAGAAGTCCATCATGCCTATCTGTAGCCTGTCTGGGCACGTCGGTTGGATGAGAGTCAACAACACACCCGTATCAAGTTTATCAGCTGTCATCCCACCCGTGTACTCCTCCGATCTCGCTTCGTCTGTTATCCAAGAAAATTGTCGTCACAATGCACAAATAGAACACTTGCCTTTATCCTGGAAGGAAACAAAAATATGTATAAGTATGTTACACACAGGTATGGCTCAATAATATATAATAACCAACGCTAACATCTTGCACTCGATTTGGTGACACGATTTGTAAGTTAGTGTATTTATATTTCTTTCTTTTCTTCCACTTTCTCTAACATATAACACTGGGATACCAATTCAACGTAGTTGCTATATCTATGACTGAAATGGTCTGTGAAATCTCCTTCTTTATAACTATACTTCATTATATAAAGTAGGAACATGTCAGCTGGGTTAAAAACTAAGTAATTTGTTTACGGCTTTCTCCTGAACTTTTAACAGACAGTGAATTCGTGAAGAAATAGAAAACAGAAAGAATCATTATTCTCCTGAACTGTTAATGCCTAAATGGTTCAAACAGTTTAGACATTTTTACCAAGCATGAAAAGACCCTAAACCCAGGATCCCAATTGATAGCAAAACAACCTCCCAATAGATAGATGTATCGGCTAGTATAGTAACTGAAAAGCAAAGAGAAGAAATCATCACCATGCCAGCTGGGTAAGAACCGCATATAACCTGGTAAGAAATCACGAACCTTCAGCATTTTTATCACCAGAACATCACCCAAGTGATTCCATCGATCATACCAAGGCAAATAGGGTGTCCGCAGCGGCAGAACGTGGCTAGCACGCACATGAGGTTGACACCAAAGAGATATACACAAACTCTCGCCACAGCCTAGGGCGTGGTCAGGTGTTGATATTACTAACCTTGCTCCTCTCAATTGTTCCAATATAAGAAGAAGCAATATAATCTCCTCCACAAAGATCCCAATATATTACTTCACCCATACCAAATCACGGCAATGCATAATAGCACAACGTTCTATGCTTCTTAAAAGTTAAATCCCCTTTATAGGTTCCAAATTCATAGAGGAATTTCTAGCGGAGTCCATCTCACCGAGATCTGCCAAGGCCGTATGGGGCAAGATAAGCCATATAGGCTTGACCATATGTGCACGGGAGTAGGGAATATGTCGAGGGCGTGGGAGCGTACCTGTCTTGTTGGCGCGGCCGTGGGTGGAGACGGCGGCCATCGCGTGGCTCCCCGGGAAGATGACCTTCTTCTGCCACAATACCATCACCGTGCATGGGCTCCAGCATCCTCACGGTGGCACCCAGCCTCGACGACCCCCTCTTGCTCTTCCTTCCGCCATCATGGTGATGGTGTTCGTGGAGGGCATCGGGTGGCGGGGTAGCAGCAGGGAAGCGGCGGCGGGTGAGAAGCTGATGGGCATCGTACCCCTCGTTGGTTACCCCAAGTGGAAGGTGTAAGATACAGTATGTAGACGTGTTTTCCCTTAGCAAAGATGCCAAGGATCGAATCCCCAGAGACTCCTAGGTTCAACAAGTAGGTTGTAATGCCCCGGATGTAATACTTTCCCTTTTGGGCATATAATAAATCTCCGGCTTCATCTATTTCCATTTCGGGTTCTTGTCTTTCGGGTTTTCGTCGTTTTGTTGTGTGAGTGTGTGGCATTCATTCATATCATGTAGACATGTGCATTGCATTTTGTTTGTGTTGTGGGTTGCATCCGGTTCGTGGCGTTTCTTCCCGTTGTCCGTTTCGTGTTCCGGAGCTCCCTCACGTGTCCGTGACGTCCCGTAGGCCTTCTTTGTCGTTCGGGCGTTTTTCGTTACCGGTGTGCCGCGAGGTTGTGTTGTGTGTTGTTGTTTTGTTGTGTGCAACCCGCCTCTCAAATCTCGTCTCGTTTGGACTCCGTTGACTTTTCCCTCCGTTGTCCGTGTGGGTCCGAAGTGCCCTTACTTCGTGTCCCGGAAATACCCCTGTTGCATTCTTTTATCTCCGTCTGGTCCTTTTAATTCATTCCCGCGATCGGATCCGTTGGATCCAGATCGGAGGGCTCCTAAACACCCCCACAACCCTAACCCTAGGCTAAAAACTGCTATATAGACCCCTCTAGGTCTATTTGGGCATCTCTATCCTCTAGATCCTACCCCTCCTCTTTTTCCGTGCAGATCCAATCCCTTCTTCCTGGAATCGCGCAGGTCGGTCTGGTCGATCGAGCTTCCCCGCCGCCGCTAGACTACTGGCTCGAGGCCCGGAGTCAACGCGCTCGCCACCGCCAGATCCTCTGGTCGATCGAGCCAGCCCGCAGCTAGACCAGCGAACGACCAGGCCGCGCCAGCCCCTTCGGTTCGTCGTCGCCATCAGCGCGCCGGGCCAGCCGCGCGCGACCACCGCCCCGGCCCGTACAGCGTCGCCGGCTGGTCCCCAGATCGCCTTCGCCAGGCCCAGGGCGATCCTCCAGGCCGAGAGCGGCTGGGCCGTCCCGCGCCAGCCACCGTGGACGCGCCGCTTCGGGCCCCTCCTCCGTTCCAGGCCCGCGCCGCCGCCTGGGCCTCCCGCCTCCCAGGCCACCGCGGTGGGCTGCCTCCCCGCCGGCCCATCAGCGCCGCACCGCCGCGCCCTTCTCCGTGGGCCGAAGCGCCCAGGCCGGCCCGTCCCTCTGCTTCCCCGCCGCTGCTTCTCAACGGGCCGCGCCGATCTGCAGATCCGGCCCGTTCATTTTTTTTCCAGATCCAGAGGTTGTTTCCCCACTCCTAAGTACCAGTTTTTTCACCTGTCTGATGCAAACTTTGACCTGCCCTAACTTTTTACCTGTTGCTCCGTTTTGAGCGTGTGATATGTCCAGATGTTCGTGGAGATGCCCTCTACGTTTTACCTGTTGTAGTCATGCATGTTAGAGATCATCTAGGGGCTTGTTTTGCTGTTACAAGAGTGTATGATGATATAAACTGCTGCTATGTGTTATTTTTGTGCCACCTTTGACATGTGATATCTTTTAGCTCGTTTGTCCAAACGAAGCAAATGACATGTCCACGTGTTCGTCTTGACACGAACTACGTGTTGTGTGTGATAGGTTGCATGGTAGATGTATTGTTTCCTTGTTATCTTCGTTGCAAGATGCCATGTTCAAATGTTGTGTTTTTACTTGTTATGAAATGCCATCTTGTTGAGCTCGTTGTAATCGGTGTGTTCACCACATTGATGCATGCTTGTGTGTTTCGGGATCACCGTCATATGTATTTTGATGAGGTGCTTACCCTTTGCCATGTTTAGTTTAGATGTGTCTTAAACATGCTCTTTTGTGTGCTATGATGATGTTGCTGTTTTAGGACTTAGTGAAATTTCACTAAGTCTGAAATCTGTAACGTTCCGATGCCATGTTCGTGTGATGTTGTAGGACAAAGCATGATAGTTTTGGGGTGGATTTTGATTGTTCCATGAAGTATATATTGTTGTCTTTCCATCCATGTCCTCACATGTCCATTTGAGGTGCTGTAGCATGTTTATCTTTTGCTCCAAACTTTCAATAAAATTCTGCTGCCAGAATTTTATTTCAAAGTTCAATATGTCCAAGGTCATTGCTAGTGATCCGTGACTCCGTTGGGGGTGCACTTTGGACCTAGTTGCTGTACATTATATCTAGTTTATGTTCAAGTCCTTTGCCATGCCTTTTGGGTGCTGTAGATTATTTATTTTGTGCTCACAAGATGCCATGTTGCTGTAATTTGCAGTTTTCGCTCAAATCTTGTTTCGGGCATAACTTTTAGCCCGTAACTCCGATTTCAGCGATCTTTATATCAAACTTGGGTGTTTTTCTGTGTAGATTAATAATATCAGGTTGTTATCTTGTTTTGAGGTGTTTTGCTTGAGTGATGTTTTCCGTGCTCCATGTGCATCTCTAGTGCATCCATCATGCATACATGTTTTTCGAGTGCGCATTGCATTGTGTTGATTTGGTGCTGGTGTGTTTGTCTTGTTTAGACCCGGAAGTTGAGCACGAGTTTTCCAACGAGGTTGAGCACGAGGTTTCCAACGAGTTTGAGCAAGAGGACCCTTCTTTCGATCCGAACTTCTTCTCTTCAGGCAAGATGACCGAACCCCGATAACATTACTATCTTTGTCTATTGCTAGTAGTCTCGATCTATAGTTTTGCCTCGATGCCCATGTTCTTCTTGTCAGCCTCCTACTTGTAACCAGTTGCCATGTTTAACCACCCTACCTATGCAAACCGTTGCTTGGCTAAGTACGCTTCGCTCAGCCCTTCTTATAGCGTTGCTAGTTGCAGGTGAAGTGAAGATGCTTGCTCCATGTTGAAGTTTGGTTGGGTTATATCACACTATATAAATGCTTTATTTGAAATCACCTATAAATTGGCAAGGGTGGAAGGCTAAGCCTTTTGCTTGGTGTTTTGTTCCACTCATGCCGTTAGGATCCGTATAAGCCGGTTTTATGTTCCTTGATTATGCGTTCCTAACACGGTTGGGGTGTATGGGACCCCCTCGATAAACCGCTATGTGCTAAGTCTTTTCCAGCAAGTCCCAACCTTGGTACTATTTGCATAAACAACTAAAACCTTTCCGAGGGAGTAATTAACCCGAGGCTTAATTAATTCAACCCCCTGGGCCAGTGCTCGACTTGAGTGTTGGTCCAAACCAGAGTCACTTGCGGATACTACCCAGTTCGCTGGGGTCTTTGGTATCTGTACGTAGCGCTCATCCGGACGTGTCCTGAGACCTAGATACGCGCGGCTACTATCAGGGTGTCGACACGCCGGGAGGATTTGCTGGATTAGCCTTACCTTAGTTCGGTTTAACGTGAGCACGGGATTCCGAGGATACTCGGGTCTTCCCACTTTGGAGTTGCGACTCCGCGGATCGTGGGCTTGTAATGGGTCAAGTTGGAACACCCCTGCAGGGTTTGAACTTTCGAAAGCCGTGCCCGCGGTTATGTGGCAGATGGGAGCTTGTTAACTCCGGTTGTAGATAACTTGACACAATGATACTAATACACTACCAGCGTGTGTTCCGTGATTGTCAATTTCCGAATCGGGATTCGGGAGTTGAACACGGAGGGGTTATGTTTGTGAGCTTGTAGCTAGGATCACTTAGTGATCACTTCTCGCTTTGCCTTCTCTTCTCGCTCTCCCTTGCGTAAGTTAGTGCTAGTTGCTGCTGCAGACTCTTTGTTGTTCCTTCACCTCATTTCTTTCTTCAGCCTTTCCCTCACCTAAAGGCTTTGATAGTTCTGTTACCCGGGAACGGGATTGCTGAGTCCTCTGTGGCTCACAGTTACTTCACACACCAGATGCAGGTCCAGCCGTGAGCTATCCAGGTGATGGCACCGAGCTGGATTGGGAGTACGACGAGGAACGTAGTCGTTACTACGTTCGCTACCCGGACGATCAGTAGTGGAGACTCTTACTAGGATTCGATCCGCCTGTGGTTGTTTATTTATCTGAGTTTGGTACTTTGACATTTGGATTTTGCCCTTAGAGGGTTGTAGTGATCTTATTGTATGATGATGTTTGAGACTTGTACTGTTTCTGTGACGTGGCGATTGTAAGCCAACTATTTTTAAGTTTACCATCCCTCTTTTACATGAGTTGTGCAAAGATTACCAGACTTGAGATCATTCTAGGATGGGTTTATGCCTTTAAGTCGGGCCTCGACCCGTAGGAGGTATAACTCCATCCTGGGCATTACATAGGTGCCAACTGCTAACGGCGCAAATTAGCAATCAACGTGGACCTGCACACAGATATAAATAACTTTTCTCCCAACGAGTACAGAGAGGTTGTCAATCCCTCCGGCCTTGTAGTTCACAAAGGGTTAAAAGCAAATGATAGTAGTGATAGACAGTGTTTTGCAATAGTAAATAAAAAGCGAAAATTAAATAGCGGATGTGATCAATTATGGTAATAAGGACCGGAGTCTCATGATGTTCACTAGTGATGTCTCTCTCCCAAAAGACAATAAAACAGCTATGTGAGGTAAACAAATTACAGCTAGGCAATTGACAGGACCACGAACGCAAACCAATGCTGATTACATTGCAGAAAGGTTGAGGTTCAAAGCATGGGCGGTACGCCAAAATAAGTAGACCGAAATCCATCAATATCTACTACTAATCATCCACCTTGAGATATTTATCCAGAACATCTCGCTGGTATTAAGTCGCGAGTCCCACCCATAGTGTAAACTCAATGCAACAGACAACTGCATTAAAAGAACTTTGCGTAAAGTAAACAATCCTTGCACCCGCGGGCACAAGCACCGTTGTTTTCCCCCTTGTGGCAATAGCACATCCCCTAGACTCATGTTTCTGTCACTCAAGCTAGTCATCGAGGGGCATGAACCCACAATCGAGCATAACGTTCCCTCTTGGAGTCACTACGTATTACTTGGCCAAAGCAACAAATAACAACGGAGAACATGCAAGAATTACTTATGAACATAAATATAAAAGAGATAGATCAAATATATTACTCAAGATCAATCTGAACATAATCCCATAATCCATCGGATCCCAGCAAACTCAACCTAGCAACAGCATAAGGATTACATATGTGCCTCGATCATGTAGGGCAACTCACGAGGACTAATTAGTGAAGCACAAGAACGGGAGGAGAACATCACATAGCTACTGGTCATGGACTCATGGTCCAAGGGAGACTACTCACGAGTCATCCGGGATGCGTCCATGGTGGTGGAGAAGCTCCCGGTGGTGATCCTCCCCTCCGGCAGGGTGCCGGGAAGAGTTCTCCTGGTGCTCCCGATCTTGGAAGCGGCGGCGGCGGCGGAACAGAGATGCGATCGCGAAAAGAGTTCCTGTTCTGAGGGTTTCGGAGGACGCTTTAAATATATGCCAAAGGGGAGCATCAGGGAAGCTTCGGGGGGCCCAGGCGCCCCCCCGGCGCGGCCCAGGGGGGGCGCCGCCAGGGCGCCTGGAGCCCTGGTGGCCCCCCACCGGCTGCCCTTCGGACGCACGGTTGTTTCCGGAACGCTGATTTTTTTATATATTTTTTCTGGATTTTTCCTGGCAGTTCTCGTAACGTGAAAACCTGAAATACAAAAACAGCCGAAAACAGAAACTGGCACTGGGGTGCACTGGATTAGTAAGTTAGTCCAAATATGATCAAAAGTGTATGGAAGTGTATGAATATCATAGCAATATCACCCAAAAGTGGCATGGAGCAAGCAGAAATTATAGATACGTTTTGGACGTATCAACATCCCCAAGCTTAATTCCTGCTCGTCCTCGACTAGGTAAATGATAACAAGAATAATTTCTATGGTGACATGCTATTAACCATATAGGACTTTTTCATAGTCATATGACAAAAGCTTACTGAGACAATGATTCTATAGTAATTAAGTTGCCTCATGAGAAAATCACAAATGACTGAAAGTTTTACAACATGACATTGAAGCATCAAATAGATTTGCAATGAACATGATGTGCAAATATGATAAAGTGATATCTAGCTTGCCCCCTTTAGTGAAGCAAAACATAAATGCAGGGGCACCTTCAAGGTTTAAGTGATGACTAGATACAATGATTTCAGAAATAACGATATCACAATCATGCAAAAGGCAATGCTACTTTGGGACAATGCACATTACACTCAGAATGACAATCATGCTCTCATTAGTTGGTGCTTGAAGAAAGAAGGTGGAGACTCAACATAAAAGTAAAAGAATGGTGATACGTCCAAAACGTATCTATAATTTCTGCTTGCTCCATGCCACTTTTGGGTGATATTGCTATGATATTCATACACTTCCATATACTTTTGATCATATTTGGACTAACTTACTAATCCAGTGCACCCCAGTGCCAGTTTCTGTTTTCGGCTGTTTTTGTATTTCAGGTTTTCACGTTTCGAGAACTGCCCAGAAAAATCCAGAAAAATTATATAAAAAATCAGCGAACCGGAAACAACACTGCGTCCGAAGGGCAGCCTGGGGGGGGGGGGGCACAGGGGCTCCAGGCGCCCTGTGGGCGCGCCCCCCCTGGGCCGCGCCGGGGGGCGCCTGGGCCCCCCGAGGCTCCCCCGGTGCCCTACTTTGGCATATATTTAAAGGGTTCCCCGTAACCCTCAGAACAGGACATCTTTTCGCGATCCCATCTCTGTTCCGCCGCCGCCGCCGCTTCCAAGATCGGGAGCACCAGGAGAACTCTTCCCGGCACCCTGCCGGAGGGGAGGATCACCACCGGGAGCTTCTCCACCACCATGGACGCCTCCCGGATGACTCGTGAGTACTCTCCCTTGGACCATGAGTCCATGACCAGTAGCTATGTGATGTTCTCCTCCCGTTCTTGTGCTTCACTAATTAGTCCTCGTGAGCTGCCCTACATGATCGAGGCACCTATGTAATCCTTATGCTGTTGCTATGTTGAGTTTGCTGGGATCTGATGGATTATGAGATTATGTTCAGATTGATCTTGAGTAATATATTTGATTCACCTCTTTTATATTTTAGTTCATAAGTAATTCTTGCATGTTCTCCGTTGTTATTTATTGCTTTGGCCGAGTAATAGGTAGTTACTCCAAGAGGGAACGTTATGCTCGATTGTGGGTTCATGCCCCTCGATGACTAGCTTGAGTGACAGAAACATGAGTCTAGGGGATGTGCTGTTGCCACAAGGGGGAAAACAACGGTGCTTGTGCCCGCGGGTGCAAGGATTGTTTACTTTACGCAAAGTTCTTTTAATGCAGTTGTATGTTGCATTGAGTTTACACTATGGGTGGGACTCGCAACTTAATACCAGCGAGATGTTCTGGATAGATATCTCAAGGTGGATGATTAGTAGTAGATATTGATGGATTTCGGTCTACTTACTTTGGCGTACCGCCCATGCTTTGAACCTCAACCTTTCTTGTAATGTAGTCAGCATTGGTTTGTGTTCGTGGTCCAGTCAATTGCCCAGCTGTAATTTGTTTACCTCACATAGCTGTTTTATCGTCTTTTCGGAGAGAGACATCACTAGTGAACATCATGAGACTCCGGTCCATATTACCATCATTGATCACATCCACTATTTACTTTTCGCTATTTTATTTACTATTGCAAAACACTATCTATCACTACTATCATATTGCTTTTAACCCTTTGTGAACTACAAGGCCGGAGAGATTGACAACCTCTCTGTACTCGTTGGGAGAAAAGTTATTTGTATCTGTGTGCGGGTCCACGTTGATTGCTAATTGCGCCGTTAGCAGTTGACACCTACCTGTTGAACCTAGGAGTCTCTGGGGATTCGATCCTTGGCATCTTTGCTAGGGGAAAACACTTCTACTTACTGCATCTTACACCTTCCACTTGGGGTAACCAACGAGGGGTTCGAGGCCCATCAAGGAGTATTTTCTGGCGCCGTTGCCGGGGACTCCACTCTTCAGGATAGGGGAGTTGCATGCTATCTTTTACCTTTGCTTTTTAGTCTTGTTAGTTTACTTTTCATTTTTGCTTTAGTTCCTTTTTATCGAAAATCACAAAAATAGTTATCTTGTTCTTTAGTTATCATTATGTCGGGTCCTTTTGTCTTTGACGAGGCAAAAGTTCTCACCTTTAAACAAAGAGGTGGGGAAAGTTTGAAAGATGCTTGGTATAGAATTAATGATTCACAAAAAAGAGCCACCAAGAAGCAACCTACTACTATCTTGATAAGAAATTTTTATGTTGGAATTACTTCTTGGAATAGGTTTATTCTAGATACTGCTGTCAATGGAAATTTCCTAGAGGCCCCAGTTTGGGAGTCTCTTAGTATTATTGAAAATCTTGTTGGGAGTCCCCCTGTTGTTAGCATTCGAAAGGACATCACCCTAGCTCACATTATGAAAAAACTTGAAAAAATAGAGCTAGAGATGCCAAGCATTAATAAGATGAATGAGTTGGATCGTAAGATCCAAGGGAATTTGAATAGACTTGATAGCTCCATGCATAAAATTTTCAAAATTTTGGAGACCGTCAAATTCCATGATTCTGACTCTTCTAGGATGGAAAAGATTGAGGAAATATTTGATACCTTAGGAACTACTTTATCCTCGATCAAAACCGAAAAGGTAGAAACTCCGGCAAAGAGGGAGCCTAAGTTCGTTCACGTTCCAAAGGCTCCCCGTTCTAAAAGCAATCCACCTATTGCCAAAGGGGTTGAAACTTTAAAGACTTTGGAAGAAACACCTATCGTTGATGAATTTATAAATGAATCTTCCCTTGACTTTTATCCTTTTGGTCTTCTACCTAGAAGTATCTCTATGAGGCCTCTATTTGAGAGTCCTCTTAAGACTAGTTGTATTATTGAAGAGCTTTTTGATGATCTTGATGATGGTTCAATTGATACAACTTGATCTATGCATTATGCCTAGCTTAAAGGCATAAAAGAAAGCTCTTTTGGGAGGCAGCCCACATGAATAAAAATTTTGTTTTTCTTGAGTCTTGATGTTGTTTACTGCTGTAGCATCATCATTGTATCTTTGCTTTTCATATTTGTGCCAAGTATAGCCTCTGATTGCTAGAAAGTTCAAAAGTTGTGAGGTGCTGTCCAGGAAACAGATTCTGTCCTTGGATAGAACAATTCGTATAAAATCACCAGATCATCTTTTTGGTCTGAATTTTTTCTACAGCGTTCTCTATATAATTGTCTTTCGTGCGTCAGTTCTGAGTTTTTTGATTTGAGTTGCAGAAGTATCCCGAACAGGTCAATTACTGTCTGCTGTTCTGTTTTTCACAGATTCTGTCCTGTTTTGCCTTACCTTCACTTTGCAAATTAAGAACTTGCTTTTTCCTTGCAAAAACCTTTTGGCAATCTTGAGAAACAGTAGAACTTCAAGAATGTCCTTATTTCCAGCAAGGTATAATTATTTTATTAAGGGTACTAACCTCGCTAATCAGATTATGATGAGTTGTGTATGAAGGGAGTTTTCAAGTGTGCGAGGGAAGATGATAAAAAGATTCAGGAGTGTCAAGCTCTCAAGCTTGGGGATGCCCCCGTGCACCCCCAAGAAATATTCAGGGAGACTCAAGCGTCTAAGCTTGGGGATGCCCCCGTGCATCCCCTTCTCCATCAACATTATCAGTTCGTCTTTCGTTCCGCTATATTTTTATCACTTCATGTGTTATGTGCTATGCTTGGAGCGTCTTGCTTTTAGTTTCCTTTTTAGTTTTTCATAACGAGTCAGAACCCAGCATTCCTTTATGTGGGAGAGAAACACGCTCCACCTCTACCTAGAACATTACATAGAATTTTCATGTCTATCTATGCTGTGTGTGTTCTTTGTCTTTTAATAGCTACTATCGTGCTCTGCTCTTAGTATTCATGCTTATCTTTTCAAGTGCTTTTATTTAGTTGGTTGCTTGAACTCTCTTTAATCACCATGCTCACCTTATTAAGAGAGTTTGCTTTCGTTTCATGGGTTAATGTGTCTATGATAAAGATGCTACTTTCATGATAGTGCTTAGTAGTTCAGATTTTCTTTTGGTTAATCTCAAATAGCTGGGGGGTTCCCAATGTGTTATTGGAGTACCAACTTGGTTTGTTTGCCTATGATATGGTATGGTTTAGTAATATCTTCCTTCAAGAATTTATTTTGATTGACTTGGCGTATGCTCACGCATATTTAAGACTGTAAAGAAAGTCTATCAAGCCTTGATGATCTTTTGTTTCTAAGTAGCGATATAACTACCATGCCTGATTCAATATTGCTTTGTCGCTCTGCACGATTATGACCGTCATTGCTCTCTTAGTTGGTCGCTCCCAGTCTTTTGCTAACCTCCACCTGCACTAAGCAAATTAACCATGCAATACATAGCTCATGGGAAAGTAGCCTTAAAACTTTTGTGGTAAAGAATATGTTGCATATGTATCTTATTTCTTATGAGTTGCTTGCTGAGCGGTAACCATGTTTCTGGGGACGCCATCAACTCTCACACTTTTGTTGAATATCATGTGAGTTGCTATGCATGTTCGTCTTGTCTGAAGTAAGGGTGATTTACCGTGGGTTGAATTAATATGCATATTGTTAGAGAAGAACATTGGGCCGCCAACCAAAGCCATGCATCATGGTGGAAGATTTAGCTTGGACCTTAATCCTCAATCTCTCATGAGAATATGCTTATGCATTAAAGAGGAGTCCATCATCTATTTTCTAGGTTGTCCCGGTATGGATGTCCTCAAGTTGAGATCTATCAAAAACGAGAAATCAAATGCGATCTATCTCCTTGGACCTTTGTACAGGTGGCATAGAGGTACCCCTTTGTGACACTCGGTTAAAACATATGCAATGCAATGATAACCCATGGGGATCCGAGCTAATTAGGACAAGGAGCGAGCACTATTGGTATTCGATGCATGAGGCTTGCAACTTATAGGATGTTTTATGCATGCCACATATGAAGTACTACTACCGTTGACACAATTGCTTCCACGTTTCAAAATAAAAAGCTCTAGCACTTCAAGCACCAACTACTGAGAGCATGATTGTCATTCTGAGTGTAATGTGCATTGTCCCAAAGTAGCATTGTCTTTTGCATGATTGTGATATCGTTTATTCTGAAATGATTGTTTCTAGTCATCACTTAAACCTTGAAGGTGCCCTTGCATTTATGTTTTGCATCACTAAAGGGGGCAAGCTAGATATCACTTGATCATATTTGCACATCATGTTCATTACAAATGTTTTTGATGTTTCAGTTTCATGTTGTAAAACTTTCAGTCATTTGTGATTTTCTCTTGAGGCAACTTAATTACTATAGAATCATTGTCTCAGTAAGCTTTTGTCATATGACTATGAGAAAGTCCTATATGGTTAATAGCATGTCACCACAGAAATTATTCTTGTTATCATTTACCTACTAGAGGACGAGCAGGAATTAAGCTTGGGGATGTTGATACGTCCAAAACGTATCTATAATTTCTGCTTACTCCATGCCACTTTTGGGTGATATTGCTATGATATTCATACACTTCCATACACTTTTGATCATATTTGGACTAACTTACTAATCCAGTGCACCCCAGTGCCAGTTTCTGTTTTCGGCTGTTTTTGTATTTCAGGTTTTCACGTTTCGAGAACTGTCGAGAAAAATCCAGAAAAATTATATAAAAAATTAGCGAACCAGAAACAACACTGCATCCGAAGGGCAGCCTGGGGGGGCCACAGGGGCTCCAGGCGCCCTGTGGGCGCCCCCCCCTGGGCCGCGCCGGGGGGCGCCTAGGCCCCCCGAGGCTCCCCCGGTGCCCTACTTTGGCATATATTTAAAGGGTTCCCCGTAACCCTCAGAACAGGACTTCTTTTCGCGATCCCATCTCTGTTCCGCCGCCGCCGCCGCTTCCAAGATCGGGAGCACCAGGAGAACTCTTCCCGGCACCCTGCCGGAGGGGAGGATCACCACCGGGAGCTTCTCCACCACCATGGACGCCTCCCGGATGACTCGTGAGTAGTCTCCCTTGGACCATGAGTCCATGACCAGTAGCTATGTGATGTTCTCCTCCCGTTCTTGTGCTTCACTGATTAGTCCTCGTGAGCTGCCCTACATGATCGAGGCACCTATGTAATCCTTATGCTGTTGCTATGTTGAGTTTGCTGGGATCCGATGGATTATGAGATTATGTTCAGATTGATCTTGAGTAATATATTTGATTCACCTCTTTTATATTTTAGTTCATAAGTAATTCTTGCATGTTCTCCGTTGTTATTTATTGCTTTGGCCGAGTAATAGGTAGTTACTCCAAGAGGGAACGTTATGCTCGATTGTGGGTTCATGCCCCTCGATGACTAGCTTGAGTGACAGAAACATGAGTCTAGGGGATGTGCTGTTGCCACAAGGGGGAAAACAACGGTGCTTGTGCCCGCGGGTGCAAGGATTGTTTACTTTACGCAAAGTTCTTTTAATGCAGTTGTCTGTTGCATTGAGTTTACACTATGGGTGGGACTCACAACTTAATACCAGCGAGATGTTCTGGATAGATATCTCAAGGTGGATGATTAGTAGTAGATATTGATGGATTTCGGTCTACTTACTTTGGCGTACCGCCCATGCTTTGAACCTCAACCTTTCTTGTAATGTAGTCAGCATTGGTTTGCGTTCGTGGTCCTGTCAATTGCCCAGCTGTAATTTGTTTACCTCACATAGCTGTTTTATCGTCTTTTGGGAGAGAGACATCACTAGTGAACATCATGAGACTCCGGTCCATATTACCATCATTGATCACATCCACTATTTACTTTTCGCTATTTTATTTACTATTGTTAAACACTATCTATCACTACTATCATATTGCTTTTAACCCTTTGTGAACTACAAGGCCGGAGAGATTGACAACCTCTCTGTACTCGTTGGGAGCAAAGTTATTTGTATCTGTGTGCAGGTCCACGTTGATTGCTAATTGCGCCGTTAGCAGTTGACACCTACCTGTTGAACCTAGGAGTCTCTGGGGATTCGAACCTTGGCATCTTTGCTAGGGGAAAACACTTCTACTTACTGCATCTTACACCTTCCACTTGGGGTAACCAACGAGGGGTTCGAGGCCCATCAAATGGTGATGTGCTAGAGCTTTTTTTATTTTGAAAACATGGAAGCAATTTTGTCAACGGTAGTAGTACTTCATATGTGTCATGTATAAGACATCCTATAAGTTGCAAGCCTCATGCATCGAATACCAATAGTGCTTGCTCCTTGTCCTAATTAGCTCGGATTTCCATGGGTTATCATTGCATTACATATGTTTCAACCAAGTGTCACAAAGGGGTACCTCTATGCCACCTGTACAAAGGTCCAAGGAGATAAATCGCATTTGATTTCTCGTTTTTGATAGATCTCAACTTGAGGACATCCATACCGGGACAACATAGAAAATAGATGATGGACTCCTCTTAAATGCATAAGCATATTCTCATAAGAGATTGAGGATTAATGTCCAAGCTAAAACTTCCACCATGATACATGGCTTTGGTTGGCGGCCCAATGTTCTTCTCTAACAATATGCATATTCATTCAACCCATGGCGAATCACCCTTACTTCAGACAAGACGAACATGCATAGCAACTCACATGATATTCAACAAAAGTGTGACAGTTGATGGCGTCCCCAGAAACATGGTTACCGCTCAGCAAGCAACTTATAAGAAATAAGATACATAGGCAACATATTCTTTACCACAATAGTTTTTAAGTTACTTTCCCATGAGCTATGTATTGCAAGGTTAGTTTACTTAGTACAGGTGGAGGTTAGCAAAAGACTGGGAGCGACCAACTAAGAGAGCAATGACGGTCATAATCATGCAGAGCGACAAAGCAATATTGAATCAGGCATGGTAGTTATATCGCTACTCAGAAATAAAAGATCATCAAGGCTTGACAGACTTCTATACAGTCTTAAATATGCGTGAGCATAGGCCAAGTCAATCAAAATAAATTCTCGAAGGAAGATATTACTAAACCATACCACATCATCGGCAAACAAATCAAGTTGGTACTCCAATAACACATTGGGAATCCCCCAGCTATTTGAGACTAACCACAAGAAAACCTGAACTACTAAGCACCATTATGCACGTAGCATCTTTATCATAGACATATTAACCAATGCAACGGAAGCGAACTCTCTTAATTAGATAAGCATGATAATTAAAGAGAGTTCAAGCAACCAACTAAACAAAAGCTCTTTGAAAAGATAAGCATGAATACTAAGAGCAGAGCATGATAGTAGCTATTAAAAGACAAAGAACACACACAGCAAAGATAGACATGAAAATTCTATGTTATGTTCTAGGTAGAAGTGGAGCGTGTTTCTCTCCCACATAAAGAATGCTGAGTTCCGACTCGTTATGAAAAACTAAAAAGAAAACTAAAAGCAAGACGCTCCAAGCATAGCACATAACACATGAAGTGATAAAAATATAGCGAAACGAAAGACGAACTGATAATGTTGATGGAGAAGGGGATGCACGGGGGCATCCCCAAGCTTAGACGCTTGAGTCTCCTTGAATATTTCTTGGGGTGCACGGGGGCATCCCCAAGCTTGAGCGCTTGACACTCCTGAATCTTTTTATCATCTTCCCTCGCACACTTGAAAACTCCCTTCATACATAACTCATCATAATCTGATTAGCGACGTTAGTACCCTTAATAAAATAATTATACCTTGCTGGAAATAAAGATATTCTTGAAGTTCTACTGTTTCTCAAGATTGCCAAAAGGTTTTTGCAAAGAAAAAGCAAGCTCTTGATTTGCAAAATGAAGGAAGGGCAAAACAGGACAGAATCTGTGAAAAACAGAACAGCAGGTAGTAATTGATCTATTCGGGATACTTCTGCAACTCAAATCAAAAAACTCATAACAGATGCACGAAAGACAATTATATAGAGAACGCTGTCGAAACAATTCAGACCAAAAAGATGATCTGGTGATTTTATACGAATTTTTCTATCCAAGGACAGAATATGTTTCCTGGACAGCACCTCACAACTTTTGAACTTTCTAGCAATCAGAGGCCATACTTGGCACAAATATGAAAAGCAAATATACAATGATGATGCTACTGTAGTAAACAACATCAAGACACTACAAAAGCAAAATATAAAAATTTATTCATGTGGGCTGCCTCCCAAAAGCGCTTTCTTTTATGCCTTTAAGCTAGGCATAATACATATATCAAGTTTTATCAAGAGTAAAAGAATAGCTAGCCCGTACAACGGACTCAAAAGGTAACTTGATCTTCTTTCGAGGGAAGTGTTCCATCCCTTTCTTGAGAGGAAACTGAAATTTTATATTACCCTCTTTCATGTCAATGATAGCACCAACGGTGCGTAAAAAGGGACGTCCCGAAATAATTGGACATGAAGGATCACATTCAATATCCATAATAGTGAAATCAACGGGAACATAATTATCATTAACAACGATAAGAACATCGCCGATCCTCCCCAAAGGTTTCTTTATGGAAGAATCAACGAGACGAACACCAAAAGAACAAGAATCAAAAGGTTTCAATTTAAGCATATCATATAGTCTTTTGGGTATAATGGAAGTACTAGCTACAATATCACATAAAGCATAGCATGAGAAGTTGTTTATCTTAATTTTAATCATAGGATCCCAACCATCTTCTAGCTTTCTAGGTATGGAGGCTTCTATTCTAAGTTTCTCCTCCCTAGCTTTGATGAGAGCATTAGTGATATGCTCCGTGAAGGCAAGATTAAGCGTGCTAGTGTGGGGATCTTTGGCCATTCCTTGTAGAAAAGTGACAACTTCTGAAATACTACAATTATCAAAATCAATTTTATCATTATTGGGCAGAATTGTAATGTCATCCTCTTTGTTTGAATTGCTCTCTATTATAAGAGTTTGAACATCTTCCCAAGTTTGGGGAAGCTTAGGAGCAATTTTAAACTGAGGCTCATACTCTTTTCCTGGAAGACCATGCCATGGGCATAACCCTCCGTCAAGACTAATATAATCACAAGGTTTATTACTTTTGTAGATCCCGACAGTGGTAATTGGGGTAATGGAAGAAGGGGTGTACTCCTCCCATTTAGTGTTTTTGGTAGAAGCCATAGTAGCAAGCAAACAAAATAACTATTTTTGTGATTTTCGATAAAAAGGTACTAAAGCAAAAAACTGAAAGGTAAACTAACAAGACTAAAAAGCAAAGGTAAAAGATAGCATGCAACTCCCCTATCCTGAAGAGTGGAGTCCCCGGCAACGGCGCCAGAAAATACTCCTTGATGGGCCTCTAACCCCTCGTTGGTTACCCCAAGTGGAAGGTGAAAGATGCAGTGTTGTGGAAGTGTTTTCCCTTAGCAAAGATGCCAAGGATCGAATCCCCAGAGACTCCTAGGTTCAACAAGTAGGTGTCAACTGCTAACAGCGCCAGATATTAGCAATCCACCTTGAGATATCTATCCAGAACATCTCGCTGGTATTAAGTTGCGAGTCCCACCCATAGTGTAAACTCAATGCAACAGACAACTGCATTAAAAGAACTTTGCGTAAAGTAAACAATCCTTGCACCCGCGGGCAAAAGCACCGTTGTTTTCCCCCTTGTGGCAACAGCACATCCCCTAGACTCATGTTTCTGTCACTCAAGCTAGTCATCGAGGGGCATGAACCCACAATCAAGCATAACGTTCCCTCTTGGAGTCACTACGTATCACTTGGCCAAAGCAATAAATAACAACGGAGAACATGCAAGAATTACTTATGAACATAAATATAAAAGAGGTAGATCAAATATATTACTCAATCACAATCTGAACATAATCTCATAATCCATCGGATCCCAGCAAACTCATCATAGCAACAGCATAAGGATTACATATGTGCCTCGATCATGTAGGGCAGCTCACGAGGACTAATTAGTGAAGCACAAGAACGGGAGGAGAACATCACATAGCTACTGGTCATGGACTCATGGTCCAAGGGAGACTACTCACAACTCATCCGGGAGGCGTCCATGGTGGTGGAGAGGCTCCCGGTGGTGATCCTCCCCTCCGGCAGGGTGCCGGGAAGAGTTCTCCTGGTGCTCCCGATCTTGGAAGCGGCGGCGGCGGCGGAACAGAGATGAGATCGCGAAAAAGAATTCCCGTCCCGAGGGTTTCGAGGGACGCTCTAAATATATGCCAAAGGGGGGCACCAGACGGGCTTCGGGGGGCCCAGGCGCCCCCCCGGCGCGGCCCAGGGGGGGGGCGCCGCCAGGGCGCCTGGAGCCCTGGTGGCCCCCCCGGGCTGTACTTCAGGCGCAAGGTAGGTTCCGGAACGCTGATTTTTTATATAATTTTTCTGGATTTTTCCTGACAGTTCTCGTAATGTGAAAACCTGAAATACAAAATCAGCCGAAAATAGAAACTGGCACCGGGGTGCACTGGATTAGTAGGTTAGTCCAAATATGATCAAAAGTGTATGGAAGTGTATGAATATCATAGCAATATCACCCAAAAGTGGGATGGAGCAAGCAGAAATTATAGATACATTTTGGACGTATCAGTTGATTCCACCCAAACCTTTCTGAAACGGACCCCCTCTTAATAGTACGGCTTTCCTATTACTCAAAGCCACCGACAGGGAGCGAAAAGGAAACACCGTCTTCCATCGAATCTGAGGGGCAAACAATCGTCTTGTGCCTAGGTGAGATAAACTTGAAAGAGCTTAGAGCACACGATTAGTCCGCAAATGCATTGTCATCAATCACCAAAACTACTTAGGGAGAAAAATGCCCTTACAATCTCCCCCTTTTGGGTAGATTGATGACAATACCGGATTTGCACAAGGATATATAAGAAAGTATGCAATCCTAATAAACGCTAGAATATAGGTGAGCTCCCCCTAGATGTGTGCATACACGAGAGAGTGCTTTGGACTGCACAACACACATACTAGGCCAATGCTCCCCCTATATTCTACAGATAATATACTCCTTACATATAAAGAATAAGAGTCTACGGATAGTAGTAAGGAGGATAAGGTGAGCACGTAAACAAGGGAAAGTAAACTAACTGCTCACGACATAATAGAAAAGACATAACAACGATTTTAACGATAGAGGAGTATATGTCTTACACCATACGATAGTCTCACGCACACGACACAAAAGCAAACAAGCAGACAGAGTTCGACCAACGAAAAACACAAAGAAACGGCACAAGACGCAAATCACTCTCTGCCCCTTTGGCATCGAGACACCACAAAGGGAAAGAGGACACTAAGAGAGGTGGTAGCTCTGGCGGAGGATCTCAGTCATCGTGCTCTCCATCGGATTCCTGCTGCTCCTCCTGCTGCTCCACGTCAGAATCAGACCACTTGTACCCCTGATGGGCCACCCATGCCGCCTCAGGAGTGATGATCTCCTCTGACCCACTGGATATATGCTCACCAAAGATCCGCATGATCTTCTTGTCGCGCTGGCGAGATTGCTTGTGAGTGACATGGGCCTTGTACTGACCTTCAGCTTGCATGCAGAAAAGGGCCTTCATCTTCTTCTTCAGCTTCTTAGCCCAAGAAGGCTCAGACGATGGAGGAGCATATCCTCCAGGACTATCCTCAGCTGGCTCCTCCACAGGCTCCTCGTCAGTACCCATCTGAGATGCAGCAGCTTGTGCACGAGTGGTAGTGTTGGCCCATCGAGTCATGATGCGAAGACGAATGGGGTCATGACGGACACACTCGGCCTCGAACTCCTCATCAGGGTAAAGCTTCTCCCAAGTATTGGAGATGAGAAGAAACAGGAACGGACCATAGATGGGTACCTTGCGAGTGTAGATCGCAAAGTGGAGCTCACACCACATGATGTGGGATATGTCAAGTGGTGGAGACTGTGCCGTGCGAGCCGCCTCACACATCAGCAGCATGTCGACTAGGTATGCATGGATCTTGTCCTTGTCCCCAACTCGAGGAAACAAGGTGTTGCGGAAGATCCGATGCATGATGTCCAAAAAGGGGTTCAACACCCATGTCTTCTTGCCACTCGCAAGAGTCTTCTCCACATAGAACGGTAACAGTTGGTCTTTGTTGGCAGCTTCTGGATTGGCATGAGGCCGTGCTCCAATTGGGTTGTGGAGTCCCTCGTCAGCATTCTGTATAAGATCCATGAATTCCTTCCAAGTTTCAGTCATCTTGTGACCATTTTTCATCCAAGTCATTGGGCGATCTTCCTTGGTGTGGAAGTGGACCGAAGCATAAAACTGAGCAATGATTTCTGGATCAAAATCATTCTGAAAGGTCATGAAGTGCTCAAGCCCAAACTGCTCTACCAGATCCAAAGCCTCGGCAAAGTAGGCCAGGTTATCGGCCCTCCGCATGTGAGCCATGTCCACCCAATGAGCATCCACGTACAGGTTGTGCTTGCTCTTGAGCACCTCTGTGTAGATGCGATACTGCTGCTTGGTCCAGAAAAGTTCATCCCCATGAAACTGAGCCCGGGGTTCTCCATAAGGGTTGAGCTTCCTCCGTGCCATGAACTCATTAGCTGGCATTTCTTCCATAGTCATAGAAGATTCCTTTTGCTTGTTGCCGGCGGTCTTGAACTTGCGTTGGGGATTGGAGCCCTCTGGCACATCACTGGGGTTGCGCAGACGCTTGGACCCGGTGTCACGGACGGGATTGGTACGACGAACATCGGAACCGGAGCCACCACCTAAGATACAAACACGAGAACATGACGAAAACACAAAGAGAATTAATGCAAAAGCCACAAAAAGCACATGAAACGAGTAGAAAGGGTAATATGTAAGTGCTACGAAGGAACTATGATACAAGCGGTAGTACTGCCCGATGGATGCGGAAGTAAAAAATTAGTACCGCTTAGTGAGCGGTAGTACCGCTTGAGGGATGCGGTAGTACCGCACAGTATGCGGTAGTAAAAGTTTACTTCCGCGACCGAAGACGGAAGTAAAAAATTAGTACCGCTTTGGGAGCGGTAGTACCGTGTTGGGGTTGCGGTAGTACCGCTCAGTATGCGGTAGTAAAATTTTACTTTCGCCCAGTTACGCGGCAGAGCGGTAGTACCGCGGTTAGCCAGCGGTAGTACCGCTCGGGTCAGATCTGAAAAGAACGGATCTAGACTAGAAAGCGTTGATCGAAGAACGGTACTACGGCTGAGCATAGTAACTTGGTAGCAACATACATACTAGCATTTCTAGTGCAAAAACACTCTCCTACATCCTAATCTTCCATGGATAAGAACACGAAGAACACTAGAACACCAAGCATCTCCCCAAACCCTAAGAACAACAACTAGGCAAAAAGAAGAGGGGATTTGGGGAGAAACATTCATCCATGGCAAGAGGTCGAGGTGGGGAGCGATCCCACCGGTCGGAATGCGAGGAGAGTGGCCGAGGGAGGAGATCCGGCGAGGTCCTCCGGCGGCGTTCTTGAGAGGGAGAGAGAGAGAGATGGCGTGGGGGTTAGGAGATGAATGGGTATGGGGGAGTTGGAACTCCCCCTGCCCGCTTATAACCCCCACCCGTTCGGATATGTACGATAGTACCGCGGTCATCGCGGTAGTACCGCTTGGGCGGAAGTACCGCACGCTAAGCGGTAGTACCGCTCTACCAGCGGTAGTAAATAAATACTGCAGTGCTGGACTTGCGGTAGTACCGTAGTCTCTTTTGCGGTAGTACCGTGACTACGCACGGTAGTACCGCTCCTCCAAGAACTTGCACGTTTCGACAAGAGGCTTTTAGCAAAGGAGAGAAGAAAAAAAGAAACGCACATGCAAGGCAAAAGACTACTCCAACGAGGTGGTCGGTGGCCGAGGCCACCTATGTTTGAGTTATTTGGTATGGCACCACAAAGAACTATCCTTGGGCCCATGACCAATACTCGTCTTGAAGCACTTATACCATCTACTTATGGCAAATGACAAAGACTTGATCAATTTATGCATAATGGGGGGAGGGATAGTTCATTGAGAGAACAATACTCCCCCTATGTCCATGCCTACATCTAGACAAGATAACTATATTGAGTGTGAGGAGTGTGTGCAAAATCTCAAGACACATTGCTCAAATCGATGATATTTATCTCATGCCTTAACTCGCGAAATCTTGCTTCATCCAACGGCTTCGTGAAGATATCTGCAAGGTTATCATGAGTGTTGACATAGTGAAGCTCGATCTCTCCTTGCCTTATATGATCCCGGATGAAGTGATACCGAATCTCTATATGCTTCGTCTTGAAGTGTTGCACCGGGTTGAGAGAAATCTTGATGGCACTTTCATTGTCACACCAAAGAGGCACTTTGTCACAAGTGACACCGTAATCCTTTACAGTTTGCCTCATCCATAAGAGTTGAGCACAACAACTGCCAGCTGCCACATACTCAGCTTCGGTGGATGAGAGAGACACACAACTTTGCTTTTTGGAAGACCAACTAACGAGTGAGCAACCAAGGAATTGGCACCCTCCGGAAGTGGACTTCCTATCCACTTTGTCTCTTGCCCAATCCGAATAAGAGAAATCTACAAGGTTGAAGTTTGCTCCTCTTGGGTACCATAAGCCAAAATTTGGGGTATGAGCCAAATATTGAAAGATTCGCTTGACTGCCACAAAGTGACTTTCCTTAGATGAGGCTTGAAACCGTGCACAAATTCCCACACTCAACATAATGTCTGGCCTAGATGCACAAAGGTAAAGCAAGGAACCGATCATAGATCGATATACCTTTTGATCCACTACTTTACCATTGGGATCAATGTCAAGTTGGCACTTGGTTGGCATGGGAGTAGTAGCCGGATTGACATCACTTAGATTGAACCTCTTGAGCATGTCTTGAGTATACTTGGATTGTTTGATGAAGATCCCTTCTCTTCTTTGCTTGGTCTCAAACCCAAGGAAGTACTTCAACTCTCCCATCATGGACATCTCAAAATGTGTGGTCATGAGTGCGGCGAACTCATCATTGAAAGCTTTGTTAGGAGAACCAAAGATAATATCATCAACATATAGTTGGCAGACAAACAACTCCCCTTTGACCTTCTTAGTAAAAAGAGTGGGGTCGATTTTCCCAATTTCAAACCCACGATCTTGTAACAACTCGGTAAGATGCTCATACCATGCACGTGGGGCTTGTTTAAGGCCATAGAGTGCCTTATCGAGTTGGTACACGTGATTGGGGAGCTTGGGATCCTCAAACCCCGGGGGTTGTTTAACATACACCAACTCATTAATAGGACCATTAAGAAATGCACTTTTCACATCCATTTGTTGTAGCTTAAAGTTATGATGAGAAGCATAGGCAAGCAACAAACGAATAGATTCAAGGCGAGCAACGGGGGCAAAGGTTTCACCGTAGTCGATACCCTCGACTTGGGAGTAGCCTTGAGCCACCAGATGCGCCTTGTTGCGGATGACAATGCCATGAGCATCTTGCTTGTTCTTAAAGATCCACTTGGTTCCAATGACATTATGATTCTCCTTTGGCCTTGGCACCAGACGCCACACTTTGTTGCGCTCGAAGTTATGGAGTTCTTCATGCATGGCATTAAGCTAATCAGGGTCTTCGAGCGCCTCATAAACCTTCTGAGGTTCAACACAGGAGACAAAAGCTTGATGAGCACAATAGTTTGCTAATTGTCTACGAGTGCTTACCCCCCTTTTGATGCTTCCTAGGATATTCTCCATGTGATGTTCTCTGGAAGCAAGTCTGGAGGCAACTTTTGCAGCACGACGCTCCAATTGCTCTTCAAGAGATAACTGAGGAGCAGTGAGTTGATCATCTTGAGCTCCGTCAGGAGCTAGATCTTGATCTTGAGCTTCCTCTTGACCTTGATCTTGCTCGAAGGAAAGAACTTGGCCTTGTGCATCATTTGGTGGCTCCCCACCATCTTGTGATTGATCTTGCACTTGGCCTTGTTCGTCCGATTGAGGGCCTTCACTTTGTTCTTCGGAAGCGTGTGAGTCTTGGGTTGGTGATGGTTCCACTTGATTGGAACATTGTCCTTCTCCTTCGGCCACAAGGGGTTCCTCAATGGGTAGGATATATCCAACACCCATTCTTCTTATGGCTTAAGGAGGAATTTCATCACCTACATCACAAGTACCACTTTGCTCCACTTGGGAGCCGTTATTCTCATCAAACTCTATGTTACTCGTCTCCTCAATGAGTCCATTGGACTTGTTGAGGACACGGTAAGCATGAGAGTTTGTAGCATAACCAACAAATATGCCCTCGTGAGCTCTAGATTCAAATTTAGACAAGCGAACACCTTTCTTGAGAATGAAACACTTACACCCGAATACCCGGAAGTACTTGAGATTGGGCTTGTTACCGGTAAGTATCTCATATGGAGTCTTGTTCAAGCCTTTGCGGAGATATAATCGATTTGATGCATGGAATGCGGTGTTGATGGCTTCAGCCCAAAAGTTGTATGGAGATTTGAATTCCGCCATCATGGTCCTTGCCGCATCCATCAGAGTCCGGTTCTTTCTCTCTGCTACACCGTTTTCTTGAGGGGTATAGGGAGCTGCATATTGATGTTTGATTCCATCATCACTAAGAAACTCATCCAAGGTGTAGTTCTTGAACTCGGTGCCGTTGTCACTTCTGATCATCAAAATCTTTGCTCCATGTTGTCGTTTAGCTTCATTTGCAAAGTTGATGATGGTTTGTTGGGTCTCACTCTTCTTCTTGAAGAAGTATACCCAGGTGTATCTTGAATAATCATCCACAATCACCAAGCAGTACTTTCTACCCCCAAGACTATCAAAAGATGGAGGCCCAAAGAGGTCCATGTGAAGGAGCTCTAGGGGTCTTTTTGAATAGATGATAGTCGTGGGAGGGTGAGCCGTCTCATGTAACTTTCCTTCAATGCAAGCCCTGCAAGCACGATCTTTGGCAAAGCTAACATTTGTTAGTCCACGGACATGGTCCCCCTTGAGAAGACTTTGCAAAGATCTCATATTGACATGGGCCAAACGGCGATGCCAAAGCCATCCCACATCAACATTAGCCATTAGGCATGTCGCGATCTTGGTGGGTTGCATCGAGAAGTTAACCACATAAAGACCGTTCTCGACATGCCCAATATAGGCTACTTTAAGAGTCTTTCTCCACAAGAGGGCCACGGTATCAATATCAAAGAATGTAGCAAAGCCCATGAGTGCAAGCTCGCAAACAGAAAGTAAATTGTATGAAAGGGACTCAACAAGCATGACTTTCTCGATCGTGAGATCATGAGAGACAACAACCTTGCCAAGCCCCAATACCTTAGAAGATTGAGGGATCGAAGAAGGTGAGAGTGTCTAGAGGGGGGGGGGTGATTAGACTACTCGACAAGATAAAAATTCTGTCTTTTATCAAGGACAGATTTTGGCAGATTTTGCATAACACACAAGTCAAGTAGCACACTACACATGCAATTCTAGAGTATGGGCAGCGGAAAGTAAATTGCACATATAGTAAGGAGAAGTGGAGAAGATCAAACGCAATTTGGAGACGCAATGATTTTTCCCGTGGTTCCGATAGGTGGTGCTATCGTACATCCACGTTGATGGAGACTTCAACCCACGGAGGGTAACGGCTGCGCGAGTCCACGGAGGGCTCCACCCACGAAGGGTCCACGAAGAAGCAACCTTGTCTATTCCATCATGGCCTACGCCCACGGAGGGCTAGCCTTACTCGGGGTAGATCTTCACGAAGTAGGCGATCTCCTTGCCCTTACAAACTTCTTGGTTCAACTCCACATCTCGATGACGGAGGCTCCCAAGCGACACCTAACCAATCTAGGAGGCACCACCCTCCAAAAGGTAATAGATGTTGTAGATGATGATGAACTCCTTGCTCTTGTGCTTCAAATGATAATCTCCCCAACACTCAACTCTCCTCACTGATTTGGCTTTGGTGGAAGAAAGGATTGAGTGGAAAGCAACTTGGGAAGGTTAGAAATCAAGTTTCATATGGTAGGAATGGAGCAACTTGATCTCAACACAAGGGTAGGTAGTTCTCTTCTCAGAAAGTGTAAGGTAGGAGTGGTAGTTCTTTCTGATGGCTCTCCTCACGAATGAAGAGGGGGTGGAGGGGTATATATAGCCTCCACACAAAATCCAACCGTTACACACATAATTGAGCAATCTCGGTGAGACAGAAGTGGACAACTCGGTCAGACCGAAAGTTCAAATAATGTGAACGTTGGGGTTTTCGGTGGGACCGAAAATACCATCTCGGTTAGTCCGATTTGATCAAAGACAGGAACTTGCCAATTTCGGTGAGACCGAAAATGCAATCTCGGTGAGACCAATTTTAGCCAAGACATGAGCTTGCCAATTTCGGTGAGACCGATAATGCAATCTCGGTTATTCCGAAATGATGTCAAACGGTTACAGAAGGTTGGCATTCCGTATTTCGGTGAGACCGATCTCAAACTCGGAATGACCGATATTTCTAGGGTTTGGCTTATGGCTGAGGTGGTTCATCTCGGTGGGACTGAGTTGGAAGAATCGGTTTGTCTGAGATTACTTATGAGTGTGTATAGTAGTGAAAGTTGCTGATAGTTGAAGGAGATATATCACTAAGCACTTGAGCAACCAGATCATCAACACAACCTCATCCCCTTTTAATAGTATTGGCTTTTCCTATGGACTCAATGTGATCTTGGATCACTAAACCAAAAATGGAGTCTTGAGCTTTTGCCAATGCTTGCCTTAGCATTTTGAGGGGTCCACTTCTTCAGTCATTCTGCCATGCCAATGTGATTGGATTTCCTGAAACATACTTGATAAAAGCATTAGTCCAACCACAAAGTATGTTGTCATTAATTACCAAAACCACCCAGGGAGCAAATGTGCTTTCAATCTCCCCCTTTTTGGTAATTGATGGCAACACACTAAAATCACACTAAACAAGACATCAAAGCTTATTGAAAGAAAGACAGAATTATCACTAAAGCTTTGACAAGCATGTAGTACACAGGCTCCCCCTACAAGTGTGCAAGATTTTCATAGATTATGGTTTTGGACTACCACAAGCACACAGGAGAGATAAGCAAGATGTGCTACATGCAGCTTGGCTATATGCATCAGAGCAGAAGAAAAAGAAGTGAGTGATAATGCATATGTGCATGGTGATTTCTTGCAAACAAGTATTTACAAGCAAGTCACCATCATGAACATTCCGCAAGATGCATATACTTACCTTGAGGTTCCTTGGCATTGTACCTGAAGGGATAAACTTGGGAAAACAAGGTTAGATAACACAAGAGTATTCCTTCAACCAACTGCAAGAACATCAAGAGTACCAAGCCAGGGATGACATGTATAAGGAGTGTCTGATATTGAGCACAGACTTGAATCAGCAAACATGTCTCCGAAACTAAAAGATTTTCAATGAATTCTGAGAGATTTTGCTTTCCATAAGATATCAATTGTGAAGATTCCTCTCCCTTTGAGTTCTCTCAGATCAAGGGGTTTGATGGAAAGAGCAAAATCAAAAGAATGATGCCAAATGAGAATGATGCCAATTGTAATGTCCAATGTAAAACACGGCAAAGCTTTGATGTGATTCTCTCCCCCTTAAGATAAGATTTTTTTTCTTCTCCCCCTAAGTCTTCTCTTCTCCCCCTACTCCCCCCTAAGTCTTCTCCCCCTTTGACATCAAGTGCCGAAAAGGACAGCAAATTAGGAAGACAGGAAAGATGGAAAGAAAGAAGTGGGATCCTTAAGAATCACAACAGGGCAAATAAGAACATGCATAGAGATTCATTGAGTGGAGCTGCAGGAGATGATATCCTGGAGGAAATAAATCAGTGACACCGAATTGAGTTAGGGTAGACCCTTTTCGGTTAGACCGAAAATTTTAAATCGGTGACGCCGAGTTTAATTCCAAGGAAATACAGAAATAATTCAGCTCACTTGCAAGGAATGTTTCAAAGGATTTGCAATGAATTTGTAAAAGATTTTTGGGGAATTGATCAGAGCCAGAAGGATATTCAAAGAAACATAAAAAATGAAAAAGATTCCTAGATGAAGTTTTTTTTAAGGAAAACTCAATGAGAGAACATAAGAGAAAACAGGAAGACTCCAAAAGCATATGTACTTCATCTAGATAAAGATCGGCGACAAGGTCACCTATGTTTGAGTATATTGACTTAGGAGTCAAATGAGGACATTTGATCATAGGTCATACTCATCATTTAAGCTCAAAATGGGGTTGCCATTTTTCGATTAAGCATTTGATGTGTCCACATCTTATGAAGCTGCTTGTACTCATGACTTTGAGCAAAGCTCCTTAAAGATGTGAAGAACATACCTTGGGCTTGTTGATGCTTTGCTCATGTAGGTAAACTTGATGTAGGTGCTCATTGAATGTGAAGTTGGAGCGCCATTTCTACTTGTATAGTTCATCTTCCTACATGGGTTAGGCAAGCAAGGAAATACTCAAGGATATCCAAGATGACAAGAGTGAAATACAAGATGTATAATATGTCAAAAAGGATATGTGGAATTTTGTTCCTTGAACTCAACATCCCAAATGGCTAGATACTTGGTTAATGACAAGATTACTCATGATTTGAGTGTGTGGTAATCTTGTGGAATGTAGATCATCCAAGTACCTGCAAGGAGTTAGATGCAATACAAGGAGGCAAATGTGTCCAAGACATATGATCATCATCATAAGAGAAATATCAAGGATTAGTCAAGTGGGCTCATGCCTTGCATGCATTAATGGAGTTATCACTCCAAGTTTGAAGCATCAATGATGTTCAACTCACTCCTTAAGCGACAAAACACCTTCTCATCAAGAGGTTTTGTAAAGATATCAGCAAGTTGTTTGTCAGTACGAACATGCTTAAGATTGATGTCACCCTTGGCAATATGATCACGAATAAAATGGTGACGAACTTCAATATGCTTTGTTCGAGAGTGTTGCACTGGATTGTGTCCAATTTTAATCGCACTCTCATTGTCACAAAGCAAGGGAACATGTCTCACATGTATCCCATAATCTTTAAGCGTTTGTTTCATCCATAGCAATTGAGCACAACACGAACCAGCAGCAATATATTCCGCTTCGGCAGTGGATAATGATACCGAATTTTGTTTCTTGGAGGACCAAGATACAAGGGATCGACCAAGGAATTGACACGTACCCGAAGTCGACTTTCTATCAACCTTGTCACCGGCATAGTCCGAGTCGGAATAGCCAACAAGGTCGAAAGAGGCCCTCTTAGGATACCAAATGCCAAAGTTTGGTGTGTGTATCAAGTATCTCACTATCCTTTTAACAGCTTTAAGATGACATTCTTTAGGGGCTGCTTGATATCGCGCACACATGCATACACTCAACATTTTGTCAGGACGAGAAGCACAAAGATATAGTAGAGAACCAATCATAGATCGGTAAACCCTTTGATCAACGGGTTCTCCATCTTTTTTCAAGTCATTGTGTCCACTTGTAGGCATGGGGGTACTCATACCTTTGCTTTCTTGCATGTTGAACTTCTTGAAGAGATCCTTGGTGTACTTTGTTTGTGAGACAAAGGTACCCTCCTTAGATTGCTTGATTTGCAACCCAAGGAAGAATTTAAGTTCACTCATCATGGACATCTCATACTTCTCCGACATGAGCTGTCCAAACTTCTTGCTAAAATGAGGGTTAGTTGAACCAAAGATAATATCATCAACATATATTTGGCACACAAATAGTTCACCATTAACCCTTTTCGTGAACAACGTTGAGTCTATCTTTCCAATCTCAAAGCCTTTTTCAAGAAGAAAACTAGTCAAGCATTTGTACCAAGCTCTAGGAGCTTGTTTAAGATCATAAAGAGCTTTGTGCAATTTGTAAACATGATTAGGCTTTTTGGGATTCACAAAACCGGGAGGTTGTTTTACAAATACTTCCTCCTCAATTTCACCATTTAGGAAAGCACTTTTGATATCCATTTGATAGAGAGTAATATCATGGTGATTGGCATAAGCAAGAAGAATGCGAATGGACTCAAGTCTAGCAACGGGGGCATAGGTCTCACCATAGTCCATACCTTCGACTTGTGTGTAACCTTGAGCTACAAGACGAGCCTTGTTGCGGATGACTTGTCCATCTTCATCTTGCTTGTTCCGAAACACCCATTTGGTTCCAATGATGTTTTGATCATCGTTGGGCTTCTCTACCAAAGTCCATACCTTGTTCCTCTCGAAGTTGTGTAGTTCTTCGTGCATAGCGTTCACCCAATCCGGGTCTTCAAGTGCTTCTTCTACCTTCATAGGTTCAATACTAGAGATAAATGAGTAATGCTCACAAAAGTTAGCTAAGCGAGTTTTAGAGCGAGTAATTCTCCCGGAGTTGATGTCGTTCATCATTTGTTCCACGGGATGATTTTTCTTGACTCTTGCTCGGACTCGAGATAGCTTTTGTTGATGTTGTGGCTGAGCTTCCTCATCATCTTCATCTTCCTCTTCTTCTTCTTCATTGTTGTTGGTGTTGTCTTGAGGCGGTGGAGAAGGAGGTTGTGGTGGATCTTCTTGTTGCACTTCCTCATCTTGGTGAGTTCCACTTGTGGAGGCCTCCATGTTGCCTTGAGGTTCATCTCTTCGTGAGGTAGGTGGCTCCACATATGTAGATGAGGTACTCTCCTTCACTTCCATGGGACAGATCTTTCCAATAGATGAATCTTGGATAGCTTTCGATGGGTCCTTGTCTCCTACATCAATAGGCATTTGCTCTACTTGCGAGCCATTAGATTCATCAATCTTCACGTCTACCGTCTCTTCAACCTTTCGGGTGAAATTGTTGTAGACATGGTAGGTGTGGGAGTTTGATCCATAACCAAGGAGAAAGCCTTCATGAGATTTAGGAGCAAATTTAGACGGACGATGCTTGTCAAGGATATAGCATTTTGAACCAAAGACACGAAAGTATCCCACTTGGGGTTTGTTACCGGTGAGGAGCTCGTATGATGTCTTGCCGAGGAGCTTATGAAGATAAAGCCTGTTGATAGCATGACAAGCTGTCTCGGCCGCTTCTCCCCAAAAATGCTTCGGTGTCTTGTATTCATCAAGCATCGTTCTCGCCATCTCTATGAGAGTTCGGTTCTTCCTTTAAACAACTCCATTTTGTTGAGGAGTGTACGTGGCCGAGAACTCATGTAGAATCCCTTCCTCATCGAGAAAAGAGTCTACATTGGCGTTCTTGAACTCTATTCCATTGTCACTCCGAACTTTCTTGATCTTCACCTCAAATTGATTTTGGGCCTTTCTGGCAAAGGTTTTGAAGATTCTCTGAACCTGCGATTTGTCATCAAGAAAAAATACCCACGTAAATCTGGAATAATCATCAACTATAACTAGACCAAAGGAGTTACCACCAAGGCTTTTGTAAGCATTGGGACCGAAGAGATCCATATGAAGAAGCTCAAGCGGTCTCCTTGTGGTCATGATGTTCTTCACGGGATGACTTCCACCAACTTGTTTTCCTGCTTGACAGGCGCTACAAAGTCTATCTTTGTCAAAGAAAACATCTTTAACACCAAGAATATGATCACCTTTGATCAGCTTGTCTAGATTACGCATACCAACATGTCCTAGCCTTCTATGCCATAACCAACCTTTAGAGGATTTAGCAATGAAACAAGCTCTAGGTTGGGCTTTCTTAGTGAAATCAACAATATATAGATCACCTCTACGGATACCGGTAAATGCCATGTTTTGATTGTCACGACGAAAGACTTGGCAATCTACTTTGGTGAATAGCACATTGAATCCAAAGTCAGCTAATCTAGACACGGAAAGTAAATTGTATCCAAGAGATTCTACAAGCATGACATTTTGAATAGAGCTATCATGAGATATGGCCACCTTACCAAGGCCAAGTACCTTACCCTTGGAGTTGTCTCCAAAAGTCACATACTTGCGTGGACCATCGTTCTTTGCAAGTTCTCGAAACATGTCTTTGTCTCCGGTCATGTGATCGGTGCATCCACTATCAAGAATCCACTCTTTTCCGCCGGACATGTAGTCTCTCAGATTTGCCATAAGATTGAGACTCTTCATGATCTTGTCTAGCTCGGTGTCCGAATCGAAGTAATCATCATCATGCTCATCATCATATTGACCCATAGATTGTTCATCATCAACACCTAGGTCAATTTGATAACCACTTGCATTAGTTCTGTCAATGTGACAATAATCTTCGGAATGTAATGCAAGAGCATTTCTAATTATAACATTGATAAGACCGGGATCACCCTTCTTTTTCATAAGATCACGAAGCTCAAAGAAGCATTTATCAAAGTTGGGATCATTGGGGCGCATCTTATCAAATTCAATAGTCTTGTGTAGAATTTCATCAAGACTTCTCAAAGAGTAGTCTGGATAAAGTTCTTCCAAGAATTTCCACATAGCATAGGCGCATTCAAAGTTTGTAACAAGCTTAAGCAAGTCATCGGGTAACCCTCTAATGATAAGATTTACAGTCCTAAGGTTACGAAGCAAATCAAGCTCTTCGTCCATGGTAGGGTGCAAGGGGTCAAAAGGAGGCACATAGGGGGTCTCAACATATTTGCACAAATTGTACATCTTAAAGATACTAAGCATTTCAACCCTCCACATGTTATAGAACCTTCCATTAAGAATAGGCACTCTATGGCTAACACTCCAAAACGTAGACACATCCATCTTCCTCCAATGGTGTGTAAACCAAAGCAATGGAGACCAAGGCTCTGATACCAATTGAGGGATCGAAGAAGGTGAGAGTGTCTAGAGGGGGGGTGATTAGACTACTCGACAAGATAAAAATTCTGTCTTTTATCAAGGACAGATTTTGGCAGATTTTGCATAACACACAAGTCATGTAGCACACTACACATGCAATTCTAGAGTATGGGCAGCGGAAAGTAAATTGCACATATAGTAAGGAGAAGTGGAGAAGATCAAACGCAATTTGGAGACGCAATGATTTTTCCCGTGGTTCCGATAGGTGGTGCTATCGTACATCCACGTTGATGGAGACTTCAACCCACGGAGGGTAACGGCTGCGCGAGTCCACGGAGGGCTCCACCCACGAAGGGTCCACGAAGAAGCAACCTTGTCTATTCCATCATGGCCTACGCCCACGGAGGGCTAGCCTTACTCGGGGTAGATCTTCACGAAGTAGGCGATCTCCTTGCCCTTACAAACTTCTTGGTTCAACTCCACATCTCGATGACGGAGGCTCCCAAGCGACACCTAACCAATCTAGGAGGCACCACCCTCCAAAAGGTAATAGATGTTGTAGATGATGATGAACTCCTTGCTCTTGTGCTTCAAATGATAATCTCCCCAACACTCAACTCTCCTCACTGATTTGGCTTTGGTGGAAGAAAGGATTGAGTGGAAAGCAACTTGGGAAGGTTAGAAATCAAGTTTCATATGGTAGGAATGGAGCAACTTGATCTCAACACAAGGGTAGGTAGTTCTCTTCTCAGAAAGTGTAAGGTAGGAGTGGTAGTTCTTTCTGATGGCTCTCCTCACGAATGAAGAGGGGGTGGAGGGGTATATATAGCCTCCACACAAAATCCAACCGTTACACACATAATTGAGCAATCTCGGTGAGACCGAAGTGGACAACTCGGTCAGACCGAAAGTTCAAATAATGTGAACGTTGGGGTTTTCGGTGGGACCGAAAATACCATCTCGGTTAGTCCGATTTGATCAAAGACAGGAACTTGCCAATTTCGGTGAGACCGAAAATGCAATCTCGGTGAGACCGATTTTAGCCAAGACAGGAGCTTGCCAATTTCGATGAGACCGATAATGCAATCTCGGTTATTCCGAAATGATGTCAAACGGTTACAGAAGGTTGGCAGTCCGTATTTCGGTGAGACCGATCTCAAACTCGGAATGACCGATATTTCTAGGGTTTGGCTTATGGCTGAGGTGGTTCATCTCGGTGGGACTGAGTTGGAAGAATCGGTTTGTCCGAGATTACTTATGAGTGTGTATAGTAGTGAAAGTTGATGATAGTTGAAGGAGATATATCACTAAGCACTTGAGCAACCAGATCATCAACACAACCTCATCCCCTTTTAATAGTATTGGCTTTTCCTATGGACTCAATGTGATCTTGGATCACTAAACCAAAAATGGAGTCTTGAGATTTTGCCAATGCTTGCCTTAGCATTTTGAGGGGTCCACTTCTTCAGTCATTTTGCCATGCCAATGTGATTGGATTTCCTGAAACATACTTGATAAAAGCATTAGTCCAACCACAAAGTATGTTGTCATTAATTACCAAAACCACCCAGGGAGCAAATGTGCTTTCAAAGATGAAGCATCACCCCATTCGACGTTGGTGGCCATAGATGAACCTAGATGCACGTCCACCACCAAGTCTTTGCTTCCGGTCATATGATTTGTGGCTCCACTATCGAGCAACCATGATCCCCCACCGGAAGCAAACTCCTACAAGAGATCAATGCTTGGATTTAGGTACCCATTTGGTAATGGGTCCTTTGAGGTTAGTAACAAGGGTCTTAGGAACCCAAATGGACCATTCAATGTACTCATAAGAAGAACCAACAAATTTAGCAAACACATGACCATCACTAGCACGACATAAAACATATGAGGGATTAAAGTCGTCGGCCATGTTTGATGGTATGGTGGAGTTTTTCTTGACACCACCACCTTTCACCGTTTTCTTCTTCTTTGATGCGCCCTCTCCTTCTTTCACAAAAGTTTGTCGGAGAGGGGGTGGTAGCTTGGTCTTGTCATTCTTCTTCTTCTTGGGCTTAGGAATAAACCCAATTCCTTCCTTTGCCACAACCTCCTTTCAATTGCTCAAAAGGTTGTTGAGGTTCTTCTCACCTTGTATGCATGTCACAAGGCCTTTCTCAAGTTGCTTCTTTAACTTGGCATTTTCTTCAACAAGATGCACATGCTCGCAACATGGGTTAGTAGCATTTGCATTATCAATTAACACCATGCGAGGAAAGACAACCATTTCCTTGGTTAGCGAAACTTGGAGTTGATCATGAGACTCCTTGAGAGAAGCATGCATACCTTTCAAGGCCTTGTGAGCCTTGTCGAGTATAACAAACTCCTCTTTGAGTTTAGCATGGTCAACCCCAAGTTTTTCCTTCTCGGAATTAAGCACACGAGAGACAACTAAGGCATGATCAAGATCTTTCTTTAATTTAGCATGATCATCGTTGTGTGACTCCTCAAGAGCCAAACGAAGACCACGCTCTTCCTCTAGGGCGTTAGAGAGATCCTATATCTCATCGGCATAGTCTCGTCTATGTCCTTCCATTTTAGTAATGGTCTCCTCGTGAGCCTCGATCATGTCATTGGCCTCACCGAGTTGTTCCAAGAGAGCAACAAAGTGCTTCTTGGGATTTCCCTTAAGTTTGCTCATGAACACTTCAAATTCATTTTCTCCCTCCTTAGTTCCCTCACTCTCATCAATACAATCCGTCAATGAAGGATTAGAAGTGATGGTAGTATTGATGTTTGGGGTTACCTTGTTGGAGGCCTTGGCCATGAGACACTTGGCGCTGATGTTCTCATTAGGAGAGTTGCAGAGAGATGAGCGCGGAGTAGTAGCAATAGCAATTGTGGCCATGGTGACCACCTCATCATCTTCATCATTATCATCATCCTCAACATATTCCTCTTGGGACACCAACCCTTTAGGAGGGGTCTTCTTGTTGAAGTTGTTCTTGTTGGGATAGGACTTGGCCTTGTCCTTCCGGATAAGCTTGCCTCCAAAGTCCTCTCTTTTCTCATATGGGCAATCAAAAACAAAGTGGCTAACATTTCCACAATTGAAGCAAGTCCTCACTCGTTGCTTGCCCTTGTTGCCACTTGAGTTGTTCTTGTTGAAGTTGGGTCTTGTGTTCTTCTTGTTGCCCCAAAATTGCCGTGAAGCAAGAACCATGTGCTCATGATAGGCATATTTGGTGTCCTCGGGGCTACTCTCATCATCATCCTCCACCTCCTCTTATTCCACACACGCCTTGGCCTTCAAGGCAAGGTTAGGCTTCTTCGATCGTTGAGCTCTTAAGACCGCATTGTCGGCGGTCATGTCCAAGATCCTCATGGCAACGAACTCATCAAACACTTCATTTGATGACAAGTGGTGGAAGTCCGGTCTTTGACGGATGATAGAGGACATGGCCTTATGATAGGGCATCATGGCCTTGAGGAACTTGCGCTTGATCCAATTGTCATCCGTGTCCTTACTCCCATGATCACGAAGAGAGACCGCAAGAGTGGTTAATCTCCGATAAAGTTCACGAGGATCTTCTTCTTCGATCATGGCAAACTCATCGGCTTCATCTTGCACAACTTCATAGTTAGAGCGTTGAATGCTAGCGCTCCCCTTGTACATAGTGCCAACATGCTCCCAAGCTTCCTTGGCCACAGTGAAGGGTCGAAGATGTGCAATGTTTGCGGGAGGAATAGCATCTTGAAGTATGCAAAGAACGGACTCGTTAAATTGATGATCCGCAGTTTCTCTCGGAGTCATGTTGTCGGGATCACGCGGATAAAAACCTTGCTCCATGATTCTCCAAAGATTAGTAGAGCAATGATTTATATGACGTTTGAAACGAAACACCCAAGTAGCAAAATCCGAATTTTTTATAAACTTGGGAGGAGGCCCAACGGAATTTAAATGTGGTGTGGGAACGGGTCCTCCATAGTGAGTAGGAGGAGCGGAGTGGGCAAAGATCCCACTCCCATTCTTAGTAACCGGTGCTTGTTCACTACTAGCTTCTCCCTTGTCGGGATTAGCCTTCGACACGTTGGCAGCGAGATGAACCACTTCCAACGGTGCGGTGGATAATTTAAGCCCCTCAAGCAATTCTTTAAACATGCCTTTGACCTCGGTCGCTAGTGATTCTTTAAATGTGGTCATAGCCACATTGAACTCCTCACGAGAGACCGAGGCTCCCCCATCGGACGTAGGCAAGGACGGAGTTCCATCGGAATGATCCTCCGTCTCGACTACGTTGTCACCCATACTCTTTGGACGGTAAAGTCCTTAAAAAGAGACGAGGCTCTGATACCAATTGAAAGGATCGATATGGTTGACTAGAGGGGGGGTGAATAGGCAACTAACAATTTTTAGCTTTTCTTAACCACTTTAAATTAAACGTCAAAGTAAGTTGTCTAGATAAGTTACTAAGATGACAACTAGTAGGAAGTAAAGATAACAACCTCACAAGCAAGCTATATAAGATAAACAAGTAAGGCTTGCAAAAGTGAAGGTAAGAAATAACCACAAGTGGAACCGGTGAAGACGAGGATGTGTTGCCGAAGTTCCTTCCCTTTGAGGGGAAGTACGTCTCCGTTGGAGCGGTGTGGAGGCACAATGCTCCCCAAGAAGCCACTAGGGCCACCGTATTCTCCTCACACCCTCACACAATGCAAGGTTCCGTGATTCCACTAGTGGTGCCCTTCAAGGCGGCAACCGAACCTTTACAAACAAGGTTGGGGCTATCTCCACAACCGAATTGGAGGTTCCCAACGACACCACGAAGCTTCACCACTATGGAATATGGCTTCGAGGTGACCTCAACTGTAATGCCCAGGATGGGATTATACCTCCTACGTGTCGAGGCACGACTTAAAGGTATAAGCCCATTCTAGAATGATCTCAAGTATGGTATCTTTGCACAACTCATGTAAAAATAGGGATGAAATTGCAAAAGGATAGTTGGCTTACACTCGCCACGTCACACAATACATTACATAAGCAAATCATCATCCAAAACATCACAACCCGACTACGGGCGAAGATCCAAAAGAAAGATACCAAATACATAAAGCCACAGGTCCGAATCGCCCCTAGTAGAAACCACTACTGATCGTCGAAAACGTCACATACATACGGCTACGCTCTTCATCGAACTCCCACTGAAGTTCTGATCCATCTCCTGCATCGTACTCAGTTGTACCTGCATCTGGTGTTGTAGTATCTGTGAGCCACGAGGACTCAGCAATCCCATAACCATGGGTATCAAGACTAGCAAAGCTTTATGGGTAGGAAGAGGTAAAGTGGTGAGGTTGCAACAGCGGCTAAGCATAATATGGTGGCTAGCTTACGAGTAGAAGAATAAGATGAGCATCTACGCAAACGGTCGCAAACTAGTAGTGATCGCTAAAGATCCTGAACTACCTACGAGTCAAACATTACCCCACCGTGTTCTCTTCTCAAAGTGAAAAGAGACAGTCACGGTTACTCACACAGTTGTGTGTTTTACTTCGGATCCTCTGTCAAGTTTTCTACAACCGGACATTAACAAATTCCAATCTGCCACATAACCGCGGGCACGGCTTTCGAAAGATAATAACCCTGCAGGGGTGTCCCAACTTAGCCCATCACAAGCTCTCACGATCAGCTGAAGTGATAAATATAATATCATCACCCCTTATCTTAGGGAAATCCGATCAGGCTCGGCATCCCGGTGCACAAGACATTTCGACAATGGTAAAACAAGTCCAGCAAGACCTCCCGGCGTGCCGACACCCGGATAGTAGCCGCGCGTATCTCGTCCCAGGCCACGTCCGGATGAGCTATGGTTACAGCGACCAGATACCCCAAGTTTCCAAGGGGCGGCGCCGCAAGCTGCTCTATTTGGGACCAACACCATCAGCACTTGCCCCCATGCTATGTAGAAAAGAATCCCGAGGGCGCGACCCCCTATGCAAATCTAATTAATTAATTAAGTTGTTATTATGAGGCAAATTAAAACCAATGTTGGGCCTTGCTGGAGGAGTTTTATTCAAAGACGAAGTGTCAAGGGGTCCCCATATACCCAACCGTGTAAGGAACGCAAAATCAAGGAACATAATGCCGGTTTATCGGCGCCTAAGGTGGCATGAGTGGAACAAAACACCGAGCAAAAGGCCAAGCCTTCCACCCATGCCCAGTATATAGGTGTGTTAATAATAATAATAGATATTGTGATATTCCCAAAGCATCGAGTTCCAACATGGAACAAACTTCATCTTCACCTGCAACTAGCAACACTATAAGAGGGGCTGAGCAAGCGGGTACATAGCCAAACAATGGTTTGCTGGGAAGGTGTCAAAAGGTTAGAGGTTTCATGGCAACAAGGAGAGGGGCTGACAATAAATGATGGGTAGCGCGACATATAACGATAGCATCGAGACAACTAGCATGGCAATGGTAGTAAAGGTATCCAAGGGGATGGTCATCTTGCCTGAGATCCCGCAAGGAAGAAGAACGGATCCATGAAGAAGACGAAGAAGACGCCTTGAAGAAGAACCACGGTAGATGAACGAATCCTCACGAACGCAACGGAACAAGCACTAACGAGAAGAAGCAAGCAACACGATAAACACACCACACGAGACATGACAATATGCTCAAACAAGTATGATGCAAAACAAGTCTACGTATGATGCACAGCAAGTCTGTACAGGAAGCAAAACATGGCAAGGTAGGAAGCACAGAAAAACAACACAAGTCTATATATGATGCAATACATGGCAAGGTAGGATGCATGACAAGTCTATACAGGAAGCAATACATGGCAAGGTAGGAAGCACAGGAAAACAACACAAGTCTATGTATGATGCAATACATGGCAAGGTATGATGCATGACAAGTCTATACAGGAAGCAATACATGGCAAGGTATGAAGCACAGGAAAACAACACAACTCTATATATGATGCAATACATGGCAAGGTATGATGCAATCCATGGCAAGGTAGGAAGCAAGTGTAAACTAGCTATCTAGGCATTTTAAATGAGGCCAGAAATAACAACAACAATTCCGGAAAAACACAATGACCAAATTTAGCAATTATTAAAGCAACAACAATTTAACATTCAAAGGTTGTTATCACGATCCGGATGACATGATCAAGTTTTATGCAATTTTTAGTAAAAGTTACATGAAGAGATATGAAGTATTTGTCACCGTGGTGGAAGAAAGGGGCCACGGCGACGAATCCGAAAATGATGCCACGCAACATATCGGTACCGGTAACTCGTGGAGAGACCGGTGCAAAAGAAAGGTGACGTGAGCGAGTCGAACAAGATGAAAGGTGGGGTGATCCCGTTGCCGGGTTCCCACGGTTTGGCGATAAGGCAACGAGGAGGAACGTGCACGGACAACTCGGACACGGTGCAACAGGTGGAACATCTCATACAACACACATTCACATGCACTCATCCACGGGGTCGTCTCGGCGGTATACCTTCGAAGCGTTCGTTTCGGGGCGATTCGAGGTCGTAGAGGAAGTAGTGGTACTCGCGGGTCGTGGTACATGTTTTGTAGCCGTTCACGTTTCCGAAGATGTTCGGGGTCGACGGTAGAGGATGTAGTCGTTCTCGTTTCATCTCGGAGAGGTACTTGTCGCGTCGTAGTGGTACTTGCCGTCTTGGTGATTCCACGGCGGCGGTAGACGTACACGTTTTGTAGAAGAACTTGACGAATCCGAGCTCTTCGGGGTCGACGAGAGTAGTACTTGACGGTCATCGTGTAGTTGTACCGTTCCGTAGATGTTCATGTCGTCGTGGTCGAACTCGAGGTGTTCTTGGCGGTAGTGGTACTTGCGGTCTTGGTCACCCCGAAAGAGGCACTGGAGATGCATAGGCAGCAACTTGGTGTGGTTCTGACCACGCATAAAAGACTCGAAGCCGAGGCCAGCAGGGCAGCGGCAGCGGTTGTGCACGACAGCATGGGTCGGCCTTGGCGTCCAGTGCAGCAACAACATGTTACACGGGGCAGGGAACGGGTCGAGGGCGGCTGCTCCTCGAGCAGATAAGAAGTCAATGGTAGGTTGGCGTTGGGGACCTTGAGGCCATTGGGATGGCCGGCATCGAAAGGAGGCGCGAGCAGGGCTGAAGCAGGGGACTTGGCGAGGCCGTCCATGGCGGCAACGGGCGAAGCCCTGGGCGGCGGGGTTGAGCGCCTCAGGCGCAGCGGCGATGGGCTTGAGGCCGGCGAAGGAAGTGGCCGCCGCGGGCGAGCCAGGCGCGGGCGCGACGAGTATGGCGAGGCGGAGGAACGAGGGACGACGACGGGTGATACGTCTCAAACGTATCTACTTTTCCAAACACTTTTGATATTGTTTTGACCTCATTCTTGCATGATTTGAACTAAACTAACCCGGACTGACGCTGTTTTCAGCAGAGCTGCCTGTATGGTTTTATTGTGTGCAGGAAAATGGATTTTTAGGTATCTCAGAAAATTCCACGAAAAATCACAGAAAATCCACGCACCCGAAAGAACCCGGAGCCAGAAGAGGGGCCAGAGGGGGGCCAGGGGGGGGGGGCCCAGGCGCCCTGGTGGCGCGGCCCACCCCCTAGCCGCGCCGGGAGGTCGCCTGGGTGGGCCCCACCTCCCCTGGTGCCCTACTTTGACCCGTATTTTAGCTCGTGACGAAAAATCCCAGATCAGAAGTTCTTTTCGCAGTTTTCGTCGCGGAGCCGCCGCCACCCTCTGTTTTTCTTCGGGAGGGCTAATCTGGAGGCTGATTTGGCCTCCGGAGAGGGGAGATCGTCGCCATCGTCATCATCATGACCACTCCATCCTCCCTCCATGAATTCTCCTTCCATGTGTGAGTAATCCCCTGCTGTAGGCAAAGGGGGTGGTAGGGATTGGATGAGTTAGATCATGTAATAGTTTGTCAGATCGTTGGGGGCATGATGCCTATCATCTACTATGGTGTTTATCATCTTTGCTTCAACTTGTTATTCTTAATGCTTGTCACTTAGGGCCCGAGTGCCATGATTTCAGATCTGAACCATATGTGTTTGCATGAATATATTTGTGTTCTTGATCCTATCTATGAGTTGTTTGCACCTATTACGGTTCGGAACCGGCGATCCCAAAAGTGACAGCTTGGGACACCAAAGGGGATGGTCCGTAGTTTGAGGATTACATGTATCCATTGAGTTTATTGCTTTGTTCCGGTGCTCTTTGACAGGAGCACCTTAATCTCCATAAGTTCCTTTTGGCCCCGTTCGTAGCGGGATGGTAGGACAAAAGATGTTGTGCAAGTTCTTATTGCAAGCACGTACAACTACCTACGGGATATATGCCTAATGTTTGATATTTGCCTAGATGATCATTACTTTTCCGTGTGCCTTGCCCCAAGTTGTAATCATGATATATCTCATCCATGCAGCGCCCAACCATCCATCTCCCTAGCCTACAGTGTTTTAAATCCTGCTGGTTACTAGTTGCTACTTTTGCCATTTACTCTTGCTATTTACTTTTGCTGTTTACTTTTACTATCACCATCATCACGATCATATCACTGTTACCACTTATCTTTTGTTGCAAGTAAGTATATTTCAGGTGCGGTTGAATTGACAACTCAATTGTCAAAGCTTATAAATACTCTTTGGCTCCCCGTGTGTCGAATCAATAAATTGGGTTATTCTTACCCGCGAAGACTATCTCGATCCCTTACGGTTGAGGGTTATCAAATACCGTTTTCTGACGCCGTTGCCGGGGAGCATAGCAATATTTACAAGTCTACTTGAAGTATCCTACCTGCTGCACTTCATCCGCTATGGGTAAGAAAGGAGACCCCAAGGTTCCGATCTTACTATCCACTACAAGAAGAGGTACTGTTCTTGTTGGGGAACGTAGTATTTAAAAAATTTCCTACGATCACGCAAGATCTATCTACCAGATGCATAGCGACGAGAGGGAAGAGTGTGTCTATGTACCCTCGTAGACTGGAAGCGGAAGCGTCAAGTGACGCGGTTGATGTAGTCGAACTTCTTCGCGATTCAACCGATCAAGCACCGAACGTACGGCACCTCCGTGTTCAGCACACGTTCAGCTCGATGACGTCCCACGAGCTCTTGATCCAGTTCAGCTTCACGGGAGAGTTTTGTCAGCACGACTGCGTGGTGACGGATAAGATGTATTCACCGGCGCAGGGCTTCGCCTAAGCTCCGCGACGGTATGACCGAGGTGTGTTTCTGTGGAGGGGGGCACCGCACACGGCTGGAACAATTCAACTTGTGTGTCTTTGGGTGCCCCCTGCCCCCGTATATAAAGGAGCAAGGGGGGAGGCCGGCCGGCCCTTGTTTGGTGCGGCTAGGGTGCAATCCTACTAGGAATAGGATTGCAATCCTATTCCTAGTAGGAATCACCAAAGAAGGAAGAGAGGGAAAGGAAAAGAGGAAGAGGTGGCGCCCCCCCAATCCTAGTCCAACTAGGAACCCTAGGTGGGGCGCCGGCCAGCCCTATGGGCTGCCTCTCTCTTTTCCACAAGGCCCACTATGGACAATCCCCCTTCGTAGGGGGTTCCGGTAACCCCCTTCGGCAATCCCGTTAAATCCGAAACTTTTCCGGTATACTTCCGGTGTCCGAATATAGTCGTCCAATATATCAATCTTTATGTGTCGGACATTCCGAGACTCCTCGTCATGTCCGTGATCTCATCCGGGACTCCGAACTACCTTCGGTACATCAAAACTCATAAATTCATAATACCGATCGTCATCAAACGTTAAGCGTGCGGACCCTACGGGTTCGAGAACTATGTAGACATGACCGAGACTCATATCCGGTCAATAACCAATAGCGGAACCTGGATGTTCATATTGGCTCCTACATATTCTACGAAGATCTTTTATCGGTCAGAACCGCATAACAACATACGTTGTTCCTTTTGTCATCGGTATGTTACTTGCCCGAGATTCGATCGTCGGTATCTCCATACCTAGTTCAATCTCGTTACCGGCAAGTCTCTTTACTCGTTCCGTAACACATCATCTCATGACTAACTCATTAGTCTTTTGCTTGCAAGGCTTATTGTGATGTGTGTTACCGAGAGGGCCCAGAGATAACTCTCCGACACTCGGAGTGACAAATCCTAATCTTGATCTATGCCAACACCACGAATACTTTCGGAGACACCTGTAGAGCATCTTTATGATCACCCAATTACGTTGTGACGTTTGATAGCACACAAGGTGTTCCTACGGTATTTGGGAGTTGCATAATCTCATAGTCATAGGAACATGTATAAGTCATGAAGAAAGCAATAGCAGTAAAACTAAACGATCATAGTGCTATGCTAACGGATGGGTCTTGTCCATCACATCATTCTCCTAATGATGTGATCTCGTTGATCAAATGACAACTCATGTCTATGACTAGGAAACATAACCATCTTTGATCAATGAGCTAGTCTAGTAGAGGCATACTAGGGACATACTGTTTTGTCTATGTATTCACACATGTACTAAGTTTCCGGTTAATACAATTCTAGCATGAATAAAGACATTTATCATGATATAAGGAAATACAAATAACATCTTTATTATTGCCTCTAGGGCATATTTCCTTCAGTCTCCCACTTGAACTAGAGCCAATAATCTAGATTACAAAGTGATGATCCTCACAGCCATGGAGTCCTGGTGCTGATCATGTTTTGCCCGTGGAAGAGGCTTAGTCAACGGGTCTGCAACATTCAGATCCGTATGTATTTTGCAAATCTCTATGTCTCCCTCCTTGACTAGATCGCGGATGGAATTGAAGCGTCTTTTGATGTGTTTTGTTCTCTTGTGAAACCTGGATTCCTTCGCCAAGGCTATTGCTCCAGTGTTGTCACAAAAGATTTTCATTGGACCCGATGCACTAGGTATTACACCTAGATCGGATATGAACTCCTTCATTTGCTGCTTCCGAAGCAGCTATGTATTCCGCTTCACACGTAGATCCCGCCACGACGCTCTGCTTGGAACTGCACCAACTGACAGCTCCACCGTTCAATAAAAATACATATCCGGTTTGTGACTTAGAGTCATCCGGATCAGTGTCAAAGCTAGAATCGACGTAACCGTTTACGACGAGCTCTTTGTCACCTCCATACACGAGAAACATATCCTTTGTCCTTTTCAGATACTTTAGGATGTTCTTGACCGCTGTCCAGTGATCCACTCCTAGATTACTTTGGTACCTCCCTGCTAGACTTATAGCAAGGCACACATCAGGTCTGGTACACAGCATTGCATACATGATAGATCCTATGGCTGAGGCATAGGGAATGACTTTCATTTTCTCTCTATCTTCTGCAGTGGTCGGGCATTGAGTCTTACTCAATTTCATACCTTGTAATACAGGCAAGAACCCTTTCTTTGACTGATCCATTTTGAACTTCTTCAAAATCTTATCAAGGTATGTGCTTTGTGAAAGTCCAATTAAGCGTCTTGATCTATCTCTATAGATCTTGATGCCTAATATATAAGCAGCTTCACCGAGGTCTTTCATTGAAAAACTCTTATTCAAGTATCCTTTTATGCTATCCAGAAATTCTATATCATTTCCAATCAACAATATTTCATCCACATATAATATTAGAAATGCTACAGAGCTCCCACTCACTTTCTTGTAAATACAGGCTTCTCCAAAAGTCTGTATAAAACCATATGCTTTGATCACCTCATCAAAGCGTATATTCCAACTCCGAGATGCTTGCACCAGTCCATAGATGGATCGCTGGAGTTTGCATACTTTGTTAGCACCTTTTGGATCGACAAAACCTTCTGGTTGCATCATATACAACTCTTCTTTGAGATATCCATTCAGGAATGCAGTTTTGACATCCATTTGCCAAATTTCATAATCATAAAATGCGGCAATTGCTAACATGATTCGGACAGACTTAAGCATCGCTACAGGTGAGAAAGTCTCATCGTAGTCAACTCCTTGAACTTGTCGAAACCCTTTCGCAACAAGTTGAGCTTTGTAAACAATAACATTACCGTCTGCCTCGGTCTTCCTCTTGAAGATCCATTTATTTTCGATGGCCTGCCGATCATCGGGCAAGTCAACCAAAGTCCACACTTTGTTCTCATACATGGATCCCATCTCAGATTTCATGGCCTCAAGCCATTTTGCGGAATCTGGGCTCATCATCGCTTCCTCATAGTTCGTAGGTTCATCATGGTCTAGTAACATGATTTCCAGAACTGGGTTGCCGTACCACTCTGGTGCGGAACGTACTCTGGTTGATCTACGACGTTCAGCAGAAACTTGATCTGAAGTTTCATGATCATCATCATTAGCTTCCTCACTGATTGGTGTAGGAATCACTGGAACAATTTTCTGTGATGTACTACTTTCCTATCCGGGAGAAGGTACAATTACCTCATCAAGTTCTACTTTCCTCCCACTCACTTCTTTCGAGAGAAACTCCTTCTCTAGAAAGGATCCATTCTTAGCAACGAATATCTTGCCTTCGGATCTGTGATAGAAGGTGTACCCAACAGTCTCTTTTGGGTATCCTATGAAGACACATTTCTCCGACTTGGGTTCGAGCTTATCAGGTTGAAGCTTTTTCACATAAGCATCGCAGCCCCAAACTTTAAGAAACGACAACTTTGGTTTCTTGCCAAACCAGAGTTCATAAGGTGTCGTATCAACGGATTTAGATGGTGCCCTATTTAACGTGAATGCAGCTGTCTCTAAAGCATAACCCCAAAACGATAGTGGTAAATCGGTAAGAGACATCATAGATCGTACCATATCCAATAAAGTATGGTTACGACGTTCAGACACACCATTACGTTGTGGTGTTCCGGGTGGCGTGAGTTGTGAAACTATTCCACATTGTTTCAAATGAAGACCAAACTCGTAACTCAAATATTCTCCTCCACGATCAGATCGTAAAAACTTTATTTTCTTGTTACGATGATTCTCTACTTCACTCTGAAATTCTTTGAACTTTTCAAATGTTTCAGACTTGTGCTTCATTAAGTAGATATACCCATATCTGCTCAAATCATCAGTGAAGGTCAGAAAATAACGATACCCGCCGCGAGCTTCAACACTCATTGGCCCACATACATCAGTATGTATGATTTCCAACAAATCTGTTGCTCGCTCCATAATTCCGGAGAACGGAGTTTTAGTCATCTTGCCCATGAGGCATGGTTCGCAAGCACCAAGTGATTCATAATCAAGTGATTCCAAAAGTCCATCATTATGGAGTTTCTTCATGCGTTTTACACCAATATGACCTAAACGGCAGTGCCACAAATAAGTTGTACTATCATTATTAACCTGGCATCTTTTGGTTTCAATATTATGAATATGTGTATCACTACAATCGAGATCCAATAAGAATAGACCACTCTTCAAGGGTGCATGACCATAAAAGATATTATTCATAAAAATAGAACAACCATTATTCTCTGATTTGAATGAATAACCGTCTCGCAACAAACAAGATCCAGATATAATGTTCATGCTCAACGCTGGCACCAAATAACAATTATTTAGGTCTAATACTAATCCCGAAGGTAGATGTAGAGGTAGCGTGCCGACGGCGATCACATCAACTTTGGAACCATTTCCCACGCGCATCGTCACCTCGTCCTTAGCCAATCTTCGTTTAATCCGCAGTCCTTGTTTCGAGTTACAAATATTAGCAACCGAACCGGTATCAAATACCCAGGTACTACTACGAGCATTAGTAAGGTACACATCAATAACATGTATATCACATATACCTTTGTTCACCTTGCCATCCTTCTTATCCGCCAAATACTTGGGGCAGTTCCGCTTCCAGTGTCCAGTCCCCTTGCAGTAGAAGCACTCAGTTTCAGGCTTGGCTCTAGACTTGGGTTTCTTCGTGGAAGTAGAAACTGTCTTGCTATTCTTCTTGAAGTTCCCCTTCTTTCCCTTGCCCTTTTTCTTGAAACTAGTGGTCTTGTTAACCATCAACACTTGATGCTCCTTCTTGATTTCTACCTCCGCAGCTTTGAGCATAGCGAAGAGCTCGGGAATTGTCTTTTGCATCCCTTGCATATTATAGTTCATCACAAAGCCTTTATAGCTTGGTGGCAGTGATTGAAGAACTCTATCAATAACACTATCCTCGTCAACTTTGCAACCAAGTTGAGTCATATGATTGTAGTACCCAGACATTCTGAGCAAGTGTTCACTGATAGAACTATTCTCCTCCATCTTGCAGCTGTAGAACTTATTGGAAATCTCATATTTCTCAATCCGGGTATTTGCTTGAAATATTAACTTCAACTCCTGGAACATCTCATATGGTCCATGACGTTCAAAACGTCGTTGAAGTCCCGGTTCTAAGTCGTAAAGCATGGCACACTGAACTATCGTGTAGTCATCAGACCGCGACTGCCAGACGTTCAAAGCGTCTACATTAGCGGGAGGGGGCTTGTCACCTAGCGGTGCTTCAAGGACATAATTCTTCTGTGCAGCAATGAGGATAATCCTCAAGTTACGGACCCAGTCCGTGTAATTGCTACCATCATCTTTCAACTTAGCTTTCTCTAGGAATGCATTAAAATTCAAAGGAACGGTAGCACGGGCCATTGATCTACAACAACATAGATATGCAAAAACTATCAGGACTAAGTTCATGATAAATTAAAGTTCAATTTAATCATATTAATTTAAAGAACTCCCACTTAGATAGACATCCCTCTGGTCATCTAAATGATCACGTGATCCAAATCAACTAAACCATGTCCGATCATCACGTGAGATGGAGTAGTTTCAATGGTGAACATCTTATGTTGATCATATCTACTATATGATTCACGCTCGACCTTTCGGTCTCCAGTGTTCCGAGGCCATATCTGCATATGCTAGGCTCGTCAAGTTTAACCCGAGTATTCTGCGTGTGCAAAACTAGCTTACACCCGTTGTATTTGAACATAGAGCTTATCACACCCGATCATCACGTGGTGTCTCGGCACGACGAACTTTCGCAACGGTGCATACTCAGCGAGAACACTTATACCTTGAAATTTAGTAAGGGATCATCTTATAATGCTACCGTCGTTCTAAGAAGAATAAGAAGCATAATAAGATAAACATCACATGCAATCAAAATATGTGACATGATATGGCCATCATCATCTTGTGCTTTTGATCTCCATCTCCAAAGCACCGTCATGATCACCTTCGTCACCGGCGCGACACCTTGATCTCCATCGTAGCATCGTTGTCATCTCGCCAACTATTGCTTCTACGACTATCGCTATCGCTTAGTGAGAAAGTAAAGCAATTACATGGCGATTGCATTTCATACAATAAAGCGACAACCATATGGCTCCTGCCAGTTGCCGATAACATTACAAAACATGATCATCTCATACAAAACCGTATAACTCATCATGTCTTGACCATATCACATCACAACATGCCCTGCAAAAACAAGTTAGACGTCCTCTACTTTGTTGTTGCAAGTTTTACGTGGCTGCTACGGGCTTAGCAAGAACCGTTCTTACCTACGCATACAAAACCACAACGATGTTTCGTCAAGTATGTGTTGTTTTAACCTTCACAAGGACCGGGCGTAGCCACACTTGATTCAGCTAAAGTAAGAGAGACAGACACCCGCCAGTCACCTTTAAGCAACGAGTGCTCGTAACGGTGAAACCAGTCTCGCGTAAGCGTACGCGTAATGTCGGTCCGGGCCGCTTCATCTCACAATACCGCCGAAGCAAAGTATGACATGCTGGTAAGCAGTATGACTAGTATCGCCCACAACTCATTGTGTTCTACTCGTGCATATCATCTACGCATAGACCTGGCTCATGATGCCACTGTTGGGGAACGTAGTATTTTAAAATTTTCCTACGATCACGCAAGATCTATCTACCAGATGCATAGCAACGAGAGGGAAGAGTGTGTCTACGTACCCTCGTAGACTGGAAGCGGAAGCGTCAAGTGACGCGGTTGATGTAGTCGAACTTCTTCGCGATTCAATCGATCAAGCACCGAACGTACGGCACCTCCGCGTTCAGCACACGTTCAGCTCGATGACGTCCCACGAGCTCTTGATCCAGTTGAGCTTCACGGGAGAGTTTTGTCAGCACGACGGCGTGGTGACGGATATGATGTATTCACCGGCGCAGGGCTTCGCCTAAGCTCCGCGACGGTATGACCGAGGTGTGTTTCTGTGGAGGGGGGCACCGCACACGGCTGGAACAATTCAACTTGTGTGTCTTTGGGTGCCCCCCTGCCCCCGTATATAAAGGAGCAAGGGGGAGGCCGGCCGGCCCTTGTTTGGTGCGGCTAGGTTGCAATCCTACTAGGAATAGGATTGCAATCCTATTCCTAGTAGGAATCACCAAAGAAGGAAGAGAGAGAAAGGAAAAGAGGAAGAGGTGGCGCCCCCACAATCCTAGTCCAACTAGGAACCCTAGGTGGGGCGCCGGCCAGCCCTATGGGCTGCCTCTCTCTTTTCCACAAGGCCCACTATGGACCATCCCCCTTCGTAGGGGGTTCCGGTAACCCCCTCCGGCAATCCCGTTAAATCCGAAACTTTTCCGGTATACTTCCGGTGTCCGAATATAGTCGTCCAATATATCAATCTTTATGTGTCGGACATTCCGAGACTCCTCGTCACGTCCGTGATCTCATCCGGGACTCCGAACTACCTTCGGTACATCAAAACTCATAAACTCATAATACCGATCATCATCAAACGTTAAGCGTGCGGACCCTACGGGTTCGAGAACTATGTAGACATGACCGAGACTCATCTCCGGTCAATAACCAATAGCGGAACCTGGATGTTCATATTGGCTCCTACATATTCTACGAAGATCTTTTATCGGTCAGAACTGCATAACAACATACGTTGTTCCTTTTGTCATCGGTATGTTACTTGCCCGAGATTCGATCGTCGGTATCTCCATACCTAGTTCAATCTCGTTACCGGCAAGTCTCTTTACTTGTTCCGTAACACATCATCTCATGACTAACTCATTAGTCTTTTGCTTGCAAGGCTTATTGTGATGTGTGTTACCGAGAGGGCCCAGAGATACCTCTCCGACACTCGGAGTGACAAATCCTAATCTTGATCTATGCCAACACCACGAATACTTTCGGAGACACCTGTAGAGCATCTTTATGATCACCCAGTTACGTTGTGACGTTTGATAGCACACAAGGTGTTCCTACGGTATTTGGGAGTTGCATAATCTCATAGCCATAGGAACATGTATAAGTCATGAAGAAAGCAATAGCAGTAAAACTAAACGATCATAGTGCTATGCTAACGGATGGGTCTTGTCCATCACATCATTCTCCTAATGATGTGATCCCGTTGATCAAATGACAACTCATGTCTATGGCTAGGAAACATAACCATCTTTGATCAATGAGCTAGTCTAGTAGAGGCATACTAGGGACATACTGTTTTGTCTATGTATTCACACATGTACTAAGTTTCCGGTTAATACAATTCTAGCATGAATAAAGACATATATCATGATATAAGGAAATACAAATAACATCTTTATTATTGCCTCTAGGGCATATTTCCTTCAGTTCTGAGCACTCGTGCTACACTTGATTCACCTTCTGTTATGAGTAAGTTTGCCTCACCGCCACCACATGATGCTCCTACTGAATCTGTTACTATGTCCGATACTCTTGATGATGCTTCTACTAGTCTTGATGATATTAGTTCACTTGGTTATGCTCTTGAGAAATAGATCGCTGCTGCTGCAAAAAAGTCTGGAATTGAAATTCCTGTTACTCGCTACCCTATTGGTGAGACTTACGATTATCCTGATTTGAGTAAACTCAAGGAGAGACTCCTTGACGATGATTACTATATGCTTGATGAAGATTTATGCAGGGAACTGACAGAGTTTGCCGGCTCTGACCCTGAAGTTATTGAGAAACTGTTTGAAAAACACTCTTTGAAGAACAAAACCGTTCCTGATCCTGAATTTGCTACATCTCCTATATGCATTGATGATCCTGATTATGATTTCTCTGTTGATCTTCTCTTATACCTATGGTTGAAGCTGACCCCTTTTATGGCAGAGAAAATGATGATGCTATTGCACACCTGACTAAACTCGGTGAGTTGGGTGGCCTGTTTACCACGGATGAGAAGATACGATACTTTTATGTGACCAAGCTTCTTCCTTTCTCCTTGAAGGAAGGTGCTAAAGCATGGTATGATTCACTCCCATGCGGTTCCATTAAGAGTCCTCAAGACTTAGCTCACTCTTTTGTTGATAAGTACTTTCCTGCTCACATGCAACATGCTGCTTTACAAAGAATTTATAACTTTAAACAGTTGCAGGATGAGTCCCTCCCTAAAGCTTGGGGGAGGTACTGCGGTCTGATTCGGGCTAGACCAGGACATGAAGTCCCTAAGAACGAATTAATTGATATATTCTATGCTGGTCTAACTGATGAATCCAGGTCCTATTTGGACAGTTGTGCTGGTTGTGTTTTCAGGAAAAGGACGCCGGAAGATGCAGAAGATTTGATGGGCAGGATTGCCAAAAACCATGAAGATTGGTCCATCCCTGAACCACCTCCACCACCAAAGAAGAGGGGCATGTTTGTTCTAAGCCCCGAAGATATGCGAGAAGCAAAGAAGTCTATTAAAGAGAAAGGTATTAAAGCTGAAGACGTGAAGAATCTACCCCCTATTGAGAAGCTGTGTGAGCCTACCACTCACCCTCCTATGGTAGAGGTACACTCTCTTTTAGATTTCAACGCAAGTGACATCCCTCATGGTAAGCCTCCTGATCAATGTTTAGATGAGTTTGATAATTTTATTATGAAACAAAATCATTTTAATGAGAGGATACAAAGTCAGTTGCATGATAATTCCCTTGCTATCAAAAGTTTGCTTGATGTTCTAGGTAGAATGGTTAATGATGTTCAATGTCTTGTGAAACATTTTCATATGGTTCAAACTCAGCTTGAACAGCTTATCCCACGTTTCTAAGTTGCGGTACTACCGCTTGGCCAGCGGTACTACCACTCTGGGAGCGGTACTACCGCTAGAGCAGCACTAGCCAGAATGTACTCTGTGCCGGTTTTTGGCCGGTTTTCCGTAATTAACTGGGCAATTCTCTTCGGCTTAATTAATAGATGAGGCAATCTTTGCCTCCGTTTCGAAAAAGAATTTACTCTGTTGCGAAGGCATACGGGCGGTAGTACTGCCTGAGCGGTACTACCGCTCGCCCTTGCGGTACTACCGCAAGGCAAAGGACAAGCAGGCTGAGGACAAGTGATGTCTACACACGCTTCTACTCTTGTAGACTATGTTGGGCCTCCTAGCGCAGAGGTTTGTAGGACGGTAGCAATTTCCCTCAAGTGGATGACCTAAGGTTTATCGAACTCAGGGAAGTAGAGGTTGAAGATGGTCTCTCTCAAGCAAACCTGCAACTAAGATACAAGAAGTCTCTTGTGTCCCCAACACGCCTAATACACTTGTTAGATGTATAGGTGCACTAGTTCGGCGAAGAGATGTTAAATGGCAAGTAATATGGATGCAAAAAAAAGTAATATAATTATGTAATAAAAAGTGCAGCAAGCAAACAAGTGGTAAACGTGAGCACAAATGGTATTGCAATGGTGGAAACAAGGCCTAGGCTTCATACTTTCACTAGTGGCAACTCCCAACAACATTAACATAATCGAATCACATGATATTTCCCATAAAACATGCAAAGGGGACACACTCGGAGGTCATTCCTTCGTGGTCAAGAGAGGACGAGAATTATGTAGGGCTACAAAAGCACACCTCAAAGTTCGTAGTTCTCAATCTAAGGATTTCCCAATGTCACCGCGGCCATCCAAAGAGAGTCCCACAATCACCACAACATATCTAAAGGATAGTCAAAGACAAGCACCAAGAAACTCTCAATCTTCAATCAACACACAAGAGAGGAAATCACTCATGAAAATACTTTTCTAATCCATGTCCAATAGACCGCTGTCACCTTGGTCTCGGGGATTATACTAGATAAAGACAAGTGAGTACATAAATCCAATACATAGAGGAAGGGGAAATATCATGGGATCACCCTAGATTAAAATAGCCTATGATCACAACGAAGATCACATCATGGGAGAGAGAATTGACCACATAGCTACTGGTAAGAACCTCAGCCCCGAGGAGGAACTACTCCCGCATTATGGAGGGAGGAAGCAACGTCGATGGAGATGAATCCGGGGGCACTTCCCCGTCCCGGCAGGGTGCCGGCGTGGGAATTCTGGTCCCCCGAAGCTTGATGGCGATGGTAGCGAAGATCGGAATCGCGTCTGGAGAAAAGGGGTCTGAAATCAGGGTTTTCTCGACGGACCTTAAATATATGCCAAAGGGGGGCACCAGACGGGGCTCGGGGGGCCCAGGCGCCCCCCCC
>LR738712.1:845065245-845088533 GCA_902687465.1 Secale cereale | reverse complement strand
CGGCTGTCCTTTGGCCGCACGGTAGCTCTTGGAACGCTGATTTTTATATATTTTTTCTGGATTTTTCCTGGCAGTTCTCGTAATGTGAAAACCTGAAATACAAAAACAGCCGAAAACAGAAACTGGCACTGGGGTGCACTGAGTTAATAGGTTAGTTCAAATATGATCAAAAGTGTATGGAAGTGTATAAATATCATAGCAATATCACCCAAAAGAGGCATGGAGCAAGCAGAAATTATAGATACGTTTTGAACGTATCAACAAGCATGGATGAAATAAAATACATCCGTAGCTACATCCGCAGAAATACGATAGTAGCAAAACACGGCACGGTACTACCGCTTGACTTAAGCGGTACTACCGCGTAAGATGCGGAAGTAAAAAATTACTTCCACACCTACTTCCGTACTCGGTGCAGTGCCGGGCCAGATACACGGTACTACCGTCCTAGAGCCGCGGTACTACCGCTAGTGCGGTACTACCGTGCCCATAGGCGGTATTACTGTGTGGTTGTGCGGTACTACCGCTTATATGAGCGGTACTACCGCTTGCCAGGCAGATGTACTAGTAGGAAGCCATGGTTTGCATATACGATAAGAAACGACCGGAGCTCCAGAGAAGCAAAGGAAAGGTGGTGCGAGAGTAAGATGTGTACGTGTTGATTCCACCCAAACCATTCCGAAACGGACCCCCTCTTAATAGTACGGCTTTCCTATTACTCAAAGCCACCGACAGGGAGCAAAAAGGAAATACTGTCTTCCATCGAATCCGAGGGGCAAACAATCGTCTTGTGCCTAGGTGAGATATACCTGAAAGAGCTTAGAGCACCAGATTAGTCCGCAAATGCATTGTCATCAATCACCAAAACTACTTAGGGAGAAAAATGCCCTTACAGTAATGCCGCCACAGCCAAGTTCGCGGCCGAGCGCGAGGCGAGGGAGGCCTCGCAGCGCAAGGCCGAGGGCGACGTGAAGGAGGACATCATCAACAAAGTGCACGCCCTCCTCATGCTTGGCGTTTACCGTCCGGCTGGTTTCCATGCACCGACCGCCGGCCCGGCGAGCACAAGCTCGTCGGTCACCCATCCTCCGCACTGCCAGTCGCAGACGTCGCGGATGATGTCTATGTCGCCCGGCTTTCCCCCGCCAAGGCATGACGGGCAGACCCGTTTTTCGCCGGACGTTGGCGTGATGCCGCCGTCCACCCCGCGCACCTCGGCCGTCATCAACCTCAACGTCACGCATGGGTCCAGCAGCAGCGGTCGTCCGTCCGTGGAGATGCAAAGAAAGCAGGTACGACCAGCGTTCACGGGCACCATGCCATCCCCCCGCGTCTTGTTCGACGGAATGCCAACACCAACGCCATCGGTCGACGACCCCTTCTATAACCAGTTCATGGAGGATGTGATCTACGAGGGTGGGCAGGGCCGTTCCTACGACCCCGACGAGACCCAAAGTCGGGATGGCCGCGCCCAGTTCGTTCCCGAAGAAGAGGCCGACGACCGTGCTGACTACGATCATGGTGATTCGTGGCACGAAGACGATGACATCTACGTCAAAGGTGATGGTGATGAAGAAGAAGTCATTGATATTGGTATTTTGGGCGAGCCATTGTTCATCGATGAGCTCACCTAAAGAGCGGAAGCACAAAAGAGGAGGAAGAGCATTCGCACGGGTTCATATACCCAAGATGAGGACAAGTTGATTTGCCAATGTTGGATGGAGATTATCCAAGATCCAAAGACCGGTGCGCAACAAAAGGGGATTGTTTTTTGGACAAGAGTCCATAAAACATTACATGAAAGGAAGATGTTTGAGCCCTACCAAATTACAAGCAACTGTGGCATCACCTCGATTCAAAAGAGGTGGTTGTTCATCCAACAAGAGTGCAACAAGTATTGCACCGCATTAGGGAGCGTTGAAGCACGGTCCGTGAGTGGTATCGGCGTTGGGGACATGTTATGCTCTTGTCATCCTAGTCCATTCCTTGCTACGGCCATGGCCTTGTATATGTGTGCATGTCGAATTGTTGTTGATCATGTGGTGTAGGCATTTCAATCTTTGGAGGCATTCAAGGTCTGGCACAACGACAAGGCATTCACTCTCACGAATTGTTGTACGATCATCAACAATTGTCCCAAGTTCAAGGATCAATACCGTGAACTTCAAAGAAAGAGAGACAAGAAGACGGCCAAGTTCGCCGGAGGTGGAGATGGCGAGGCGTTGAAGAGTCCGAGGGGCAAGACCAACTCCAAGGTGGACGACATACGTGATGCCTCATCCATGGCCTTGCATGACACTTTGCATGGCATGTTGTCCCAAAAGGATCTGAGGGACGAGAAGAAGCAGCAAAGCAAGGACGAGCAAATGAAGCAATACCTAGAGCTTCAAAGGATGAAGCTTGAGATGGAAGAGATGGCCAAGAAGAGGAAGTTCGACATGGAGGAGGCGGCCCGACAGAGGCAGCTCGACATCGAGGCTGCCAATGTCGCGGCCAAGTAGAGGCAGCTCGACATGGAGGAGGCGTCCCGACAAAGGCAGCTTGACATCAAGGACGCTAATGCCAAGGCCAAACAGAGGCCGTTCGACATGGAGGAGGCGTCCCGGCAAAGACAGCTCAACATCGAGGACGCCAATGCCAAGGCCAGATAGAGGCCGCTCGACATCGAGGCTGTTGGGGATCGTAGCAGAAAATCAAAATTTTTCCTACGCGTCACCAAGGTCTATCTATGGAGTAATCTAGCAACGAGCATAAAGGAGAGTGGATCTACATACCCTTGTAGATCGCGATGCGGAAGCGTTGCAAGAACGCGGATGAAGGAGTCGTACTCGCTGCGATTCAGATCGCGGTTGATTCCGATCTAAGCGCCGAACAACGGCGCCTCCGCGTTCAACACACGTGCAGCCCGATGACGTCTCCCACGCCTTGATCCAGCAAGGAGAGAGGGAGAGGTCGGGGAAGACTCCATCCAACAGCAGCACGACGGCGTGGTGGTGGTGGAGGAGCGCGGGACTCCAGCAGGGCTTCGCCAAGCACTGCGAGAGACGAGGAGGGAGAGAGGTAGGGCTGCGCCAAGCGACAGAGGTCAAAAACGTGTTATGGGCAGCCCCAAACCTCACATATATATAGGGGGAAGGGAGGGCTGCGCCCCCTTTAGGGTTTCCCACCCCTAGGGGTGCGGCCAGCGCTAGATCCCATCTAGGGGGGCGGCCAAGGGGGACAGAGGGGGAGGCGCACCACTATGTGGGCCTTAGGCCCATCTGAGCCTAGTGTTTCCCCTTTTTTTCTTCTCTCTTTGCCTTGGGCCTGGTTAGGGGGGCGCACCAGCCCACCTGGGGCTGGTCCCCTCCCATACTTGGCCCACGCAGCCTTCTGGGGCTGGTGGCCCCACCCGGTGGACCCCCGGGACCCTCCCGGTGGTCCCGGTACGCTACCGATAGCGCCCGAAACTTTTCCGGTGACCAAAACGGGACTTCCCATATATGAATATTTACCTCCGGACCATTCCGGAACTCCTCGTGAAGTCCGGGATCTCATCCGGGACTCCGAACAACATTCGGTAACCGCGTACATACTTTCCCTATAACCCTAGCGTCATCAAACCTTAAGTGTGTAGACCCTACGGGCTCGGGAACCATGTAGACATGACCGAGACAACTCTCCGGCCAATAACCAACAGCGGGATCTGGATACCCATGTTGGCTCCCACATGTTCCACGATGATCTCATCGGATGAACCACGATGTCAAGGATTCAATCAATCCCGTATACGATTCCCTTTGTCTGTCGGTATAGCACTTGCCCGAGATTCGATCGTCGGTATACCGATACCTTGCTCAATCTCGTTACCGGCAAGTCTCTTTACTCGTTCCGTAACACATCATCCCGTGATCAACTCCTTGATCACATATTGTGCACATTATGATGATGTCCTACCGAGTGGGCCCAGAGATACCTCTCCATCATACGGAGTGACAAATCCCAGTCTCGATTCGTGCCAACCCAACAGACACTTTCGGAGATACCTGTAGTGCACCTTTATAGCCACCCAGTTACGTTGTGACGTTTGGTACACCCAAAGCATTCCTACGGTATCCGGGAGTTGCACAATCTCATGGTCTAAGGAAAAGATACTTGACATATAGAAAAGCTTTAGCATACGAACTACACGATCTGTGCTAGGCTTAGGATTGGGTCTTGTCCATCACATCATTCTCCTAATGATGTGATCCCGTTATCAACGACATCCAATGTCCATGGTTAGGAAACCGTAACCATCTATTGATCAACGAGCTAGTTATCTAGAGGCTCACTAGGGACATGGTGTTTGTCTATGTATCCACACATGTATCTGAGTTTCCTTTCAATACAATTCTAGCATGGATAATAAACGATTATCGCGAACAAGGAAATATAATAATAACCAATTTATTATTGCCTCTAGGGCATATTTCCAACACTTAGCCCACGCAGCCACCTGGGGTTGGTGGCCCCACCTGGTGGACCCCCGGGACCCTCCCGGTGGTCCCGGTACATTACCGATATCGCCCGAAACTTTTCCGGTGACCAAAACAGGACTTCCCATATATGAATCTTTACCTCCGGACCATTCCGGAACTCCTCGTGACGTCCGGGATCTCATCCGGGACTCCGAACAACATTCGGTAACCGCGTACATACTTTCCCTATAACCCTAGCGTCATCGAACCTTAAGTGTGTAGACCCTACGGGTTCGGGAACCATGTAGACATGACCGAGACAACTCTCCGGCCAATAACCAACAGCGGGATCTGGATACCCATGTTGGCTCCCACATGTTCCACGATGATCTCATCGGATGAACCACGATGTCAAGGATTTAATCAATCCCGTATACGATTCCCTTTGTCTATCGGTATAGCACTTGCCCGAGATTCGATCGTCGGTATACCGATACCTTGCTCAATCTCGTTACCGGCAAGTCTCTTTACTCGTTCCGTAACACATCATCCCGTGATCAACTCCTTGATCACATATTGTGCACATTATGATGATGTCCTACCGAGTGGGCCCAGAGATACCTCTCCGTCATACGGAGTGACAAATCCCAGTCTCGATTCGTGCCAACCCAACAGACACTTTCGGAGATACCTGTAGTGCACCTTTATAGCCACCCAGTTACGTTGTGACGTTTGGTACACCCAAAGCATTCCTACAGTATCCGGGAGTTGCACAATCTCATGGTCTAAGGAAAAGATACTTGACATATAGAAAAGCTTTAGCATACGAACTACACGATCTGTGCTAGGCTTAGGATTGGGTCTTGTCCATCACATAATTCTCCTAATGATGTGATCCCGTTATCAACGACATCCAATGTCCATGGTTAGGAAACCGTAACCATCTATTGATCAACGAGCTAGTCGTCTAGAGGCTCACTAGGGACATGGTGTTTGTCTATGTATCCACACATGTATCTGAGTTTCCTATCAATACAATTCTAGCATGGATAATAAACGATTATCGTGAACAAGGAAATATAATAATAACCAATTTATTATTGCCTCTAGGGCATATTTCCAACAGTCTCCCACTTGCACTAGAGTCAATAATCTAGTTCACATCGCCATGTGATTAACACTCACAGGTCACATCGCCATGTGACCAACATCCAAAGAGTTTACTAGAGTCAGTAATCTAGTTCACATCAATATGTGATTAACACTCAATGAGTTCTGGGTTTGATCATGTTATGCTTGTGAGAGAGGTTGTAGTCAACGGGTCTGCAACATTCAGATCCCTATGTACTTCGCAAAACTTTATGTCATATCGTAGATCCTGCTACCACGTTCCACTTGAAGCTATTCCAAACTGTTGCTCCATTATACGTATCCGGTATCTCTACTCAAAGTTATCCGGATAGGTGTTAAGCTTGCATTGACGTAACTCTTTACGTCGAACTCTTTATCACCTCCATAACCGAGAAACATTTCCTTATTACTCTAAGGATAATTTTGACCACTATCCAGTGATCTACTCCTGGATCACCTTTGTACCCTCTTGCCAGACATGTGGCAAGGCACCCATCAGGTGCGGTACTTAGCATGGCATACCGTATAGAGCCTATGAAAAAAGCATAGGGGACGACCTTCGTCCTTCCTCTTCCTTCTGCCGTGGTCAAGTTTTGAGTCTTACTCAACTTCACACCTTACAACTCAGGTAAGAACTCCTTCTTTGACTGATCTATTTTGAACTCCTTCAAAATCATGTCAAAGGTGTGTGTTCTTTTGAAAGTATCATCAGGCGTCTTGATCTATCTGTATAGATCTTGATGCTCAATATGTAAGCAGCTTTATCCAGGTCTTCCTTTGAAAAACTCATTTCAAATAACCCTTTATGCTTTCCAGAAATTCTACATCATTTCGGATCAACAATATGTCATTCACATATACTTATCAGAAATGTTGTGATGCTCCCACTCACTTTATTGTAAATACAAGTTTCTAACAAACTTTGTATACCCAAAAACTTTGATCACTCCATCAAAGCATATATTCCGACTCCGAGATGCTTGCTCTAGTCCATAGAAGGATCGCTGGAGCTAGCATATCTTTTAGCATCCTTAGGATCGACAAAACCTTTCTGATTTTATCATATACAACCTTTCCTTACGAAAACTGGTAAGGAAACTTGTTTTGTCATCCATCTGCCAGATTTCATAAATGCAGCCAATGCTAACATGATTCCGACGGACTTAAGCATCGCTACGGGTGAGAAAATCTCATCGTAGTCAACTCCTTGAACTTGTGGAAAACTCTTCGCCACAAGTCGAGCTTCATAGACGGTGACATTACCGTCCACGTCCGTCTTAGTCTTAAAGATCCATTTGTCTCAATGGCTTGCCGATCATAGGGCAAGTCCACCAAAGTCCATACTTTGTTTTGATACATGGATCCTATATCGGATTTATCGGCTTCTAACCATTTGTCGGAATATGGGCCCACCATCGCTTCTCCATAGTTCGTAGGTTCATTGTTGTCCAACAACATGACATCTAAGACAGGATCACCGTACCACTCAGGAGTAGTACTTATCCTTGTCGACCTACGAGGTTTGATAGCAACTTGATCCGAAACTTCATGATCACTATCATTATTTTCCTCTTCAACAGTCGTAGGTTCCATAGAAACATCTTTCTGTGTTGCACTACTCTCCGGTTGAAGTGAGGGTTCGACAACCTCATCAAGTTCTATCTTCCTCCCACTCAAATCTTTCGAGAGAAACTCCTTCTCGAGAAAGGACCCGTTCTAAGCGACAAACATTTTTGTCCTTGGATCTGAGATAGAAGGTATACCCAACCGTTACCAATGGGTATCCCATGAAGATGTATTTGTCCGCTTTGGGTTCGAGCTTTTTTCGGCTGAAGCCGTAAGCATCGCAGCCCCAAACATTGAGAAACGACAACTTTGGTTTCTTGCCAAACCTTAGTTCATACGACGTTGTCTCAACGGACTTAGATGGTGCCCTATATAAAGTGAATGCAGTTGTCTCTAATGCATAACCTTAAAATAATAGCGGTAGATCGGTAAGATACATCATAGATCGCGCCTTATCTCATAAGGTTCGATTACGATGTCCGGACACACCATACGCTGTGGTGTTCCAGGGGGCTTCAACTGCGAAACAATTCCACAATGTCTTAAGTGATTGCCAAACTCATAATTCAGATAATATCCCCTTGATCAGATCGTAGGAACATGATCTTCTTGTTATGATGATTCTTAATCTTCACTCTGAAATTGTTTGAACCTTTCAAACGTTTCAGACTTTTTGCTTCATTAAGTAAATATACCATATCTACTCAAATTGTCAGTGAAGATGAGAAAATAACGATATCCACCACACGCCTTAATTCTCATTGGATCACATACATCAGTATGTATGATTTCCAACAAGTCACTTGCCCGTTTCATTGTACCTGAAAACGGGATCTCAGTCATCCTGCCCATGAGGCATGGCTCGCATGTGTCAAGCGATTCAAAACCAAGTGACTCCAAACGTCCATCAGCATGGAGTTTCTTCATGCATTTTATGCCAAAAATGACCTAAGCGGCAGTGCCACAAGAAAGTGGTACTATCATCATTAACTCTACATCTTTTTGGCATTAATATTATCATCATGTATATTACTATGATCGAGATTCAACGAACCATTGGGTGCATGACCATAAAGGTATTATTCATGTAAACAGAATAACCATTATTCTCTAACTTAAATGAATAACCGTATTGCAATGAACATGATCTAATCATATTCATGCTCAACGTAGACACCCGATAACATTTATCTAGGTTCAACTCTAATCTCGAAAATAGAGGGAGTGTGCGATGGTGATCTTATCAACCTTGGAAACACTTCCAACACACATCGTCACCTCGCCCTTAGCTAGTCTCCGTTTAGTCCGTAGCTTTTGCTTCAAGTCACTAATAATAGCAACTGAACCGGTATCCAATACCCATGTGCTACAAGGAGTACTAGTAAGGTACACATCAATAACACGTATATCAAATATACTTTGTTGAAGTTGCCAGCTTTTCTTATCTACCATGTATTTGGGGTAGTTCCGCTACCATGTGACCGTTCCCCTTACAATCGAAGCACTTAGTCTCGAGGTTTGGGTGCAACCTTGGGTTCCCTCATTAGAGCGACAACTGGTTTGCCATTCATGAAGTTTCCCTTCTAGCCCTTGCCCCTTTTGAAACCAGTGGTCTTGTTAAACCATCAACACTTGATGCTCCTTCTTGATTTCTACTTTCGCGGTCTTAAGAACCGCTAATAGCTCCGGGATCATCTCCATCCTTTGCATGTCATAGTTCATCACGAAGTTCTAGTAGCTTGGTGATAGTGTCTAGAGAATTCTGTCAACCACTATCTCACTTGGAAGATTAACTCCCACTTGGTTCAAGTGATTTTAGCACCCAGACATTCTGAGCACATGCTCACTAGTTGAGCCATTCTCCTCCATCTTTTTGGCAAAAGAACTTGTCAGAGGTCTCATACCTCTCAACACGGGCATGAGCCTGAAATCCCAATTTCAGCTCTTAGAACATCTCATATGTTCTATGGCGTTCAAAACGTCATTGGAATCCCGATTCTAAGCCGTAAAGTATGGTGCACTGAACTATCAAGTAGTCATCAGGACGTGTCTGTCAGGTGTTCACAACATCCACAGACAACGTTGTAGGGGTTTGCACATCGAGCGGTGCATCAAAGACGTAAGCTTTCTGTGTAGCAGTGAGGACACTCCACGGACTACGGACCCAGTCCGCATCATTGCTTACAATATCTTTCAACTTAGTCTTTCTCTAGGATCGTATTAAACAGGGAGCTACAACGCAGTTATTGGTCTACTACATAATTTGCAAAGACAACTTAGACTATTGTTCATGACAATGAAGTTCATCTAATGAACTCCCACTCAGATAGACATCTCTCTAGTCATCTAAGTGACACACGATCCGAATCGACTAGGCCGTGTCCGATCATCACGTGAGACGGACTAGTCATCAACGGTGAACATCTTCATGTTGATCGTATCTTCTATACGACTCATGTTCGACCTTTCGGTCTTCCGTGTTCCGAGGCCATGTCTGTACATGCTAGGCTCGTCAAGTCAACCCTAAGTGTATCGCGTGTGTAAATCTGGCTTACACCCGTTGTATGCGAACGTTAGAACTTATCACACCCGATCATCACGTGGTGCTTCGGAACAACGAACCTTAGCAACGGTGCACAGTTAGGGGGAACACAATTCTTGAAATTTTAGTGAGAGATCATCTTATTCACTACCGTCGTTCTAAGCAAACAAGATGTAAAACATGATAAACATCACATGCAATCAAATAGTGACATGATATGGCCAATATCATCTTGCTCCTTTGATCTTCATCTTCGGGGCTCCATGATAATCATCGTCACCGGTATGACACCATGATCTCCATCATCATGATCTCCATCATCGTGTCTTCATGAAGTCGTCTCGCCAAACATTACTTCTACTACTATGGCTAACGTTTAGCAATAAAGTAAAGTAATTACATGGCGTTATTCAGTGACACGCAGGTCATACAATAAATAAGACAACTCCTATGGCTCCTGCCGGTTGTCATTCTCATCGACATGCAAGTCGTGATTCCTATTACAAGAACATGATCAATCTCATACATCACACATATATCATTCATCACATCCTTTTGGCCATATCACATCACACGGCACATGCTGCAAGAACAAGTTATACGTCCTCTAATTGTTGTTGCAAGTTTTTACGTGGCTGCTATAGGTTTCTAGCAAGAACGTTTCTTACCTACGTCAAAACCACAACGTGATATGCCAATTTCTATTTACCCTTCATAAGGACCCTTTTCATCGAATCCGATCCGACTAAAGTGGGAGAGACAGACACCCGCTAGCCACCTTATGCAACTAGTGCATGTCAGTCGGTGGAACCTGTCTCACGTAAGAGTACGTGTAAGGTCGGTCCGGGCCGCTTCATCCCACGATGCCGCCGAATCAAGATAAGACTAGTAACGGCAAGTAAATTGACATGATCTACGCCCACAACTACTTTGTGTTCTACTCGTGCAAGATACTACGCATAGACCTAGCTCATGATGCCACTGTTGGGGATCGTAGTAGAAAATCAAAATTTTTCCTACGCGTCACCAAGATCTATCTATGGAGTAATCTAGCAACGAGCATAAAGGAGAGTGGATCTACATACCCTTGTAGATCGCGATGCGGAAGCGTTGCAAGAACGCGGATGAAGGAGTCGTACTCGCTGCGATTCAGATCGCGGTTGATTCCGATCTAAGCGCCGAACAACGGCGCCTCCGCGTTCAACACACGTGCAGCCCGATGACGTCTCCCACGCCTTGATCCAGCAAGGAGAGAGGGAGAGGTTGGGGAAGACTCCATCCAACAGCAGCACGACGGCGTGGTGGTGGTGGAGGAGCGCGGGACTCCAGCAGGGCTTCGCCAAGCACTGCGAGAGACGAGGAGGGAGAGAGGAAGGGCTGCGCCAAGCGACAGAGGTCAAAAACGTGTTATGGGCAGCCCCAAACCTCACATATATATAGGGGGAAGGGAGGGCTGCGCCCCCTTTAGGTTTTCCCACCCCTAGGGGTGCGGCCACCCCTAGATCCCATCTAGGGGGGCGGCCAAGGGGGAGAGAGGGGGAGGCGCACCACTATGTGGGCCTTAGGCCCATCTGAGCCTAGGGTTTCCCCTTTTTTTCTTCTCTCTTTGCCTTGGGCCTGGTTAGGGGGGCGCACCAGCCCACCTGGGGCTGGTCCCCTCCCATACTTGGCCCACGCAGCCTTCTGGGGCTGGTGGCCCCACCCGGTGGACCCCCGGGACCCTCCCGGTGGTCCCGGTACGCTACCGATAGCGCCCGAAACTTTTCCGGTGACCAAAACGGGACTTCCCATATATGAATCTTTACCTCCGGACCATTCCGGAACTCCTCGTGACGTCCTAGCGTCATCGAACCTTAAGTGTGTAGACCCTACGGGCTCGGGAACCATGTAGACATGACCGAGACAACTCTCCGGCCAATAACCAACAGCGGGATCTGGATACCCATGTTGGCTCCCACATGTTCCACGATGATCTCATCGGATGAACCACGATGTCAAGGATTCAATCAATCCCGTATATGATTCCCTTTGTCTGTCGGTATAGCACTTGCCCGAGATTCGATCGTCGGTATACCGATACCTTGCTCAATCTCGTTACCGGCAAGTCTCTTTACTCGTTCCGTAACACATCATCCCGTGATCAACTCCTTGATCACATATTGTGCACATTATGATGATGTCCTACCGAGTGGGCCCAGAGATACCTCTCCGTCATACGGAGTGACAAATCCCAGTCTCGATTCGTGCCAACCCAACAGACACTTTCGAAGATACCTGTAGTGCACCTTTATAGCCACCCAGTTACGTTGTGACGTTTGGTTCACCCAAAGCATTCCTACGGTATCCGAGAGTTACACAATCTCATGGTCTAAGGAAAAGATACTTGACATATAGAAAAGCTTTAGCATACGAACTACACGATATGTGCTAGGCTTAGGATTGGGTCTTGTCCATCACATCATTCTCCTAATGATGTGATCCCGTTATCAACGACATCCAATGTCCATGGTTAGGAAACCGTAACCATCTATTGATCAACGAGCTAGTCGTCTAGAGGCTCACTAGGGACATGGTGTTTGTCTATGTATCCACACATGTATCTGAGTTTCCTATCAATACAATTCTAGCATGGATAATAAACGATTATCGTGAACAAGGAAATATAATAATAACCAATTTATTATTGCCTCTAGGGCATATTTCCAACAGAGGCCGCCAATGCCAAAAGCCAGGGAGGTGGCCCTAGCGATCATGAGCGCGGACTTGTCGAAGATGAACGAGAAGACGAGGAGCTGGTTCGAGGCCAGGCAGAAGGAGATGTTCGACGACGACAACGTGAACTAGGTCGTCTGATCAGCCGTGGCATGTGTGCCCGGAGAGAAACCTGCTCATTTTGGAGGCTGGCTGTGTTGCCGACCGCTGGCTGTGTTGCCGGCGAACAAACCTATTCGTTTTGGAGGCTGGTTGTGTTGCCGGCGAGGACGTGTAGGCCGCTGGCTCTGTTGCCGACGTTAATATAGGGCCGCTGGCCTGAACTAGGGCGTTGGTGTTTTTAAAATGGAGGCAGACGGGATGAGGCCAACGGATGCGGTTTTTAAAATGGAGGCGGACATGATGAGACCTACGCATGCGGCCGCGCGCTGGGCGCAAGGCCACCGCATCCCAGGACATGACCGAACACGATCCATCGCCCTACCCAAACGGACAGATTCTGGGCAAAGCGGATGTTCATTTGAGGTCGCGCGGTGAAGTTGGCCTAATCACGTGAACCTGCTATGAAACAAAACAAAAGAGACGAAAAAGATTCGTGACAGAGGGAAAAGGACACCCCGTAAGCCCGAGCCGCAACGCGACGGCGGAGGATCGCGAGGCCCACGACCAGAAATGGGAAGCTCCGACCTTGTTTGGCTTGCAGGTCGGCAAACGGGGACAAAATTTCTGTTTTGACTTTTTAAGCAAAGATTAACACGATTTGACCCTACTTTATAAGTATTTCGCAATATGACCTTTTTAGGTGACGCCAACCTGCCTGGCGTTTCGTTTGCACTGGAGACGCCATCGTCTCTGGCGTTTGGCCTCTGCGCCACATCCTTGTTGGCTCGCTGACGTGGCTCCGCCAAACGCCAAGGTGGCTGGCGTTTGCATGGCTAAACGAAACGCCACTTACTTTGGCGTTTGCATTCGGGAGCAGCAAGATATAACGAGTATGGGTGATGGGTGCAACCAAATATATATTTCGTATTAAAATTTGACCATGAGCACACAATTCTAAGCAAGATCGATAAGAACCTTTGGTGACCACGAGCAGACAAGGGCATCCGCGGCAGCAACCGTACGAGCCGAAGTATCTGCATCGGCTCCTACGAAAGCCCAAGGTCACGCGCCACAAAAAAGAAAAACATTTCATTTCATGCATATGTGTATGGGCCAGGAACCTGCAAAGCTGCATTTGTACATCCTTAACTGCATCCCCAAACGCTGGCTTTTAAATTGGACATCGTGCGTCGACTGATAGAGACGAGTGTACGGATAATGACGTGAGAGCCGGTCATCCAGCCATGTCAGCATTCATTTAAAAACAAATATAAAAATCAGACGAATTTATCAAACACGACGGAACAAAGTTTGGACATAATTTAAATAAAACACACAATATTTCATCCGTTTAACTAAAATCCCTTTTAAAAATTTAGGAGGCTAACTTATAGCAGACGGTGACCTCATACCCACGTCCGCCTTGCCAAGTCGCATCGCCGGCGTCGTCAATGCTGTCATCGTCATCGTCCGAAGTAGTTCTTCCAGCAGCGGAAAGGCGCGGGTCCACGGCAGCCTTGCCCGGCCGCCGCGTGACGCTCACGGAGGAGCCACTCCGCTTCCTCCTGCACAGTGCGGAGGACCACCATGGCCAATGTAGACCCCAGTCGTTATGCCCTAGCGGCAGTCATGCCCGTGCTGACAATTGTGAACGCGTCGTTTAGTGACCATTAGTCACCGATATTGGCGAGTTTCCCGTCGAGACAACAGCTCCGACGAGCGACCGTCTTTGCGCCGCTCGTGCCGCGCTGCCGGCCTCACTGCACTGTCCTCGGCCAATACGATGGCCAGTGACACGAGGAGCCGTCGCCACCGCCACGGCCACCGAGATAGTGGAGGATGCGCCAACATGCCTTTGCGTTAAGCTTTGGACAAATGTCGGGTCTTAAGATTAACTTCCATAAAAATGAATTGTTCTGCTTTGGAGAAGCCGTTGAGGCGGCGATCATTTATGCTCCCTTTAAATCTAAACCCTAAGCTATCATATACTTACGGTGACCACGTAGGCCATGTCGGGATGGCCGGCGGCTCCTCCGTCATCGGTGCCTGATCTGGCGTCAGAGTCGGAGTCGTCGTTGGGCTTCGGGCAATGGAAGGTGGCGACATCGTAGCAGGGCTTTCGGCGGCCGCTTGCCGCTCGCAGATGATCCTTTCTGCTTCCTCCTGCGTTGTGTGCAGTGCGGCCGCGGCCACCGGCGACGTGGGCCGGGGGAGAGGGCGGTGGCCGTTAGAGGAGGCGGCGCCCATGTGGCATGGGAGCATTCCTCGTCGTACCTGGGCATTTCACCATTGAGGCGGCAGAGACGGTGCTTGGCTGTCTCTGGCGTCGTGACGGAGCGGTATAGGGCCCAGGTGTATAGTTCCGGGTCCGCCGCGATGTGTGGCGGCGGGACGTCCGAGTCCGCGTACTTGGACCGTTGTGCCTGTCCCGCCAGCGTTGCTCCTGCTCGTCGTACTCCTCCGGCTTCGTCATGGCGCTTTCGGAGTTGGTTTCTCGAGAACCTTCGTCTGCATTGAAGCGGCGGCTGCCGAGAGGTCGCGTCAGTCAGCGCCGCCCTCCCTCCCTCCGGTCACATCGCGGCATCGATGCCGGTCTCTGCGTGCTCTGGGCCGACATGAATGCGGCGCGTTAAGCGGCGCATGCATCGGAAGGAAAAGCATGGGAGGGGCGGGGCGACGGATTTTTGGTGGGCTACGGCAATCAAAAGCGGGCGTGAGATCGGTCCAGACTCTCGCAAACCTCTCCTACGTTTGTCTCTGGTTTGCGTGAGAAATTGCGTCCGGACCACCCCGCGGACCGATACATGACCGCATTGGATTACGATTCAGACAGCATGGTAAAGTTTTTGCCAGGAGCTTCAGGGCACAAATAAAGTAGTGTGCAACAGGAGAATTGTTCGAGCACTGTTTAGATTTCTATTTGCAAGGAGGAAGTGGTGCTCTAGTTTAATTAGAAACCGAAGCTGAGGAAACATAAGATCTTGCAGAGGAATCGTGACTACTAGAGAAAATATCATGGCGTTTCGTCTAGCCATGCAAACGCCAGCCACCTTGGCGTTTGGAGGAGCCACGTCAGCCAACCTACAAGGATGTGGCGCAGAGGCCAAACGCCAGAGACAATGGCGTCTCCTATCTAACCGAAACGCCAAGCATGATGGCGTGACCGGAAAAGGTCAGAAGAGAAAATACTTGCGAAGCAGGGTCAAATCCTGGTAATTTTTGCCTAAAAGGTTAAAACAGTGATTTTGTCCGCAAACGGCGCGACCGAAGCAAACAAGCGCAGACCGGCTCGCAGGCTCACAGTCACAGCATACACTCGTGTTTCTGGAACAAACAGTAGCCAAACTCCGAGGAGAGAAGTGGCCAAGCCACCTGCCCAAGAACGGCAACAGCATGTGCATCCTGCATGCTTCGTTGTGCGGGACGGGCCCATATAGACAGACCCACGTAATCCGGAACGGCCACATGAACCAATGATCGATCAGGGCATCCACAGTGTTAGTATTTGGCGCCTCTAAGGCTGCCTCTAGGCCTATGAATACTGCATCATCCGCCTCTAAACAAAAATTCTTGGAGACGCCGCTATGCTAAGCGCCCGTCTCTAAGGCCCCTCCCAATGTTCCACCTTGTACAGGTGCTAAGGCTGCCATGTAGGCAAAAAATTTGATGTGACTAGGTAATTAAGAGGAAAGAGATGAGTGTGGTGATCCCAGAAAGAAACAATGCTAAGCGCGAGAACCTAGGCAAAAGATTTAAATGGAAGAATCCCATCAATGCATGAAGAACCTTAGTTGCAAAATCATTAAATGAAGCATGCTTAGCACCAACAAGTTAAGCACCTATGCATTGAAGGCTTTAGGCTGGCCATAGTGGGAGTAACATAGCTAGTAACATCACACATCCCAACACAGTTTTGCTTATGTGGCATGTAATTAATGAGGAGAGAAGTGCTTGTGGTAACTAGCTATGTTACTGTAACATCACACATACCAATGCAAATTGAGTCTATAGACTAATAAATGAACTCTTGCATGACACCACATCTATGTTTCTACCCACTATGGAGGTAGTAACATAGTCTAGTAATACGTGTATGTTACTAGTGTAAGTTACTCCCCACTATGACTAGTCTTAGTTGCTAAAGTTTTTAATGTGTTTAGCACCTCATGTTAGCACCAATGCATTGGAAATAGCCAAATAAAATATTTTGATGTCCCCACTGTCAGCCAGTTAGGTGCTGGAGGGACCGATGGGCTGGTTGACAAATGAATCATATTTTATTTAATTATGGGTCCGGCTTTGCCTCTACAACTAGAGGCTGCACATTGTAGAGTTTTTATCTATGGTTAGAGGCAGGTCCATGGGCCCCAGTTTAAAGGCAAGGTTGCCTCCAAACACTGGAGATGCTCTCAGCGGTTACCGCAATTCCCCACGGAATGTTGTCATGCGGTCGTTGCAATCAATCAATCGCCGGGGCCGATCGAGCCCAATTTGCCAAGTTGATGTGATTTTTCTCTTGTTGATGAGATGACACGCTGATGTGATCTGTCCTTGGATAAGCTTCCGTATACTACGTTAGTTTTTCTCTGAGTGGTGAGTGCCATGATTGTTGATAGCCTTTATCTGCTCCCTAAGCTTTGGTGACCCCAGCATCTAGCTATTTTTTTCTCTCTCTCCTTCCTCTTTAGAGCTCTCTGGATTTTGGTCAATCATTGACCGAGCATCGATGAAATGTGACTCTTGTCTAAAGGAAAAAACGGAGACGTAGGAAAAGCGTAGTTTTCAAGATACAAATATATAATACAATGTATTGGATGTCATATGCTGCAAATAAAAGGCAGCAATAAAAGGTGTCTTTGTCTAAAGAACACTAGGAAGACATGCGGAGAGTTTAATTTAAAAATCGGACTACATTTTTCTTCAGTTTCTTAGATTAAAAAATGTATTCACTGTTACAGTATAATAGTCTCGAATATTTATGTATACTCGCAAGATGTCTGTGCGTAGCACGGAATATCAAGATGTATTTATATGAGTAGTTTATATATCATATGAGGGAAGGCCTTATCTGCAAATGTGGAGAGGAGTGCTGATATCTTTTTGCAAAATTGTCATAGTTTCCTTCCTATCCGTTAAATATAGATCGGACGGCCTATATTGCAGGATAGCAGGCACAACATCGTCACCAACTCTGCTTTTTATAAGAGTAGACTAGCAAGATGTTCGTGTATTGCACGGAACATCAAAATGCCCGTGCATTGCACGGAACATCAAGATGCATTTATATGAGTACACTAGTAGAAAACAGGGCTTTGGTTCGGGCCTGACAAGCCCATTAGTCCCGGTTCACTCACAAACTGAGACCCATGGGGCATACGTCCCGGTTTGTTTGCCCAGGGGCCGGCCGGGCCTCGTTGGGCATCTGTCCCGGTTGGTCTGGACCCATTTGTCCCGGTTCAAGGCACGAACCGGGACCAATGGGCCTCGCTCCTGGCCCACATCCATTGATCCCGATTCATGTCTGGAACCGGGACTAAAGGCCCCACTTATGTCCCGGTTTCTGTAACGAACCATTAACTAATGAGGTGATCCACGTGTTCCCCGGCCAACCCCTTGTTTTGTGGAATTTACTAAAAATCCCACTTCAATCATTAACTAAAACTACTCCAAGAGTGAATTTACAATTTCATTTCATGTCTGCGTGGTGATATAGTATTTAGAGCATCTCTAACAGCCGCGCTATACAAGCGCCGCGCACTAAAAAGGCAGTTTTAGCGCGCGCGCAACGCGGCGGGCAGCTCCAGCGGGCGCGCAAAAACGGCGCACGCGCCATTTCCAATTCAGCGCGTTGGCCGAAACGCAATCCCGCGCCCGTTATTTGCTGCGCCGGCTCGCGCGCGCGCGACTCTCCCGCGCTCACTCGCTGTTCTCTCCCGCGCTCGCTCGCTCCCTCCTCCACTCTCGCCGCCCCCATCCGACCGCGCCGCCGCCGCCGCTCGCGCTCCCGGCGACCGTTCAGCGCTTCCCCGGCCTATCCCCGCGCCGCCGTCACCGCCCGCGCCCGCTGGCAACCACTCAAGCGCTTCCCCGGTCTGTCTCCGCTGCGGCCGCCGCCCGCGCCCGCCGGCGACCGTTCAGGCGCTTCGCCGGCCTCCCCGCGCCGCTGCGCTTCCGCCCCACCCCCTCCTAGTCCGACCGGACCTCACGCGCCTCCGACGTCCGAGGAACAGCGCCCGAGGGCTCGCTGCCGCGCCGCGCCCGCAAGGTGTTCGATAAAATGCCTACAAGGTATGTATTGCTCCAAACTTATGAATTTGGTGCATATTTTGAATTGTAGTTTTGATAGTATTGTATTGGACATTGTAGATGAGTTCCTCGTATGATTCTTCCGAAGATGAATTTGATATGGAAGAGGAGGAGGATCTTGCAATGATCATAGCTAAGCATATCAATAAAAACCCGAAGCACGGTGGTTCGGTTATGGGTCGGGATAAAATTTGGAGAGATAGGATTGATGCCCATAACAGATTGATGAAGAACTATTTCGTGGAGATTCCCACATACCCGGAGTCGTATTTTCGTCGCCGGTTTAGGATGAGCACAGACTTGTTCAAGCGCATTGCAGAGAAACTAGCGAGCCATGACCGGTTTTTCCAGCAAAGGAGGAATGCCGCCGGAGAGCTCGGGCATAGCACCTTTCTGAAGGTGACAGCCGCTTTGTGTATGTTGGCATACGGTATCCCGGCCGATCTAGTTGATGATCACTTGGATATGGGTGAGAGCCAAGCCATCATGTGTGTCAAGCGCTTTGCAGTGGAAATTGTGCAAGTGTTTGGCGAGGAGTATTTGAGATCTCCCACTGCTGAAGACGCCGCAAGGCTATTGGTGATGAACAAATCTCGCGGCTTTCCTGGCATGCTTGGCTCAATAGATTGCATGCATTGGAGTTGGAAAAATTGTCCAAAGGCATGGCATGGGCAATTCCACGGCCAAAAAAAGGGTTCCACTATAGGCCGATCAGGAGACTTGGATTTGGCATGCATTCTTTGGAATGCCTGGATCTTTGAATGACATCAATGTTGTCAACCGGTCATCACTGATGAATAAGATTGCGAATGGTGAGTTGCCACCGGTGCAGTTTGTAGCAAATGGCCATACGTACAACTATGGCTATTATCTAGCGGATGGCATCTATCCAAAGTGGCAAACCTTCGTGAAGCCGTTGAAAAAGCCAGAAGGTAAGAAAAATCTTGATTTCCACAATGCTCAGGCGGCTGCTAGAAAAGATGTGGAGAGAGCATTTGGGATTTTGCAAGCCCAATTTGCTATTGTGAGAGGACCGCTAGATTTTGGGATCAAAAAATGCTTTGGTACATCATGCACGCTTGTGTGATCATGCACAACATGATCATCGAGAATGAGCGTGGCCAAGATTTAGACTACTCACAGTATGAGCTCTTGGGACATCCCGTGCGAGTGCGACGGAGGGCTGAAAGGGTAGCCCGTTTTGTTGCCTCCTATCATGCCATTCGGCGTCCCGCAACGCACAATGATATTCAGAAGGATCTGATTGAAGAGTGGTGGGCATGTCATGGACGACAAAGAGCATGATTTCATTGCATTATTTGTATTGTATTGTTCATGAATTATTGGTTGTGTTTATTGCATTATTTGTTGTACTGAACGATAAACTATTTGTTTGAGTTGTAATAACTATTTATTGTTGATTTATTTTGTTTGTTTGATCGTTTTTCTCCTATTTTTTAATTATATATATGGTTTGTGCTTGGTGCGTGCGCTGCATTTTTTGGCACTGCTGAAGCGGCGCGCGCGCTGCATTATAGCGCGGCTGCTGATGCTGTCGCCTATCCGCGCGCTAAACCAGCCGAAGCACGCGCGGCAAATGCATTTTTTGAACGCGGCGCGTAGCGCGGCTGTTGAAGATGCTCTTACGCACTAGTCGTCTACTCACACATTCCTATCACTCTAGAGAAAACAGATGGACGAGGGTCCGCGAAGGTGCGGCCCGACGTCGGTTTCAGTACGCGCGCGCAATCTTTGTCGGATTCTACTGGAATGACCTGGCTCACGGGTGGACGGACATGCTGGACCCGCCACTTGCTTTGGCTCCGTGGGACAGCAGCGCGTGTACGTTGTTCACTCTTTCCGTTCAGGCAGTTGCGTTAGTTTATGCAAATGGCTGTATGAGTACATACGTATATGCTCCTACTTGCAGCGAAAAGTTAGAAATCGTCATGCTGGAAACGGAAAGCTCCTGGATGAAGTAGCAGCTCAATTCGAATGCACGAGCCACGGAAGAGTGGTACAGTAGTAGTAGTGCCCTTTCAAGAAACTGGAGCGACAACACGAGAAAAAGGAGAAGCTGGAACGATAATCACGTGAACCTGCTATCAAAATCAAATAAAGGAGCGAGAACAAGATAAAAAATATTCCGCGACAGAGGGAAAAGGACACCCAGGCCGTAAGCCCGAGCCGCGACGCGCCGGCGGAGGATCGCGAGGCCCACGGCTAGAAATGGGTAGCTCCGATCTTGGTGGCTCGCGAGGCCCACGGCGATGATTGGTCCGGTGGCCCAATAGCCTCTGCCTAAGAGCATATCCAGCCGCACCCCCAACAGGCCCTCCAGGCCATTTTTTCGGCGCCGGCGTCAAAAAATGGACTAGTCGCGCCCAAGACGTCGAAAATCGCCGGATTGGGCCGAAACCGGCGCAGGCGGACCCAACCCGAACCCGGGACGCTGGGGTCGTCTGGGGGCGCCGGACGGGGCGTTTTTGGCGCGAATGTGATGGGCCCGCCCTGTCAGCGACGCGCTGCTTCGTCGTCCTCATCGCCTCGGTTCCCGCGGGAAGCAATGCCAAAGCTGCCGCACTGCCGCGCCGTCGCCTGCATTGATGCCCCGCGCTGTCGAGATGCAGCGCCGGTCAGCCTGCCCATTGATGCCGCGCAGCGAACCGTCGCGTCGCTCGGCGCCACGGGCGCCCGCCATGCGTCGCCTGGCATGCGCCGCCCGAGCTCCGGCTATAAAAGCCGCCCACCTCGCAGGTGAACGCCACACCGCAGCACATCACCCCCCCGCACTCTCCACACTGCCACGCGCGCTTCACCGCTTCCTCCGCCGCTCGCTGCTTCGTCGCCGACACGCACTGCGCCCCCATGCCGCCTCGCCGCCGGGGAGCTGCGGGCTACCGCGGCGTCCGAATTCGTCCGTCCGGCACCTACTTCGCCGAGATTCGGTCGGGCGACGTGCGCCTCGGCATCGGAACCTTCGACACCGCTCAGGAGGGCGCCCGCGTGTACGACGCTGCGGCGTGGCGCCTCCGGCGTTCCCGTTGGGACATGAACTTCACGGATGTGCCGACTCGGAAGCGGGCACAGGAGTTGGCGCCTCCCCCGCAGCTTATCACCGACGAAGATCGTCGGAAGAACCGTAGGCGGGTGCATCGTCTCAACCTGGCCGAGATGGACGAGGAAGCCATGGCGACGTGGCGCCATAATTTCCCGCAATACATCATCAACGAGCGCCAGTTCTTAGCCGAGAAGAGGGTGGAGAGGAAGAAGAAGAGGAAGGAGCGAGCGGCTTATCGCGAGGACAAGAGAGCGCGGAAGGCGGTCGCTAAGTTCAACATCGAGCTAGGAGATGCGTCCTCCTGGGACTCCACCGACGAGCGGTTCCTTGACGCCTACGCTGAGACGTCGGAGGAAGACATCACCGAGGCAGAGTCCAAGTCGGAGAATGACGAGTAGTAGTAGTTCGTAGGAGAAGACTATGTGAACTATCTATTTATCTATCTATCGTAGGATTAAGATTGTGTGAACTATCTATCTATCGTAGGATATATGTGAACTATCTATCTATCTATCTATCGTATGGGAAACTGTGATTTTATTTACGACTATGTGATTCTATTTCAATAGACGCCGAAACACGTCGAGCCTGGGCCGCTTTCCGCCGAAAATGGGCTGAAAGCGCCAAAACTGGGCCGATATCGGCACCTGGGGGAGACCTGGGGGTGGCGACTGGGAACGCACTGGCACCCAAGCCGAAAGTAGCGCCGGCTCGCCCCCATGCGGCGGTTTTCGGCGCGTCTTGGGGGCGCAACGGCTGGAGATGCTCTAAGAGCAATTCTAAGAGCAAGTACAATAGGATGACGTGGGCGGCTGTAAGTCTTTAAATATTATATTTTGGATGAGTTAGAGGAGAGAGAAGAGAAGCGGGCTCTTGGTTAGTAGCCGGCTCTAGCACGAGACCCAAGATACTTTGTGAGGTTGTAAAGTGGGGCAACTACTAATGAAGTAGTACACATATAAAACTTACTATTGTACGTGCCGGCTACAAGGTTGGCTATAGATGATCTGACAACTCCTTGTAGCCGATTGTTGCATGTATTATTAACCATGCTCTAATGGGATGACCCATTTCATTCGCCGCCGTCTGTTTGGGTCGGCACGGACACAAAAGGCGGTCCAACGCGCCGACACAAACGGATGCGCGTCTACTTTTCGTTCGCGGTCAACCCATTCTCGGCCCATTTTTGCGTCGGATTTGTGTCGGCGCGGACATAAGAAGGACGCACGCGCGCTCGCCTTCTCCTCTCCCCGGGTCCTCTGATCGGTGGCACATTGGCCTACCCTCTCACCCCCAGCCAACAGCAACCCTCGTCCGCCTCCTTCTTCGTCGCCGACGCCGCCATCCATTTTTGCCGGCGACTCAACCAGCTGCCGCTGCCCCCACATGCGCCCAGCAACGCCGCCCACCACCCCCCCCCCCGGTCACC
>LR738712.1:845028633-845065024 GCA_902687465.1 Secale cereale | reverse complement strand
GGTCACCCGCCATCGCCGTTTTGCCGCCGGGGAGCAAACTGCTTTCCTCCGCCGCTTCCCCCACCGCACAGACGCCCGCGCGTAAAGAAGCCGCCTCATCCAACCGGCAAGCTTGTCGGACGCTGGCAGGGCAGCTAGCTGGTCCATGCGCGCCGCGACTCCCCTCGCTGGCCGTCTCCTTCTTCGACACCCGCAAGCTGTTCAACAGTTTGCAGAGGTACGGAATGGACTCCGCCGACGAGTTCTTTTTCCACAATATCCTTTGCAACTCCGACGATTCATCGCCCGACGAGGAGGAGGAGATATTGGCTGCTGTGCAAGGCTGTTATTGATGTGTTTGACCCTGAGTACTTGAGAGAGCCGACAACTGAAGATACAACCCATTTGTTGGTGATAAATACCAGAGAGGGCTACCCTGGGATGCTTGGCTGCATAGACTGCATGCACTGGGAGTGGAAGAAACTATCCTTCTGCATGGCAAGGGCAGTACAAGGGCCATGTCAGGGCTTGCAGTGTCATACTAGAGGTCGTGGCGTCTCAAGATCTCTAGATCTGGCACTCCTTCTTTGGCATGGCTGGATCACACAATGATATCAACGTGCTTCAGCGCTCGCCGGTATTTGCTAGGCTTGTCGAAGGCAACAGCCCCCCGGTGAACTTTACTGTCAACGGCCACAACTACGACAAAGGGTACTATCTGGGTGACGGTATCTATCCTAAGTGGAGCACTATTGTCAAGACAATATCCAACCCTGTTGGAGAGAATAGGAAAAGATTTGCCCAAGAGCAAGAGAGTGGTAGGAAGGATGTCCAGCGTGCCTTTGGTGTTTTTGCAATCTCGGTGGGGCATCGTTCGGTATCCAGCTAATACCTGAAGCACGCAGAAACTGTGGGAGGTGAGAGCATCTCCAGCCGTTGCGCCCCCAAGACGCGCCGAAAACCGCCGCCTGGGGCTGATCCGGCGCTAGTTTCGGCTTGGGTGCCAGTGCGTTCCCAGTCGCCGCCCCAGGCGCCGATATCGGCCCAGTTTCGGCGCTTTCAGCCCATATTCGGCCCATTTCCGGCGCAAAACGGCCCAGGCTCAACGTGTTTCGGCGGCTATTGAAATAGAATCACATAGTCGCAAATAAAATCACAGTTTCACATACGAAGATAGATAGATAGTTGATACGTCCAGAACGTATCTATAATTTCTGCTTGCTCCATGCCCTTTTTGTGTGATATTGCTATGATATTTATGCACTTCCATACACTTTTGATCATATTTGGACTAACCAACTAATGGTTGCAAAAGTGCACAATGTTCTTGTTTTACACTTTATTGTGTAGGAATTACTTGGAAATTGACAAAAACGCAAAAGGAGTCGTATTGGAGTAGGACTCTGACTTTCCTGAAATCTGTCTGAGAACGTTTTTTAAAAGATGGTCACGTTCCGGCCCGAAGACGACGTCAAACGGAAAAAGTCTAGTTGCGAAAGTTGTGGGGAATTTTGAGGCGATGCTTCTGGATATAAAATTCGTCCAAATCGGAGTTCGGACGGCCGAGTAAGCCCGTTTTACTGAGGCCCAAAATCTGATGACGGGAATCCGAGAGTCTATATAAAGAGAGGAAACCTAGGTCACCAAGGGCCACGAATTTTCCTCCTCCCAAGCCGCCGTCTTGGAGGGGAGGACCAGCACCATTGCAGCACCATCCACAAGGAAGAAGGGGGGCCAAGGAGCCGCTGCCCCTAGGGCCGCCGCCGCCCCCTAGGGCCGCCGTCGTCTCCTCCTCGCCGCCGCCGCCTCCGGGGCCGCCGCCGGCCGCCGCCTCCTCGCGGGGCTGCACCTCTCCATCAACACCATCATCAACCTCCTCCTCACCATGTCCATGTATGAGTAGTCTTCTCCGGGGCCGAGGGCTCGTACGTGTAGCTATGTGGTTATCTCTCTCTCCCATGATGTGATCTTCGTTGTGATCATAGGCTATGTTAATCTAGGGTGATCCCATGATATTTCCCCTTCCTCTATGTATTGGATTGATGTACTCACTTGTCTTTATCTAGTATAATCCCCGAGACCAAGGTGACAGCGGTCTATTGGACATGGATTAGAAAAATATTTTCATGAGTGATTTCCTCTCTTGTGTGTTGATTGAAGATTGAGAGTCTCTTGGTGCTTGTCTTTGACTATCCTTTAGATATGTTGTGGTGATTGTGGGACTCTCTTTGGATGGCCGCGGTGACATTGGGAAATCCTTAGATTAAGAACTACGAACTTTGAGGTGTGCTTTTGTAGCCCTACATAATTCTCGTCCTCTCTTGACCACGAAGGAATGACCTCCGGGTGCGTCTCCATTGCATGTTTTATGAGAAATATCATGTGATTCGATTATGTTAATGTTGTTGGGAGTTGCCACTAGTGAAAGTATGATCCCTAGGCCTTGTTTCCACCATTGCAATACCATTTGTGCTCACGTTTACCACTTGTTTGCTTGCTGCACTTTTTATTACAGATTTATATTACTTTGCTTTGCCACTCCTATCATCCATATTTTACCATCTCTTCGCCGAACTAGTGCACCTATACAACTCCTATTGTATTAGGTGTGTTGGGGACACAAGAGACTTCTTGTATCTTAGTTGCAGGGTTGTTTGAGAGAGACCAGCTTCAACCTCTACTTCCCTGAGTTCGATAAACCTTAGGTCATCCACTTGAGGGAAATTGCTGCTGTCCTACAAACCTCTGCGCTTGGAGGCCCAACATAGTCTACAAGAGTAGAAGCGTGTGTAGACATCAATAGTTCACATAATCTTCTCCTACGAACTACTACTACTCGTCATTCTCCGACTCGGACTCTGCCTCTGTGATGTCCTCCTCCGACGTCTCAGTGTAGGCGTCAAGGAACCGCTCGTCGATGGAGTCCTAGGAGGATGCGTCTCCTAGCTCGATGTTGAATTTAGCGACCGCCTTCCGCGATCGCTTGTCCTCGCGATAGACCGCTCGCTCCTCCCTCCTCTTCTTCCTCTCCGCCCTCTTCACGGCCAAGAACTGGTGCTCGTTGATGATGTCTTGCGGGAAGTTTTGGCGCCACGTCGCCATGGCTTCCTCGTCCATCTCGGCCAGGCTGAGACGGTGCGCCCGCCTACGGTTCTGCCAACGATCGTCGTCGGTGATAAGCCACGGGGGAGGCACCAACTCCTGTGCCCGCTCCCGCGTCGGCACGTCCGTGAAGTTCATGTCCCATTGGGAAAGCCGGAGGCGCCACGCCGCAGGGTCGTACGCACGGGCGCCCTCCTGAGTGGTGTCGAAGGTTCCGAGTCCGAGGCGCACGTCGCCCGACTGAATCTCGACGGAGTAGGTGCCGGACAGACGAACGCGGACGCCGTGGTAGCCCGCAGCTCCTCGGCGGCGAGGCGGCATGGGGCCACAATGCGTGGCGGCGACGAAGCAGCGAGCGGCGGAGGAAGCGGTGAATCGCGTGAGGCAGTGTGGGAGAGTGCGGGGGGGGGGGGCGATGATGCTGCGGTGTGGCGTTCACCGACGAGGTGGCGGCTTTTATAGCCGAAGCTCGGGCGGCGAGGGGCGCATGCCAGGCGACGCGTGGTAGGCGCCCATGGCGTCGGGCGACGCGACGGTTCGCTGCGCGGCATCAATGGGCAGGCTGACCGGCGCTGCATCTCGGCAGCGCGGGGCATCAATGGAGGCGACGGCGCGGTAGTGCGGCAGCATTGGCATTGATTCCCGCGGGAACCGAGGCGATGCGGACGAGGAAGCAGCGCGTCGCTGACAGGGCGGGCCCATCACAGTTCGTGCCAAAAACGACCAGTCCGGCGCCCCCAGGCGACCCCCAGCGTCCCGGGTGAAGGAAATATGCCCTAGAGGCAATAATAAAGATGTTATTTGTATTTCATTATATCATGATAAATGTTTTTTATTCATGCTAGAATTGTATTAACCGGAAACTTAGTACATGTGTGGATACATAGACAAAACAGTATGTCCCTAGTATGCCTCTACTAGACTAGCTCATTGATCAAAGATGGTTATGTTTCCTAGCCATAGACATGAGTTGTCATTTGATCAACGGGATCACATCATTAGGAGAATGATGTGATGGACAAGACCCATCCGTTAGCATAGCACTATGATCGTTTAGTTTTACTGCTATTGCTTTCTTCATGACTTATACATGTTCCTATGACTATGAGATTATGCAACTCCCGAATACCGTAGGAACACCTTGTGTGCTATCAAACGTCACAACGTAACTGGGTGATCATAAAGATGCTCTACAGGTGTCTCCAAAAGTATTCATGGTGTTGGCATAGATCAAGATTAGGATTTGTCACTCCGAGTGTCGGAGAGGTATCTCTGGGCCCTCTCGGTAACACACATCACAATAAGCCTTGCAAGCAAAAGACTAATGAGTTAGTCACGAGATGATGTGTTACGGAACGAGTAAAGAGACTTGCCGCTAACGAGATTGAACTAGGTATGGAGATACCGACGATCGAATCTCGGGCAAGTAACATACCGATGACAAAAGGAACAACGTATGTTGTTATGCGGTTTGATCGATAAAGATCTTCGTAGAATATGTAGGAGCCAATATGAACATCCAGGTTCCGCTATTGGTTATTGACCGGAGATGAGTCTCGGTCATGTCTACATAGTTCTCGAACCCGTAGGGTCCGCACGCTTAACGTTTGATGATGATCGGTATTATGAGTTTATGAGTTTTGATGTACCGAAGGTAGTTCGGAGTCCCAGATGAGATCACGGACATGACGAGGAGTCTCGGAATGTCCGAGACATAAAGATTGATATATTGGACGACTATATTCGGACACCGGAAGTGTTTCGGAAAAGTTTCGGATTTAACTGGATTGCCGGAGGGGGTTACCGGAACCCCCTACGAGGGGGGATGGTCCATAATGGGCCTTGAGGAAAGGAGAGAGGCAGCCCATAGAGGCTGGCCGGCGCCCCACCTAGGGATCCTAATTGGACTAGGATTGGGGGGGCGCCACCTGTCCCTCTTTTCCTTTCCCTCTCTTCCTTCTTGGTGGACTCCTACTAGGAATAGGATTGCAATCCTATTCCTAGTAGGATTGCCCTAGCCGCACCATAGGAGGCCGGCCGGCCCTCCCCTCTTGCTCCTTTATATACGGGGGCAGGGGGGCACCCAAAGACACACAAGTTGAATTGTTCCAGCCGTGTGCGGTGCCCCCCTCCACAGAAACACACCTCGGTCATACCATCGCAGTACTTAGGAGAAGCCCTGCGCCGGTAGATACATCATATCCATCACCACGCCGTCGTGCTGACGAAACTCTCTCGTGAAGCTCAACTGGATCAAGAGCTCGTGGGACGTCATCAAGCTGAACGTGTGCTGAACACGGAGGTGCCGTACGTTCGGTGCTTGATCGGTTGAATCGCGAAGAAGTTCGACTACATCAACCGCGTCACTTGACGCTTCCGCTTCCGGTCTACGAGGGTACGTAGACACACTCTTTCCTCTCGTTGCTATGCATCTGGTAGATAGATCTTCGTGATCATAGGAAAATTTTAAAATACTACGTTCCCCAACAGTGGCATCATGAGCCAGGTCTATGCGTAGATGATATGCACGAGTAGAACACAATGAGTTGTGGGCGATACTAGTCATACTGCTTACCAGCATGTCATACTTTGCTTCGGCGGTATTGTGAGATGAAGCGGCCCGGACCGACATTACGCGTACGCTTACGCGAAACTGGTTTCACCGTTAAGAGCACTCGTTGCTTAAAGGTGACTGTCGGGTGTCTCTCTCTCTCACTTTAGCTGAATCAAGTGTGGCTACGCCCGGTCCTTGTGAAGGTTAAAATAGCACATACTTGACGAAACATCGTTGTGGTTTTGTATGCGTAGGTAAGAACGGTTCTTGCTAAGCCCGTAGCAGCCACGTAAAACTTGCAACAACAAAGTAGAGGACGTCTAACTTGTTTTTGCAGGGCATGTTGTGATGTGATATGGTCAAGACATGATGAGTTATACAGTTTTGTATGAGATGATCATGTTTTGTAATGTTATCGGCAACTGGCAGGAGCCATATGGTTGTCGCTTTATTGTATGAAATGCAATCGCCATGTAATTGCTTTACTTTATCACTAGGCGGTAGCGATAGTCGTAGAAGCAATAGTTGGCGAGACGACAACGATGCTACGATAGAGATCAAGGTGTCGCGCCGGTGACGAAGGTGATCATGACGGTGCTTTGAAGATGGAGATCAAAAGCACAAGATGATGATGGCCATATCATGTCACATATTTTGATTGCATGTGATGTTTATCATATTATGCTTCTTATTTTGCTTAGAACGGCGGTAGCATTATAAGATGATCCCTTACTAAATTTCAAGGTATAAGTGTTCTCCCTGAGTATGCACCGTTGCGAAAGTTCGTCGTGCCGAGACACCACGTGATGATCGGGTGTGATAAGCTCTACGTTCAAATACAACGGGTGTAAGCCAGTTTTGCACACGCAGAATACTCGGGTTAAACTTGACGAGCCTAGCATATGCATATATGGCCTCGGAACACTGGAGACCGAAAGGTCGAGCGTGAATCATATAGTAGATATGATCAACATAAGATGTTCACCATTGAAACTACTCCATCTCACGTGATGATCGGACATGGTTTAGTCAATTTGGATCACGTGATCATTTAGATGACCGAAGGGATGTCTATCTAAGTGGGAGTTCCTTAATATGATTAAATTGAACTTTAATTTATCATGAACTTAGTCCTGATAGTTTTTGCATATCTATGTTGTTGTAGATCAATGGCCCGTGCTACCGTTCCTTTGAATTTTAATGCATTCCTAGAGAAAGCTAAGATGAAAGATGATGGTAGCAATTACACGGAGTGGGTCCGTAACCTGAGGATTATCCTCATTGCTTTACAGAAGAATTATGTCCTTGAAGCACCGCTAGGTGACAAGCCCCCTTCCGCTAATGTAGACGCTTTGAACGTCTGGCAGTCGCGGTCTGATGACTACACGATAGTTCAGTGTGCCATGCTTTACGGCTTAGAACCGGGACTTCAACGACGTTTTGAACGTCATGGACCATATGATATGTTCCAGGAGTTGAAGTTAATATTTCAAGCAAATGCCCGGATTGAGAAATATGAGATTTCCAATAAGTTCTACAGCTGCAAGATGGAAGAGAATAGTTCTATCAGTGAACACTTGCTCAGAATGTCTGGGTACTCACTAGTAGAAAACAGGGCATTGGTCCAGCCCATTAGCCCCGGTTCAATCTAGAACCGGGACCAATAGGGGTACTGGACCCGGTTCGTTAGCCCAGGGGGCCGGCCGGGCCACGTGGGCCATTGGTCCCGGTTCGTCTGGACCTATTGGTCCCGGTTGGAGCTAAAAACCGGGACCAATGGCTCTTGCTCCTGGCCCACCACTATTAGTCCCGGTTTGTTTTATGAACCGGGACCAAAGGCACCCCTTTAGCCCCGGTTTGTAGCACCAACCGGGACCAGTGAGTTGCCTATATATACCCCCTCACTCAAGAGCAGAGCTCACTGCTCTGTTTTTTTTCTGGCCGAGGGGGAGAGGGGTTAGTGGTGCTCTAGCTCACCTCCTATGCACACAACATGTTCGGTGGAATGCCCGAGCCACACTAGTTAAGCTTTTCTCCTCTCGAAGCTCTATTTTCTTCGAGATTTGTCTAGGTTTAGCGGTCCGTCACGTCCCGTCCCCGTCTTCGCCGCCGTCTATCGCCCCCGCCGATCTCGTCACCGGCACCACCGTGGTGAGCCTCTTGTTATGTCCATGCTTTTCTTACTTTTATTATTGCTTTAGATAGATATTTGTCTAATTTTCTTACGTTTATTATTGCTTGTTATTATATAGTGCGATGGTTTTGATATCCGCCCACGTGGGCCCTCGTCCGGTCTACGATTCGGATGTGGTATATTATCTTTAATTTATAACTATTTGTTTTAGTGCTTATGATAGTTATGCCGACCAACCTGACATGCATAGATGTTTTATTATGTCTAGGAGGTAGTTGAACCGGAAATTCCAACCGATCCTCTTGTGGAGAGGTTAAATTTAGTTGAAGAGGAAAACATTTCGTTAAAGAAAAAATTGGAAAAAATGGAGGAGGAGAAGATGGAATTGGAGTTGCATGTTGCGGAAGTTATCGATGATCACAAGATCAAGATGGACCCTATTGTCGAGAGGTTAAATTTAGTTGAAGAAGAAAACAAATTCTTGAAGGAAAAAATTAAAAAAATTGTGGACGAGAAGATGATATTGGAGTTGCATGTTGCGGATGTCGTCGATGATCACAAGATCAAGATGGATGCAATGCGGTTGAAGATTAAAAAGATTAGAAAATATGCCATTAATACCGAGGCTTGGTATCATTATGCCGTTGGATCAATTGTTACCTTGGTTGCGATTATGATAGCATTTGTTTTCGCGTTGAAATGTTTTACATAGTTTCGATGTGTATGGAGAGCTATATATGTTGTTAGATGAGAACTATATATATGTATGTACTTTGGTTTTAATGTGATGATGAACTTTTATCCATTTGGTCACTTAATTATCTATTTATGATGTTCTGTAATGGTTTTTGACACACTTAATTATATATAAATGCACGCAGATGAACCGCCAATGGATGTACGGTGACAGACACACCTCCGAGTACATTAAGGGCATGGAAGAAAAAACTGAATAAGTTTGTCAAAGATGAAACGACTCCAGAATTCGTGGGCATATATGAGAAGATCAAAGATGACTGGCCCGCATTTGTGGCCCATAAGAAGTCGGAAAAGAGTCAGAAGATGTCGGAGACAAACCGGATAAATGCTGCAAAGAAGATGCATCACCATCGCACGGGGTCGGGCGGCTACCTCGTAGCCCGGCCTAAGTGGGCCAGGGCTGAGAATGATCTGCTTCAGAAAGGGATCGAACCAGAGACAATGCACTGGCCAGAACGTTGCCGGACTTGGTTCTTCGGGGCTGGCGGATCCTTGGACCCTGTAACAGGGTGGTGCATTTGGACGGACAAGCAATTGGAAACACCACTCAGGAAGATGCGGCAGTATATCAAAGCAGCGCATGCAGGGACGTTCATCCCCGACAGAGAGAACGACGAGCTGACAATGGCCCTCGGGAATCCTGAGCACCCTAGACGGACACGAGGCACGCCAGGCTCCCTTCCGTGGCGTGCTGGGTTTCCGGACGCAGGAGGCTACAAATGCCACGACAGGAGGAAGAAAATGGAGATGACCGAAATCCAGGCGCTGCGGGCCAGAGTACAAGCGATAGAGGAACGGGAAGCAGATCGGGAAAGAATTGCCGAAGCTTCCCCCGAAGCTACCCCGCCATCTCAGCGGAGAAGCAGCGTGGCTTCCACCGAGCTGCTTCAGCCAGAGCTTGCCTTGACGGCTACTGCCAGGAATCCTGTGGATGCTATCACGGAGGCACAAAATTGCCACCTTATGGCACAGTGGATGAATCTGAAGGTCAAGGCGGCTGCTGGCTCTGTTTATCCTTCTGGACCAGACGACACTTTTCACTGCCGGCCGATTCCAGAAGGATATGCTAGGGTGATGGTCGACGAAATAACGGAGGGATTTGAGGAGCTCCAGCTTGACCACCCTACCGGTGAAGGGGAGACTCGGCTGGGTTCTTCACTGAAGACTCCATGCCTATGGCGGAAGGACCTAATCAACATTCTGAACTGGACCTAATCCAATCCAAAGTAGCTATTTCAAGTTGGTGAAGCGGCTCGTCGAGGCGAGTCTGTGGGTCGACGCATTGACGCGTTCGACATGCATAGAAGGTGCTTGGATGGCGTTCGCTCATGTCAAAGTGCACCAGGTGAAGATGAATGCGGGGCATATTGCCACTGCTGGTCCACCCGCCGGCAAGGAGCACCGCAAGCCGGAGAGGTACTTCGAGGACGTCATCGACGGCGCCCGGCTTATAGAAGGCCAGTGTTCGAAGGATGTTATCTTCTAGTGATGTATGCGGATGTAAAGACTTAAGCTTATGAATCCGATGTATATGACTTTTGCGCTTATTATAATATCAGCGTCTTTTACCTCCTGTGTAACTGTTTATGTAAATCTGAAAGTTTCTAGTCATCGGCTTCAGCCCCCATGTACATAGTATTGGGGTGTTCGGTCGTATGCATGTACACTCTTTATCCAACGTCTTGGTCCGTGTAGGAGGTTTAGGCGGAGCGAACCAGGTAATCGGACTATGCGACGTTATTTCTTTCACTTAGTCGTAGGAGCTTGACATGTGGGGCTAGGTACTAGCCCTTGGTGCGGATATGATATTTCTTTACTTAAGGCATCCAATTGCACCGGGCTGGGCAAAAACCAACCCTTCGTATAACACGGGGTAGATCTCTATCGATCATAGTATAACACTAAGTCACCGGATTGCGGACGAGGTTCTCGCTTATCATGACGGTCAGTTTTCGGCTTTCTCTATTGAGGTACTTGACCGGACGAGCCAGAAGTACAATCGTAGTAGTTCTCCCTTTACACCCTAGCCGAACAATCGGGAACATAGGGGTAAGCACAGGAGCCGGGCAACCCAACTATTGACCCAAGATATGATTCGGAACTGATGCATATAAGGCAAACATCCAGGACGCCGAACACTCCCTATAGGTGATCGGTCTTTTTAACATATACTGGGCTGAATACAACCCCTGGTATTTAGACCTTTATTGACAAGGCACATATGTCAATCTGATGTGGGAAGGGAACATTTATGATGAGTGAATAAAACTCTAAACGTAATGCGAATCAACCTGCTCTATTAATATCCCTTTATGGTACGGCGAGCCGCAAACTTACAGACAATGCCGAAAACCTTTTTGGACATTTTACATGCCAAAAAGGAATATAACAAGAAAGAGTAAAAAGTTTTACTCAGGGTCTTAATCTAAAGAGAATGCTGGACTAGGCCTTGGTGTGCTCCGTCGACAAGGCCCGACCCCACGCATACCTCAGCCGCCGCCGGCTTGTCCGGATCGCCAGGACAAGACCAGGGAGTGAGGGGCTACGTGGCCAGTTAGGCTTCTGAGTCGTGATGCTCAGGAGTCCCCCTTGACGTACAAACAACCTTTGGGAAGGAGATGCAGGAGCATGCCTTAGTGTTCTGCCTTGGCAGGGCCCGGCCCCGCGCACACCTCAGCTGCCGTTGGGTCGTCCGGATCACCAGGATGAGACCAAGGGGTGAGGGGCTACATGACCAGTTAGACCCTTGGGTCGTGATGCCCAAGGGTCCCCCTTGACGTACAAACATACCTCATACCTGTCCTTGTCGAGCTTTCGCTCGGGAGGGTTGTGCGACGACCAGGTCCAGGGGACCTGGCGGGGTGTAAACTAAGCGTGACCTGAGCGTAGCCCCCGTGCCCAGCCCCCTCGCGCTACTCTCCCAAGGGGAAAGCAGTGCGGTGGGGCTAGTCACCGAGCCTGGTGGCTCCCTGAGGTTAAAGTAGCCGTGAGGCCACCCCCAGTTGTTTATCATCAGCGCAGAGCATGGCGCTACCGTTCTTACACGGGCATAGCTGCTCCTCGACCGTGTCGACTGCCAGCACGGAGCATGGTGCTTCCACTGGCACGCGGGAGGGGACTCCCTACTGCGGAGATCCCCTGGGGCGTGTACAACCTCGCCCTGATACGTGGCTTACATGGCAGGGCTAGACGAGGTGTATCTGGGCATCCGTGAGCCAGCGCAAGACTCATGGTGTCCTACCTCAAGGCGGGTTGCACCTGGTCTTGATTGAGAGCTCCTGAGATAATCCTGCAAGATGGTTAGGCAACCTGCACCGAGTGAATCCCTCGAGGTTGCCACATGAGAAGGCCAGACACCAACGACCCCAGGAGGTGACGTGAACGGGCCGGCCCGCTAGACAGAGCGCTGCTGTTGGGTTTATCGATGCTGCAGGTACGGACCCGAGCACAGACGCCGTACCTAGTCTTCTCATGCGGATATCCTAAGGAAAGACAACAGGTGCGCGGCTCCCGTAGCGACGAGGCACCGTGTCGTGCGCCCCTTACCCACCTATTCACACTCAGCTCATGCAAGGGAGAGGCGCCAAGGACCGTGGGAGGTGACGTACACGGGGCTGGCCTGCGAGCCAGAGCTCAGCCGCTTGGATTTGGCGACGCTGCACGGACAGACCCGAGCACAGATGCCGTGCTTTTCCTTAATCATGAGGCGAGCGCGGGCAGGTCAGTGAGGGCGTACAACGCTCATGGCATCGAAGTGCCGGTCAGGCAGGTAAATAATTTCAAAGCTGCTGATGGGAAAGGTAACACTAGTTCTGGTAAGATGCAAGAACGATACATGCCACCGGGATGGACCCGGGCAGCCTAGGGACGATGCAACCCGAGGGGCGCCCGCAACAAGGTAAATTAAAGATGCAAGAATGATACAAGCCGCAGGGGCAAGCCCATGCGACCTGGGAATAATGCCGCCCGAGGGGCGCTCCCAGCCGAACAAAACTGGAAATTGTTACCTGGCACAGTTGCGGAAGTGGTGCTGATGTAGCCGAAGACGCTTGATGCAGATGTCGCTCCTCATGAGCCGCCGGACTCCGGGGCCTCGCGAGGCTCCGGAGGCTCCGAGAGCTCATGAAGAACCGAGGCCACATCCACCAAGATCTCCTGATGCCTGGTCTCGCGAGTCGCCAGGACCTCCCGCATGTGGCGCTGGTGCAGGGCTGCCTGGTTCGGCAAGCCGAAGGGCATGCGAACGTAGTTGTGAGGGGGACCCTCGTACCAGCCCACCTGAGATGGCCAGTAGAGCTCTTGAGACGCGATCCTGTTGAGTCATGGGATGTTGACGTAGACATGCAGCCTCTCGCCCAAGCCTGGGGCGACAGCTGCACTACGAGGTGTTGGGCGGCGCTCGCCCCGCATTGCCCTTGGCACCTGCAAGTCTTCGATGGTCTGGTTGACGAACTCCTGAGCACTTGGTGCCTCACGCCTTGAGGCCTGCGGAGGGAAACGTGCGGTGACGCACGCTTCCATATGGTGCCCGAGCGCCTCCCTTGAGACATTGGCTAGGTCGGAGGCCCTCCAAAGGAGAGCCCTGAGCCCAGCCCGAGGGGAGCGTCGGGCGCACCTTCCTATGCGAGGGAGGGAGGCACCCCATTCCTGGGTGCGGGTCCCGAGGTGGTAACGCTGCTCTCCTGAGGCCCCTGGTGCAGCAACTGCTTCTTCTTCTTGGAGATGGCCTCAGGAGGGTAGATGGCGCCATCATTGTCTGGATCCTCGACCGCCGCAGCATGGTAAGCGCGCTCGAGGGAGCACACCGCGTCCTTTTCTTCGCAGGCAACCGTGATGACACCACCGCTTCTTGACATCTTGACGACATTGTAGCCGTGGAGAGTCACCGCCATGAACTTGGCCAGGGCTGGGTACCCAAGGATGGCGTTGTAGGGAAGATGGATGTGGGTGACATCAAAGTCGATGAGCTCGGTGCGGTAGTTGTTGCGCTTGCCAAAGGTGAGAGGTAGGCGAACCTGCCCTATCAGGGTGGTGGAGCCGCCAGTCACTCCTGAGAAGGGCTTGGTAGGCTGTAGCTGATCGTATGGCACTTGGAGGCTATCGAACGTCTCAACGGACAGGACATTGAGCGCTGCGCCGCAGTCGATGAGGGTCTTGGTGACTTGGACGTTGCTGATGACGGGTGAGCAGAGCAACAGGAGGGCGCCGAAAATCACCGCGCACTTGAGCTGGTCTGCTGAGCTGAAGGAGATGGCGCACTTGGACCACCTGAGTGGGCGCATGGCTTCGAGCTTGGGGATAGTCGTGTTTACTTCTCGGGCGAACTGCTTGAAGAGGCGCCGAGAGGCTGGGGCATGCGCATCGCCCAAGATGCAGGCGATGGCGCGAGGCTCTTGGAAGCCCCCAGCCCCCTCATCCTGGTCATGGTTCCTCCTTGGTGGTGGTGGCGGAGGGAGGCCGGCCTTGCCCTGAGAACGGTCCTCGCAAGGCTGGTCCCTCTAGGCACCCTCACGAGGCCGGTCCCTCCACGCACCCTCGCGAGGCTGATCGTGCCAGCGGTACTCACGAGGCTGATCACGCCACTCCTGACGGGGGCCGCGGTCGTCCCGGCACCCCCCGGTCCAGCTTCCTCCATGGTCGTCGCCCCGGTTGCGGCGCTCGGGGCGTTGGCCGATGCACCCTTCGCGGATGGCCTTGAGCTCTTCATAGTCATTGGTGTTGTGGCTATGCACGTCGTGGAAGGCGCAGAACAGTCGGCTTCTCTTGGATGACTCCGGCTGGTCGCGGCCATGCTTCATCTCTGGTTCGGCCGCGAGCACGGCCACCCCCTTGCGCTTCACGTCCTTTCCCTTGGCCTTCTTGTCTTTAGGGTCAATGGTGTGGATCTCGACGAGGGAGAGGCACCCCTACTCAGCTCTCGCGCACTTGTTCGCGAGGTTGAAAAACTCCAGGGTCGTGCACAGATCTTCGTGGATGGCGAGCTCCTCCTTCATCTTGACATCGCGGACGCCATCTGAGAATGCTGAGATGATGGCCTCTTCCGTGACCTTGGGGATCTTGACGTGTAGGATCGAAAGTATGTCTAGAGGGGGGGGGTGATTAGACTACTTGTAAATATAAAAATTCTGCCTTTTGATCATGAACAGTTTTTGGCAGATTCTCAGTTATGATCAATTCAAGCATCACCCTACACATGCAATTCTAGAGTATAAGCAGCGGAAAGTAAATTGCACATGTAGTAAAGAGAGGTGGAGAAGATCAAACGCAATTTGGAGACGCAATGATTTTTCCCGTGGTTCCGATAGGTAGTGCTATCGTACATCCACGTTGATGGAGACTTCAACCCACGGAGGGTAACGGCTGCGCGAGTCCACGGAGGGCTCCACCCACGAAGGGTCCACGAAGAAGCAACCTTGTCTATTCCATCATGGCCTACGCCCACGGAGGGCTAGCCTTACTCGGGGTAGATCTTCACGAAGTAGGCGATCTCCTTGCCCTTACAAACTTCTTGGTTCAACTCCACATCTCGATGACGGAGGCTCCCAAGCGACACCTAACCAATCTAGGAGGCACCACCCTCCAAAAGGTAATAGATGTTGTAGATGATGATGAACTCCTTGCTCTTGTGCTTCAAATGATAATCTCCCAAACACTCAACTCTCCTCACTGATATGGCTGTGGTGGAAGAAAGGATTGAGTGGAAAGCAACTTGGGAAGGTTAGAAATCAAGTTTCATATGGTAGGAATGGAGCAACTTGATCTCAACACAAGGGTAGGTAGTTCTCTTCTCAGAAAGTGTAAGGTAGGAGTGGTAGTTCTTTCTGATGGCTCTCTCCACGAATGAAGAGGGGGTGGAGGGGTATATATAGCCTCCACACAAAATCCAACCGTTACACACATAATTGAGCAATCTCGGTGAGACCGAAGTGGAAACTCGGTCAGACCGAAAGTTCAAATATAGTGAACGTTAGGGTTTTCGGTGGGACCGAAAATACCATCTCGGTTTGTCTGATTTGAGTAAAGATAGGAACTTGCCAGTTTCGGTGGGACCGAAATCACCAACTCGGTTATTCCGAAATGATGTCAACGGTTACAGAAGCTTGGCAGCTCATGTTTCGGTGAGACCGAACTCAAACTCGGATTGACCGATTTTTCTAGGGTTTGGCTTATGGCTGAGGTGGTTCATCTCGGTGGGACTGAGTTTGGAAAATCGGTTTGTCCGAGATTACTTATGAGTGTGTTTAGTAGTGAATGTTGCTGATAGTTGAAGGAGATATATCACTAAGCACTTGAGCAACCAGATCATCAACACAACCTCATCCCCTTTTAATAGTATTGGCTTTTCCTATGGACTCAATGTGATCTTGGATCACTAAACCAAAAATGGAGTCTTGAGCATTTGCCAATGCTTGCCTTAGCATTTTGAGGGGTCCACTTCTTCAGACATTGCCATACCCATATCACTGAACTTCTCTGAAACGATTCTCAAGTAAATATTAGTTCAATGATATATATGTTGTTATTAATTGCCAAAACCACCCGGGGATTAGTTGCACTTTCAATCTCCCCCTTTTTGGTAATTGATGACAACATATAGATCAAAGCTTCGACAAAGGATATAATCAATGAATAATATCGTCGCTTTGAGAAGTATGTGATAAGCAAGAGCTCCCCCTAAATTTGTGCATTATTTAAAATTTGCGTTTGAATGCAAATGCACAATCGATTAGCACTAGTAGAAAACAGGGCATTGGTCCAGCCCATTAGCCCCGGTTCAATCTAGAACCGGGACCAATAGGGGTACTGGACCCGGTTCGTTAGCCCAGGGGGCCGGCCGGGCCACGTGGGCCATTGGTCCCGGTTCGTCTGGACCTATTGGTCCCGGTTGGAGCTAAAAACCGGGACCAATGGCTCTTGCTCCTGGCCCACCACTATTAGTCCCGGTTTGTTTTATGAACCGGGACCAAAGGCACCCCTTTAGCCCCGGTTTGTAGCACCAACCGGGACCAGTGAGTTGCCTATATATACCCCCTCACTCAAGAGCAGAGCTCACTGCTCTGTTTTTTTTCTGGCCGAGGGGGAGAGGGGTTAGTGGTGCTCTAGCTCACCTCCTATGCACACAACATGTTCGGTGGAATGCCCGAGCCACCCTAGTTAAGCTTTTCTCCTCTCGAAGCTCTATTTTCTTCGAGATTTGTCTAGGTTTAGCGGTCCGTCACGTCCCGTCCCCGTCTTCGCCGCCGTCGATCGCCCCCGCCGATCTCGTCACCGGCACCACCGTGGTGAGCCTCTTGTTATGTCCATGCTTTTCTTACTTTTATTATTGCTTTAGATAGATATTTGTCTAATTTTCTTACGTTTATTATTGCTTGTTATTATATAGTGCGATGGTTTTGATATCCGCCCACGTGGGCCCTCGTCCGGTCTACGATTCGGATGTGGTATATTATCTTTAATTTATAACTATTTGTTTTAGTGCTTATGATAGTTATGCCGACCAACCCGACATGCATAGATGTTTTATTATGTCTAGGAGGTAGTTGAACCGGAAATTCCAACCGACCCTCTTGTGGAGAGGTTAAATTTAGTTGAAGAGGAAAACATTTCGTTAAAGAAAAAAATGGAAAAAATGGAGGAGGAGAAGATGGAATTGGAGTTGCATGTTGCGGAAGTTATCGATGATCACAAGATCAAGATGGAACCTATTGTCGAGAGGTTAAATTTAGTTGAAGAAGAAAACAAATTCTTGAAGGAAAAAATAAAAAAAATTGTGGACGAGAAGATGATATTGGAGTTGCATGTTGCGGATGTCGTCGATGATCACAAGATCAAGATGGATGCAATGCGGTTGAAGATTAAAAAGATTAGAAAATATGCCATTAATACCGAGGCTTGGTATCATTATGCCGTTGGATCAATTGTTACCTTGGTTGCGATTATGATAGCATTTGTTTTCGCGTTGAAATGTTTTACATAGTTTCGATGTGTATGGAGAGCTATATGTTGTTAGATGAGAACTATATATGTATGTACTTTGGTTTTAATGTGATGATGAACTTTTATCCATTTGGTCACTTAATTATCTATTTATGATGTTCTGTAATGGTTTTTGACACACTTAATTATATATAAATGCACGCAGATGAACCGCCAATGGATGTACGGTGACAGACACACCTCCGGGTACATTAAGGGCGTGCGTGAGTTTCTAAATGCGGCAGAGGCAAACAAGCAGAATGGTTTTATGTGTTGTCCATGCACTAAATGTGTGAATACGATGTCTTACTCTAACCGAAAAATCCTTCACTCCCACCTGCTTTACAAGGGTTTCATGCCACACTATAATGTTTGGACGAGGCACGGAGAAATAGGGGTTATGATGGAAGACGGCGAAGAAGAAGAGTACGATGACAACTATGTGCCCCCTGAATACGGTGATGCTGCAATGGGGGGAGCTGGTGAAGATCAAGAGGAACCAGACGATGTGCCCAATGATGCTGCAACGGGTGAAGCTGCTGAAGATCAAGAGGAACCAAATGATGATCTTCGCCGGGTCATTGTCGATGCAAGGACACAATGCGAAAGTCAAAAGGAGAAGCTGAAGTTCGATCGCATGTTAGAGGATCACAAAAAAGGGTTGTACCCTAATTGCGAAGATGGCAACACAAAGCTCGGTACCGTACTGGAATTGCTGCAGTGGAAGGCAGAGAATGCTGTGGCTGACAAAGGATTTGAGAAGCTACTGAAAATATTGAAGAAGAAGCTTCCGAAGGATAACGAATTGCCCGACAGTACATACGCAGCAAAGAAGGTCGTATGCCCTCTAGGATTGGAGGTGCAGAAGATACATGCATGCCCTAATGACTGCATCCTCTACCGCGGTGCATACAACGATCTGAACGCATGCCCGGTATGCGGTGCATTGCGGTATAAGATCAGACGAGATGACCCTGGTGATGTTGATGGTGAGCCCGCCAGGAAGAGGGTTCCTGCGAAGGTGATGTGGTATGCTCCTATAATACCACGGTTGAAACGTTTGTTTAGAAACAGAGAGCATGCCAAGTTGATGCGATGGCACAGTGAGGACCGTAAGAAAGACGGGAAGTTGAGAGCACCCGCTGACGGGTCGCAATGGAGAAAAATCGAGAGAAAGTACTGGGAGGAGTTTGCAAAGGACGCAAGGAACGTATGGTTTGCTCTAAGCGCGGATGGTATTAATCCTTTCGGGGAGCAGAGCAGCAATCACAGCACCTGGCCCGTGACTCTATGTATGTATAACCTTCCTCCTTGGATGTGCATGAAGCGGAAGTTCATTATGATGCCAGTTCTCATCCAAGGCCCTAAGCAACCCGGCAACGACATTGATGTGTACCTAAGGCCATTAGTTGAAGAACTTTTACAGCTGTGGAATGGAAACGGTGTACGTGCGTGGGATGAGCACAAACAGGAGGAATTTGACCTAAAGGCGTTGCTGTTCGTGACCAGCAACGATTGGCCCGCTCTCAGTAACCTTTCAGGACAGACAAACAAAGGATACCACGCATGCACGCACTGTTTAGATGACACTGAAAGTATATACCTGGACAAGTGCAGGAAGAATGTGTACCTGGGCCATCGTCGATTTCTTCCGACCAACCATCAATGTCGAAAGAAAGGCAAGCATTTCAAAGGCGAGGCAGATCACCGGAAGAAGCCCGCCATGCGTACCGGTGATCACGTACTTGCTATGGTCAATGATTTACATGTAATATTCGGAAAGGGCCCCGGCGCACTAGCTGTTCCGAATGACGATGAGGGACACGCACCCATGTGGAAGAAGAAATCTATATTTTGGGACCTACCCTACTGGAAAGACCTAGAGGTCCGCTCTTCAATCGACGTGATGCACGTGACGAAGAACCTTTGCGTGAACCTGCTAGGCTTCTTGGGCGTGTATGGAAAGACAAAAGATACAGCTGAGGCACGGGAGGACCTGCAACGTTTGCACGAAAAAGACGGCATCCCTCCGAAGCAGTATGAAGGTCCTGCCAGCTATGCTCTTACGAAAGAAGAGAAAGAAATCTTTTTTGAATGCCTTTTCAGTATGAAGGTCCCGACTGGCTTCTCGTCGAATATAAAGGGAATAATAAATATGGCAGAGAAAAAGTTCCAGAACCTAAAGTCTCATGACTGCCATGTGATTATGACGCAACTGCTTCAGGTTGCATTGAGGGGGCTTCTACCGGAAAACGTCCGATTAGCCATTGTGAAACTATGTGCATTCCTCAATGCAATCTCTCAGAAGGTGATCGATCCAAAAATCGTACCAAGGCTAAGGAGTGATGTGGCGCAATGTCTTGTCAGTTTCGAGCTTGTGTTCCCACCATCCTTCTTCAATATCATGACACACGTCCTAGTTCATCTAGTCGACGAGATTGTCATTCTGGGGCCCGTATTTCTACACAATATGTTCCCCTTTGAGAGGTTCATGGGAGTCCTCAAGAAATATGTCCGTAACCGCGCAAGGCCAGAAGGAAGCATCTCCATGGGCCATCAAACAGAGGATGTCATCGGGTTTTGTGTTGACTTCATTCCTGGCCTTAATAAGATAAGTCTCCCTAAATCGCGGTACGAGGGGAGACTGACTGGAAAAGGCACGCTTGGAAGGGACTCAATAATATGCAGGGACGGTTATTCTTGGTCTCAAGCACACTACACAGTTCTACAGAACTCTACATTGGTGACCCCGTATGTCGATGAACACAAGAATAGTCTGCGCTCCAAACACCCGGAGCAGTGCGACGACTGGATTACACGTGAACACATCAGGACTTTCAGCAGTTGGTTGGAAACACGTATCAGAGGTGACAACACTGTTTGTGATGAGTTGTACTTGTTGTCCAGGGGACCATCTTCGACTGTATTGATTTACAAAGGATACGAGATAAATGGGAATACATTTTACACGATTGTCCAAGATCAAAAGAGCACCAACCAAAACAGCGGTGTCCGCTTTGATGCAACAACCGAGAGGGGAAAGGACACATATTATGGTTACATAGTGGACATATGGGAACTTGACTACGGACATGATTTTAAGGTCCCTTTGTTTAAGTGTAAATGGGTCAATCTGTCAGGAGGCGGGGTACAGGTAGACCCACAGTACGGAATGACAACAGTAGATCTGAAAAATCTTGGATACAATGACGAACCGTTCGTCCTAGCCAATGATGTGGCACAGGTTATCTATGTGAAGGACATGTCTACCAGACCGAGAAAAAGAAAAGATAAGGAAGCGAATACATCATACGATGAGCCAAAGCGCCACATAGTTCTTTCAGGAAAAAGGGACATCCTGGGAGTGGAGGGCAAGACAGACATGTCTGAAGATTATGAAAAGTTTCATGAAATTCCTCCCTTCAAAGTCAAGGCTGACCCAAGCATCCTGATAAACGATGAAGATTATCCATGGTTACGGCGCAATAAGCAAATGACACAAGCGAAGAAAAAGTGAAGAGTTATTTCCGCAACTATTATGATGATACCATGCCAACTTTGTAACAAACGAGTATGATACCATTGTCCGTTTGTACTATTCAAATTTCAATACTACTTCCACTAACAAAACAAAACAAAACAAAACAAACTTGAAAAATAAATAGCAACAATAAGTATTTTGTTGTAAGTATAAACAAAATAAAATAAATAAAGCAACAAAGAAAATAAATAAAGAAAGTAAAATAAATAAAGCAACTCTAAATACAGCAAAAAACAACTTAGAAATAAACAAAGAAAATAAAATAAATAAAGCAACTCTAAATACAGCAAAAAACAACTTAGAAATAAATAGCAACAATAAGTATTTTGTTGTAATTAAGTATAAACAAAATAAAATAAATAAAGCAACAAAGAAAATAAATAAAGGAAGTAAAATAAATAAAGCAACTCTAAATACAGCAAAAAACAACTTAGAAATAAACAAAGAAAATAAAATAAATAAAGCAACTCTAAATACAGCAAAAAACAACTTAGAAATAAATAAAGCAAAAAAGGAAAAAAATATGCCACCTGCTGGGCCCACACGGCCTGAATACGACTAGAAACCCAACCATGGGCCAGGATTCAGGCCCGTAGAAAGCCCAGCAAGTCCACAGGCAAAGCAGTGTCAGTTTAGGCCCTTAGGCCTGCAGTTTAGAGGAGTTCGAGAGGAGAGAGGCAGCGGGGCTTATAAACTGGTGCTGCTCTCCCTCAACTAGCGAGGTGGGACTAAACTTCCCACCGCACCGCGGCAAGGCCTTTAGTCCCGGTTGCTGCCACCAACCGGGACTAAAGGGTGGCATTAGTCCCGGTTGCTGCCACCAACCGGGACTAAAGGCGCCTCCTTCCCGCCCTTTGGGCTGCTCAAAAGGGACCTTTAGTCCCGGTTGGTGGCAGCAACCGGGACTAAAGGGGGCTATTAGTCCCGGTTTGTGCCAAGAACCGGGACTAATACTCCTCCTATATAAGCTACACTTGCGAAAATTTCGTTCAGTTTCTCCTTCTTCCCAGCCCCGACGCCGCCCTCGATCTGCTCCGTCCCCGTCGCCGTCGCCGTCGCCCCCGTCGCCCCGTCGCCGTCGCCCCCGACGCCGCCTCGTCGCTCCGCCCCGCGCCGTCGCCCCGCCCCGCGCCGTCGCCGCGCCCCCCGGCCGGCCCGTCGCCCCGCGCCGCCGCGCGCCCCGCCCCGCCGCCGTCGCGCCGCCGCGCCCCGACGCCGCCTCGTCGCCGCCCCGCCCCGCCGCCGTCGCGCCGCCCAGCCCTGCCGATGTGAGGGCCGGCTCCCTTTTTTTTATATGTTTAATATATATTGCTGTATATATATATATAGTTGCTGTGTATATATATGTATATATGTGTATATTTTTTTTCTTAGGAATTTTCTTAGGAAATTGCAGTATATATAGTTGCTGTATATAGTTGCTGTATTTATATGTATGTGTATATCTTTTTTTTTCTTAGGAATTTGCTAAATATATATGTTAAATATATATTTATGTGTATATAAATATATTTTTTCTTAGGAAGTTGCTGTATATATGTGATGTGTGTATATGTGATGTATATATATGTGTATGTGGCTATATAGTTTTTTGTTTATATATGCTAAATATATATAGAAAGTTTTATATATGCAAAAGTTACAAATTTAGAAAAAGAAGGATAGGAAAGAAGAAAATAAGAAAGAGGAAAGAAAGAAGAAGAGGAGAGGAAGAAGAGGAGAAATAAATAAGAAGAAGAAAAAAAAGAAAAAAAGAGGAGAAGAAGAAAGGAAATAGAGGAGAAAATTCTTCTCCTCTATTCCTTTCTTCTTCTCCTTTTTTTTTCTTTTTTTTTCTTCGATCTTCTCCTCTAGCGGTTCCTTTTTTCTTCTTCTTCCTCTTTTTTTTATCGGATATGTCTATGTCGATATACACCCTCCCCGATAACTTCGACATTAGGGGGGGGGGGGCGGTGTCGAGGGTCGTCGAGGGACCGAGAGGCCGAAGGTCGAGGGGTCGAGGGTCGTCGAGGGACCGAGAGGCCGAAGGGCGAGGGGTCGAGAGGTTGCCTAGCAGTCGGGGGTCTAGGGTTGTGGATCGCCGAGCAGTCGGGGGTCGAGAGAGAGGTTGCCTAGCTAGTGTCAAAGTATTGAAAAATTCCATGACTTCATCATTTGCCAGAAGTAACCGGGGCATGTTGGTACGAAGTTATGCAAAGATGTTTTGGAACGGAGTTCCTGATAGGATAATCCGTCTTTTGTTACGGATTATCTTATCTGGGACTTCGTTCCAAAACAACTTTGGAGAGCTTCGTACCATCATGCTACTGTTACTTTCGCCTAATGATGAAGTATTGGTTTTGTTGAATCATTTGACACTCGACAAAAGGTGACATGAGGGGGACTAGGGTTGTGGATCGCCGAGAAGTCGGGGGTCGAGGGGTCGAGAGAGGTTGCCTAGCTAGTGTCAAAGTATTGAAGAATTCCATGACTTCATCATTTGCCAGAAGTAACCGGGGCATTTTGGTACGAAGTTATGCAAAGATGTTTTGGAACGGAGTTCCTGATAGGATAATCCGTCTTTTGTTACGGATTATCTTATCTGGGACTTCGTTCCAAAACAACTTTGGAGAGCTTCGTACCATCATGCTACTGTTACTTTCGCCTAATGATGAAGTACTGGTTTTGTTGAATCCTTTGACAACTATAGCTAGACAAAATGTGACATGAGGGGGTCTAGGGTTTGTGGATCGCCGAGCTGTCGGGGGTCGAGGGGTCGAGAGAGGTTGCCTAGCTAGTGTCAAAGTATTGAAAAATTCCATGACTTCATCATTTGCCAGAAGTAACCGGGGCATGTTGGTACGAAGTTATGCAAAGATGTTCTGGAACGGAGTCCCTGATAGGATAATCCGTCTTTTGTTACGGATTATCTTATCTGGGACTTTGTTCCAAAACAACTTTGGAGAGCTTCGTACCATCATGCTACTGTTACTTTCGCCTAATGATGAAGTATTGGTTTTGTTGAATCCTTTGACACTATAGATAGACAAAATGTGACATGAGGGGGTCTAGGGTTTGTGGATCGCCGAGCAGTCGAGGGTTGAAGCTAGTTCTACGTTTGCCATTAATATATCCATCTGTCATGTTTGAATAATAATTGGCATGTTGTAAATATTTGTAGAAACAATGGACGACAACACCCGAGACCTAGCACAAGAAGCGATGTTGATGGACATAATCGCAGACGGACAAAATGCCGTCAGGTCGTTTCTCAACGACACCGATGAGCAGGTCGAACAAGAGCTGCGGCTGGAAGATCTAGGCTATGATATTGATGAATTCGGTGACCCAATGCACATGGAAGAAGTAGACCGTGAGGACGGCTCCGGTGACCCAATGCCGGTGCAAGAAGGAGACCGTGATGCTGGCTCCGGTGACCGAACCGAGTCCGGCCAGGAGGTATATATGTTAGTTAAGCATGTGCTGACTAGTTAATTGATTCATTCATTAACTCTCGTCTTTGTTCCTTTTCTAGCCCTCCGGATCGAGCAAATCTTCGGTAAAGAGACGAGGAGCGAAGAAAAAGTTGAGGCCGGATGAAAAGTTTGAGATCTCAGAAATCTCGCGCTCCGGCGAGCCGATTGCACCCATCCGCACAAAGAACGCATTTGTTAATCAGTGCGGGGTTCTGGTTAGGGACAAGATCCCGATCAGCATCCATCAATGGTCAAAGCCGGCTGCAAACGACGCTCAGGTGACTTATGTCACAGATATGCAGAAAGAAGATCTTTGGACTGAGCTGAAGTCAAACTTCGTCCTACCGCGAGAGGTTGATCCGGCGAAGCCAGTTAAAGAGGACTTAATCAAGTCTTATGCACTTTCGAAGATGGTAGACCAATTCAGGGCATGGAAGAAAAAACTGAATACGTTTGTCAGAGAGAAAACGACTCCAGAATTCGTGGGCATATATGAGAAGATCAAAGATGACTGGCCCGCATTTGTGGCCCATAAGAAGTCGGAAAAGAGTCAGAAGATGTCGGAGACAAACCGGATAAATGCTGCAAAGAAGATGCATCACCATCGCACGGGGTCGGGCGGCTACCTCGTAGCCCGGCCTAAGTGGGCCAGGGCTGAGAATGATCTGCTTCAGAAAGGGATCGAACCAGAGACAATGCACTGGCCAGAACGTTGCCGGACTTGGTTCTTCGGGGCTGGCGGATCCTTGGACCCTGTAACAGGGTGGTGCATTTGGACGGACAAGCAATTGGAAACACCACTCAGGAAGATGCGGCAGTATATCAAAGCAGCGCATGCAGGGACGTTCATCCCCGACAAAGAGAACGACGAGCTGACAATGGCCCTCGGGAATCCTGAGCACCCTGGACGGACACGAGGCACGCCAGGCTCCCTTCCGTGGCGTGCTGGGTTTCCGGACGCAGGAGGCTACAAATGCCACGACAGGAGGAAGAAAATGGAGATGACCGAAATCCAGGCGCTGCGGGCCAGAGTACAAGCGATAGAGGAACGGGAAGCAGATCGGGAAAGAATTGCCGAAGCTTCCCCCGAAGCTACCCCGCCATCTCAGCGGAGAAGCAGCGTGGCTTCCACCGAGCTGCTTCAGCCAGAGCTTGCCTTGACGGCTACTGCCAGGAATCCTGTGGATGCTATCACGGAGGCACAAAATTGCCACCTTATGGCACAGTGGATGAATCTGAAGGTCAAGGCGGCTGCTGGCTCTGTTTATCCTTCTGGACCAGACGACACTTTTCACTGCCGGCCGATTCCAGAAGGATATGCTAGGGTGATGGTCGACGAAATAACGGAGCGATTTGAGGAGCTCCAGCTTGACCACCCTACCGGTGAAGGGGAGACTCGGCTGGGTTCTTCACTGAAGACTCCATGCCTATGGCGGAAGGACCTAATCAACATTCTGAACTGGACGCCTCCGCCTCCTCCTCCTCCTCCGACGAGTCAGGGCACTCCGCCTCCTCCACCGCCTCCTCCTCCGGCGAGTGACCATCAGGGCACTCCGGCTCTTTCTCCGGCGAGTGACCATCAGGGCACTCCGGCTCCTTCTCCGGCGCGTGGCGGCACACCGCCTCCTTCGCCGCCGGCGCGTGGCGGCACTCCGCCTCCTTCGCCGCCGGCGCGCCCGAGCAGACAGCCAGCTCCTCCTTCGCCTAATCAGCAAGGGCGGAAGAGACCTGCCGCCGCTCCGGCTGCTCCTGCTCCGGCGCCTAAGCAAGTAAAAAAGACAGCCGCTTCGTCTGGTCCGGCGACGTCTACCAGTACAGCCAGAGGCGGGAGGCGATGCAGATTCGGTCCTTCTCTCACGCCTCTAGAGAAGTTGCCGTACGAGAGGTCCGACGAGGAAAATACGAAGATCGCTGAAGGCGAAGTGAAGGACTTTTTTGAAGGGTTGAAAGCACAGAGACATCCACCTCCAGAGGAGAAGATAGATGCGGTGAAAGCAAAGCGCACTCTTGCTGCCCTGAAGCAACCAGCGAAAAGTAAGCCGAAGGGCAACTATGACCGCATTATTCAAAAGACATTTCAAGATGCCAAGCGGTCCGGAAGTACAAAAAGTGATCAGAGGTTAGCAGAAGGGCGAGCTGGGAAACAAATTGCCCAGCTCGGCGAACAAGCGAACCAATCGTGCCCCCCGCTCAAGGTGTCTAGCGACATGGTCGCTAATGATCCGAGGATGGTGCCCGGTTATACCAATCTTGCAGATTACGCGTCCGACGATGTACACTATGATTTCATGGACGTGCAGATAGAAAGATACGAGTACAAAAAGCCTCTCGTAAAAAATGAAAGATCTCTATCAACGAATATGCGAAGATTGCATGATTGGTACATGAAAATCTGCAGAGAGTCTGGGGGAGGAATAACTTGTATTTGAGAGTTAAACCTGAGCATGACCTCGTTGGAATTGACCTGTTGCCTGTTCCATTTGAGGAGTTCTATCAATTTTTCAATCAATTGGCCCTCGATAAAACAACGATCACCTGCTACTGTCTGTAAGTAGTACTACTTCTGTCATTAAGTCTCTCTATATAGCTGATCTTCATTGCATGTATTTATAATTATCCTCACTATATTATGCAGATTGAAGATCGTCGAATTGAACAAAAGACAAGTAGGTGATATTGGGTTTATTAACACATACCTCATAGATGCAACCGAGGTTAAATTGCGTCCCGGCGATACCGAGACCAACTTGCTACGATCGTTGGTGGTAAATGAAAACAAAGATATAATACTCTTTCCTTACAACTTCAAGTGAGTGTTAATGTCTTGTGCATATTTGGTTTCCCTTATATATATCAGTCAAGTTTATAGTGATGTAATGATCTCATGCATTCGTGCGCAGCTTCCACTATATTCTCTTAGAGATTAAGCTTGAGAAGGGAATAGTAACTGTCTTCGACTCTAAACGTAAAGATCCCGAGGAGTATGCGGACATGACTAAAATGCTAGCCAGGTAAGTTAAATCGATCAATATTATCCACCATGCATATATATCAGCAACTTCATTTCTGATATCAACTAATTGTTTCCTTTGTCTGGCAGGGCTTGGAAAACATTCAGCAAAAAAGCTCCGGGACTGCCGAAGAAGCTACAATTTAGATACCCGAAAGTAAGTACTATATAGTAGCATGTTCCGCGCGCGCATCTCCTATATCTTGATTCAAGCGCTAGCTAGTTTCATCAATACCAATTTGGCATTCTTGCTTATCAGTTTGATTGAGCTCTATTTCTTGTAAAGTGGTTGTGGCAGGAACCCGGGAATGATTATTGTGGATACTACATTTGCGAGTCCATCCGCCACACGACCTGTGAGCGGGGCTACACTGATGAACAATTTAAAGTGCGTAAGCAATCAATAATATTCACAAATTTATAGCCTCATTTCATGTATTGACCCCCTACTTCAAATTAGATGTTTCGGATGCGGGATGAACTCCTAACACCAGATCGTCTGCGAGCAATTCAAGAGGAATTGGCGGCATTCTTCCTTGAACACGTGATCGCTGAAGACGGAGAATACTATGTGGACCCTGCATCCATGTGTTAGGAGATTATTTTTGTAAGAGATAATTATTGTATATATGTGCCCGGTAGTGTCGGATCGATAGATATACGAGAACTTGTTGTTCGACCAATCTCTCGGAGAAGGAGAGGTGGTCGATATTATTACTTCTCTCTGTATGCATATATATATATGTTGATTATATATACGAGATCTTCTGTTCCTTCGTTTGCTTAGTATAGCTAGCAGCTAGCTAGCTAGCTAGCGTGACTCTAGTCCATATATATACGTATGTGTAGTATGTAGCGTCGACCAAAAGCACGGACATAAGAGAGAACACTTCTCTCTATTAATTAGCTAGCTAACACAATATATCAAACACCTAAATTAACCCCCAAAACCTAAAACCCCCCCTCCCCTTTCAAAAAAAAAAAACAAAAACCACAGCTACAGAAATGCTGACACGTGCATGCCTTTTGGTCCCGGTTGGTACCACCAACCGGGACTAAAGCCCCTCCTGCCTGGACTCGGTGCACAGGCCACGTGGACACCCTTTTGCCCCGGTTCTGGATTGAACCGGGACTAAAGGGTCAGAGCATTAGTACCGACCCTGTTGCCCCGGTTCCAGAACCGGGGCTAAAAGGCCAAATGAACCGGGGCTAAATCCCCTTTATCTACTAGTGACTACAATCATATGACTCAACTTGGTTGCAAAGTTGACGAGGATAGTGTTATTGATAGAGTTCTTCAATCACTGCCACCAAGCTATAAAGGCTTCGCGATGAACTATAATATGCAAGGGATGCAAAAGACAATTCCCGAGCTCTTCGCTATGCTTAAGGCTGCGGAGGTAGAAATCAAAAAGGAGCATCAAGTGTTGATGGTTAGCAAGACCACTAGTTTCAAGAAAAAGGGCAAGGGAAAGAAGGGGAACTTCAAGAAGAATAGCAAGACAGTTGCTACTCCCAAGAAGAAACCCAAGTCTGGAGCCAAGCCTGAAACTGAGTGCTTCTACTGCAAGGGGACTGGACACTGGAAGCGGAACTGCCCCAAGTATTTGGCGGATAAGAAGGATGGCAAGGTGAACAAAGGTATATGTGATATACATGTTATTGATGTGTACCTTACTAATGCTCGTAGTAGTACCTCGGTATTTGATACCGGTTCGGTTGCTAATATTTGTAACTCGAAACAGGGACTACGGATTAAACGAAGATTGGCTAAGGACGAGGTGACGATGCGCGTGGGAAATGGTTCCAAAGTCGATGTGATCGCGGTCGGCACGCTACCTCTACATCTACCTTCGGGATTAGTTTTAGACCTAAATAATTGTTATTTGGTGCCAGCGTTGAGCATGAACATTATATCTGGATCTTGTTTATTGCGAGACGGTTATTCATTTAAATCAGAGAATAATGGTTGTTCTATTTTTATGAATAATATCTTTTATGGTCGTGCACCCTTAAAGAGTGGTCTATTCTTATTGGATCTTGATTATAGTGATACACATATTCATAATATTGAAACCAAAAGATGCAAGGTTAATAATGATAGTGCAACTTATTTGTGGCATTGCCGTTTAGGTCATATTGGTGTAAAACGCATGAAGAAACTCCATAGTGATGGACTTTTGGAATCACTTGATTATGAATCACTTGGTGCTTGCGAACCATGCCTCATGGGCAAGATGACTAAAACTCCGTTCTCCGGAACTATGGAGCGAGCAACAGATTTGTTGGAAATCATACATACCGATGTATGTGGGCCAATGAGTGTTGAAGCTCGCGGCGGGTATCGTTATTTTCTGACCTTCACTGATGATTTGAGCAGATATGGGTATATCTACTTAATGAAGCACAAGTCTGAAACATTTGAAAAGTTCAAAGAATTTCAGAGTGAAGTAGAGAATCATCGTAACAAGAAAATAAAGTTTCTACGATCTGATCGTGGAGGAGAATATTTGAGTTACGAGTTTGGTCTTCATTTGAAACAATGTGGAATAGTTTCACAACTCACGCCACCCGGAACACCACAGCGTAATGGTGTGTCCGAACGTCGTAACCGTACTTTATTGGATATGGTACGATCTATGATGTCTCTTACCGATTTACCACTATCGTTTTGGGGTTATGCTTTAGAGACAGCTGCATTCACATTAAATAGGGCACCATCTAAATCCGTTGATACGACACCTTATGAACTATGGTTAGGAAAGAAACCAAAGTTGTCGTTTCTTAAAGTTTGGGGCTGCGATGCTTATGGGAAAAAGCTTCAACCTGATAAGCTCGAACCCAAGTCGGAGAAATGTGTCTTCATAGGATACCCAAAAGAGACTGTTGGGTACACCTTCTATCACAGATCCGAAGGCAAGATATTCGTTGCTAAGAATGGATCCTTTCTAGAGAAGGAGTTTCTCTCGAAAGAAGTGAGTGGGAGGAAAGTAGAACTTGATGAGGTAATTGTACCTTCTCCGGGATTGGAAAGTAGTACATCATAGAAAATTGTTCCAGTGATTCCTACACCAATCAGTGAGGAAGTTAATGATGATGATCATGAAACTTCGGATCAAGTTTCTGTTGAACGTCGTAGATCAACCAGAGTACGTTCCGCACCAGAGTGGTACGGCAACCCAGTTCTGGAAATCATGTTACTAGACCATGATGAACCTACGAACCATGATGAAGCGATGATGAGCCCAGATTCCGCAAAATGGCTTGAGGCCATGAAATCTGAGATGGGATCCATGTATGAGAACAAAGTGTGGACTTTGGTTGACTTGCCCGATGATCGGCAGGCCATCGAAAATAAATGGATCTTCAAGAGGAAGACCGACGCAGACGGTAATGTTACTGTTTACAAAGCTCGACTTGTTGCGAAAGGGTTTCGACAAGTTCAAGGAGTTGACTACGATGAGACTTTCTCACCTGTAGCGATGCTTAAAGTCTGTCCGAATCATGTTAGCAATTGCCGCATTTTATGATTATGAAATCTGGCAAATGGATGTCAAAACTGCATTCCTGAATGGATATCTCAAAGAAGAGTTGTATATGATGCAACCAGAATGTTTTGTCGATCCAAAAGGTGCTAACAAAGTATGCAAGCTCCAGCGATCCATCTATGGACTGGTGCAAGCATCTCGGAGTTGGAATATACGCTTTGATGAGGTGAGCAAAGCATATGGTTTTATACAGACTTTTGGAGAAGTCTGTATTTACAAGAAAGTGAGTGGGAGCTCTGTAGCATTTCTAATATTATATGTGGATGACATATTGTTGATTGGAAATGATATAGAATTTCTGGATAGCATAAAAGGATACTTGAATAAGAGTTTTTCAATGAAAGACCTCGGTGAAGCTACTTATATATTAGGCATCAAGATCTATAGAGATAGATCAAGACGCTTAATTGGACTTTCACAAAGCACATACCTTGATAAGATTTTGAAGAAGTTCAAAATGGATCAGTCAAAGAAAGGGTTCTTGCCTGTATTACAAGGTATGAAGTTGAGTAAGACTCAATGCCCGACCACTGCAGAAGATAGAGAGAAAATGAAAGTCATTCCCTATGCCTCAGCCATAGGATCTATCATGTATGCAATGTTGTGTACCAGACCTGATGTGTGCCTTACTATAAGTCTAGCAGGGAGGTACCAAAGTAATCCAGGAGTGGATCACTGGACAGCGGTCAAGAACATCCTGAAGTACCTGAAAAGGACAAAGGATATGTTTCTCGTGTATGGAGGTGACAAAGAGCTCGTCGTAAACGGTTACGTCGATTCTAGCTTTGACACTGATCCGGATGACTCTAAGTCACAAACCGGATATGTATTTTTATTGAACGGTGGAGCTGTCAGTTGGTGCAGTTCCAAGCAGAGCGTCGTGGCGGGATCTACGTGTGAAGCGGAATACATAGCTGCTTCGGAAGCAGCAAATGAAGGAGTCTGGATGAAGGAGTTCATATCCGATCTAGGTGTAATACCTAGTGCATCGGGTCCAATGAAATCTTTTGTGACAACACTGGAGCAATAGCCTTGGCGAAGGAATCCAGGTTTCACAAGAGAACAAAGCACATCAAAAGACGCTTCAATTCCATCCGCGATCTAGTCAAGGAGGAAGACATAGAGATTTGCAAAATACATACGGATCTGAATGTTGCAGACCCGTTGACTAAGCCTCTTCCACGGGCAAAACATGATCAGCACCAGGACTCCGTGGGTGTGAGGATCATCACTTTGTAATCTAGATTATTGACTCTAGTTCAAGTGGGAGACTGAAGGAAATATGCCCTAGAGGCAATAATAAAGATGTTATTTGTATTTCCTTATATCATGATAAATGTCTTTTATTCATGCTAGAATTGTATTAACCGGAAACTTAGTACATGTGTGGATACATAGACAAAACAGTATGTCCCTAGTATGCCTCTACTAGACTAGCTCATTGATCAAAGATGGTTATGTTTCCTAGCCATAGACATGAGTTGTCATTTGATCAACGGGATCACATCATTAGGAGAATGATGTGATGGACAAGACCCATCCGTTAGCATAGCACTATGATCGTTTAGTTTTACTACTATTGCTTTCTTCATGACTTATACATGTTCCTATGACTATGAGATTATGCAACTCCCGAATACCGTAGGAACACCTTGTGTGCTATCAAACGTCACAACGTAACTGGGTGATCATAAAGATGCTCTACGGGTGTCTCCGAAAGTATTCGTGGTGTTGGCATAGATCAAGATTAGGATTTGTCACTCCGAGTGTCGGAGAGGTATCTCTGGGCCCTCTCGGTAACACACATCACAATAACCCTTGCAAGCAAAAGACTAATGAGTTAGTCACAAGATGATGTGTTACGGAACGAGTAAAGAGACTTGCCGGTAACGAGAATGAACTAGGTATGGAGATATCGACGATCGAATCTCGGGCAAGTAACATACCGATGACAAAAGGAACAACGTATGTTGTTATGCGGTTTGACCGATAAAGATCTTCGTAGAATATGTAGGAGCCAATATGAACATCCAGGTTCCGCTATTGGTTATTGACCGGAGATGAGTCTCGGTCATGTCTACATAGTTCTCGAACCCGTAGGGTCCGCACGCTTAACGTTTGATGACGATCGGTATTATGAGTTTATGAGTTTTGATGTACCGAAGGTAGTTCGGAGTCCCGGATGAGATCACAGACATGACGAGGAGTCTCGGAATGTCCGGGACATAAAGATTGATATATTGGACGACTATATTCGGACACCGGAAGTGTTCCGGAAAAGTTTCGGATTTAACTGGATTACCGGAACCCCCTACGAGGGGGGATGGTCCATAGTGGGCCTTGAGGAAAGGAGAGAGGCAGCCCATAGAGGCTGGCCGGCGCCCCACCTAGGGATCCTAGTTGGACTAGGATTGGGGGGGCGCCACCTCTCCCTTTTTTCCTTTCCCTCTCTTCCTTCTTGGTGGACTCCTACTAGGAATAGGATTGCAATCCTATTCCTAGTAGGATTGCCCTAGCCGCACCATAGGAGGCCGGCCGGCCCTCCCCTCTTGCTCCTTTATATACGGGGGCAGGGGGGCACCCAAAGACACACAAGTTGAATTGTTCCAGCCGTGTGTGGTGCCCCCCTCCATAGAAACACACCTCGGTCATACCATCGCAGTACTTAGGAGAAGCCCTGCGCCGGTAGATACATCATATCCGTCACCACGCCGTCGTGCTGACGAAACTCTCCCGTGAAGCTCAACTGGATCAAGAGCTCGTGGGACGTCATCAAGCTGAACGTGTGCTGAACACGGAGGTGTCGTACGTTCGGTGCGTGATCGGTTGAATCGCGAAGAAGTTCGACTACATCAACCGCATCACTTGACGCTTCCGCTTCCGGTCTACGAGGGTACGTAGACACACTCTTTCCTCTCGTTGCTATGCATCTGGTAGATAGATCTTGCGTGATCGTAGGAAAATTTTAAAATACTACGTTCCCCAACACCGGGTTCGGGTTGGGTGCGCCGGCGCCAGTTTCGGCCCAATCCGACGAAAAACGGGTTCCTGGGGGCGCGACTGGGACATTTTTTCGGCGCCGACGCCGAAAAAGTGGCCTGGGGGGCCTTTTGGGGGCGCGGATGGAGATGCTCGGATGACTGCTTGTATGATCATGCACAATATGATCGTAGAAGACGAGCGCTCGGAACGTTTGTACGATCAAGGCTTTCAGTTTCAGAGTGAGAATGTTGTGCCTGAGCATGGAGTAGCGGCAACGTTTGAACAGTTCACCAAATTTCATGAAGACATGCGTGATTGGAAAACTCACGTGTAGCTGCAAAATGATTTGGTTGAGTATATGTGGGCTTATGTTGGCAACCAATAGATGTATCTTCTTTTATTCGTTTGCAAAACTATGTGAAACATTTTTAGTTGTATCCGTCTTGTAAAACTATACTATTTTTATTTGTATCGGTAAACTATTTTTTTAAACAATATGCTTGAATGGAAATCAATGTAATATTAGGCGGTCAGCCGGCAGATATGGGTCGACGCGCCCTGCCGATCCAAATCTAAAAAAGGGCGGACGCCGGGCGAATGGCCGCCCAAAACGAACAAAAGATGGACGAAATCGTCATCCGTTTGGGTCGCCCATCGACGTTGCTATAAGTACTTTGTACAATCCGTCGAAATGAGGTGAGCGTTGCTCTGTGACAAGCACAGTTTGGCTTGCAGGTCGGCAAACGGCGCTGCCGAAGCAAACAAGCGCAGGCCGGGCTCGCTGGCTCACAGCATACACGCGTGTTTCTGGGACAAACAGTAGCCAAACTCCGAGGAGAGAAGTGGCCAAGCCACCTGCCCAAGAACGGGCAACGGCATGTGCATCCTGCATGCTTTGTGCTGCGGGACCGGCCCATATAGACAGACCCACGTAATCCGGAACGGCCACATGAACCAATGATCGATCAGTGGTTGCCGCAATTCCCCACGGAATGTTGTCATGCGGTCGTTGCAATCAATCAATCAATCGCCGGGGCCGATCGAGCCCAAGTTGCCAAGTTGATGTGATTTTTCTCTTGTTGATGGGATGACACGCTGATGTGATCTGGCCTTGGGTAAGCTTCCGTATACGTAACCTTTTTTCTCTGAGTGGTGAGTGGTGAGTGACATGATTGTTGATGGCCTTTATCTGCTCCGTAAGCTTTGGTGACCCCAGCATCTAGCTTTTTTTTCTCTCTCTCCTTCCTCTGTTTAGAGCTCTCTGGATTTTAGTCGATTATTGACCGGGCATCGATGAAATGTGACTCTTGTCTAAATGAAAAAAACTAAAACATAGGAAAATCGTAGTTTTCAAGTGATACAAATATATACTCCCTCCGTTCCTAAGTATTTGTCTTTCTAGACATTTCAAATGGTTACAACATACGGATGTATGTAGACATATTTTAGAGTGTAAATTCGCTCATTTTGTTGCGTATGTAGTCACTTGTTGACAGGGGCGGAGCCAGGATTTGAACATAGGGGGGGGGGGCAAGTGATAACGATCAAAAGTATAGCACTACACTACACGATATATCAATCAGAAGTAGTGTATCAACATATGTTTGGAAATATATAGGTAATATCAAATCATCTCAAATACTTGACTCATACTAGTTTCTGATAAATAAAAAACTGGCCATACTTTGTTTGGATTTTTTAAACAAAAATATAGCTCTACTATCACTATTACCAATGTCTAGATCCAAAGTTTTTCGGCACTAGCATAAATTTGAGATTGAGGCAACTAGCGTGAAAAATTATCTTCGTTTTCCAACTAACAAAGTATACAGCCAAACAAAAGCAAAAGGGGGTTACATCATACTACCATAACTTCTGTATATATAGTATAATACTGTGTATGTACCTTGCCTAATTATCTGGTTGTGTGTGAGCGTACGCAAGCGACCAAGGACGATCAGCGGCAGCCGCCGTATTCGCGGGGTACTCAGCTGCCTCGACATGCCAGCAATCCAGTCCATGGTCAGCGACTTAGGGCCGGCGGCAGACATCCTAGCGTCCTGGCGGCGAGATAGATGGATCTATCGATCTGTTCGTGAGGCAAGAACAGACCTATCGAACGACCAGGAGTCCTTGATCTATCGTCTATATACGTGGGCATCAGGTAGATGGGCTATTTTTGTTGCATCCTGGGCTTTGGTGCGTGCAAACTACGTGACTATGGGCTTAAATAACAAAATTAGGCGGTAATCTCCAGCCATTAGCGCATACACATGCACGTATTAGTACTGGATTCCCTAAAAAACGTATTAGTACTGAAACCTACTGTATTTCTTTGAGGGGGGCCGATC
>LR738712.1:844972400-845028555 GCA_902687465.1 Secale cereale | reverse complement strand
CCCCCCTGTCTCCGCCCCTGCTTGTTGAAATCTCTAGAAAGACAAATATTTCGGAACGAATGAAGTAGTATGTATTGAATGTCATATGCTACAAAGAAAAGGCAGCAATAAAACTGCGGGTGGTGTAAACTTTCCAAAGGATGCCGTGCCATCGATTCCTTCAATCTGCACACCGGGAAGGGAAAGATTGCTATAGGAACGGTGTTCCTTTGGAATTCCTGCCCATTTCCTGCGAACCGAACGGGGCCTAAAGTTATACTAAAGCTACGATAATTAATTATTCAAAGGTTGGGATCTCATCCGCTATTACATGCAGAACACAATCCGACATTCCTGACATATTTCAGCTCCTATTGCAAGCTTAGCTAAAATATGAGCAACTCTATTTGTTGAGCGTCTCCTCCAGATGACCTTGCAATATTGCCAAGCATGCATCAATCCCTTAATATCTTCCATGATTTTTACTTGGGGTCCTTAAGCATACACAACACACCTCCCTGCAGTCAATTTCGGCCTGGAGTTTCTCAACCCAAGGGCCGTGGCGACGAGCAACTCCGACGATCGTCGTCTACGTGACTTGCTTATGATTTCCCAAGTTGGTCAATGTTGGCGACATTCTTATGATATCGTGCAAAATTTGGGCCTATTCCATTGGGAAATGACACATTCAGTTTTGCATCTTTTCCTCACATGACGTGATTGACGTACTATAAAATAAATCAAGGATGAGTGTGTTAGATGTGAGATAATATCTCACATCTAGATGTGAAATAGCAAACCTGATAAAATATGTAAAAGAAAATGAAGTGATTCACGTGGCTCCCCGCCACCCTTTGTTTTTTTTATAGAATTTACTAAATATCCCAGTGCAATCATTAACCAGTACTCCAAGTGGGGAATCGACGCGGATAAGGAGTAAAATGTCATTCTCATGTCCATTCGGTGACACATTTACGTGCATTCCTATAACTATAGAAGAATAGACGACGAGGACTTGCGGGCTGACGTCTGTTTCAGTATGCGCTATTCTTTGTCGGATTCCACCGGAATGACCTGGGTCCTTGCTTTGTTCCATGGGGCAGTGGCGTTCATGGAAACAGAGGCCGGCAAGCAAAGTGTTTTTCCTCTTCTGTTCAGGCAGTTGAGTTAGTTTATGAAAATGGTTGTAGACATGCTCGCAACGGAAAGTTAGAAATCGTCATGTTCGAAACGAAAAGCTATTTAGTTTGAGATGAAGATCGCATGAGCCACCCAAGAGGAGCAGTGCCTCTTCAAAAGACCGGAATGACAACTCGATGTAGAAAATGAACTTGGAACGAAAATCATATGAACCACTAAGGGAGTGTCCGGAGTCCCTCCACTCTAGACTCGACTCACGGAGCTGGCGGAGCAATAGGCTAAAATACCGGAGCTGGAAAGTAGGTGCTCCGCAAATCCTCTAATCACACGGAGCTAGTGGATATCCGAACATGGCCTAAGTATGGAAAAATGAGCCAAGAAAAATACTGAAATGATTCCGTGACAAGAGGGAAAAGACACGCCGTAATAAGCTTGAGCCGCGAGACGCAAAAGCGATCCCCTCAAATCAAAAAAGAAAAAGAAAAAAGACGCAAAAGCCACTCGATAGCGGAGAAACGGAAAGGTGGCTCGCGAGGCCCACGGCTAGAAATAGGAAACTCCGGCCTTGTTGGATCGATCGCGCTTCAGCGGGCATGGCGACTGGTCGCTAAGAGGGTGTTTGTTTCCAGGGACTTATTGGTCTAGGGACTTAAATAAGTCCCTATAAGTCACATCTAAACCAAACAGGAGGGACTTATAGGGACTTAAAGTGAGCATTTGGGACTTTTCAAATAAGACTCTCAAGGAGGGACTTAGGCCCTGTTTGGTTCATAAGTTCTAGGACTTTTTTTAGTCCCAACTTATAAGTCATAAGTCCCTAAAAAGTCCCTACCTGTTTGGTTTCCGGGACTTAACATGGACTAGTAGACCATATTATAACTATAAGTCCCTATAAGTCCCTCCTTGAGAGTCTTATTTGATAAGTCCCAAATGCCCACTTTAAGTCCCTATAAGTCCCTCCTGTTTGGTTTAGATGGGACTTATAGGGACTTATTTAAGTCCCTAAACCAATAAGTCCCTGGAAACAAACACCCTCTTATAGTGACTTATAGTTGTAATATGGACTACTAGTACATGTTAAGTTTCAGGAACCAAACAGGTAGTGACTTTTTAGGGACTTATGACTTATAAGTTGGGACTAAAATAGATCCTAGGACTTATAAATCAAACAGGGCCTAATTAGACTAGCCATGCCAAAACGAGGGCAGTTTTCGCTTGCGTGGAGGAGTGAGGTCTGTTTTGAACTCTGAGGACGTAAAGCACGACGCAACCGAACCCCGACGCGGGACGCAGGTCAGCAAACGGCGCGTTCGAGACAAACAGCAGCTAAACTACGAAGTAGACAAGCATTGCACAGTACTACGTACTGCTCCAGCAGAAGACTTGCTCAAGAACGGCATATGGCACCACCAGCCGACGAACGGCAAATGGTTGCCCCACAACTCGCGCAGAATGCCGTGCTGCCGTTGCGCTGATCAGAGTGATCAATGCTGTCGGAGTTAATTAGCATTTTGTGTCCTACTTTTATACTACTTTTTTGCCATATATATAGCAGATAATTAGATGGGAGCATATTAGTGGGTGTGGGGGAGCCTAGTGGCATATGTACCACTCATGATGTTTGCAAAATCCTTTTTTTGCATGGATGATGCTTGCATATTTTATTTTTTTGCATGGATGATGTTTGCAAATCTGACCATTGTCAAACATAAAGACTGCAAAATAGATAGTGTACTCCCTCCATTTTTTATTTACTCTGAATATTAGTTTTTGACTAAAGTCAAACTTTTGAAAGTTCGACCAAGTTTGTAGAAAACAATATGAAAATTTACAATATCAAATTTATATTATGTGAAAACATATGCAATGATGAATCCAATGATATATATTTGATGGTGTACATGTCAATATATTTTTGTACAAACTTATTAAAAGTATATAAAGTTTGACTTTGCACAAACCTAATATGCGGAGTAAATAAAAACAGGAGAGAGTACCACATATATTCCATTTACTACTACATCTTAAATGATACATCCATGGTGATGGACCCTACAACACTAACTAGAGTAAATATGACTTCAGCTCGTGTTGGCCCTCATAATTAAAGATCGGCACAACTTCTTACCTTCCTTTACTTCACATATTAGCATAAGTTTGACCAACTTAATACCCAAAAATATTAATCTACATACTACCAAATAAATACGATATGAACATATATTATATAAATCTAATGATACTTATTTGATATTGTAAGTGTGGACGCGGTGTTTTGGCTCGTAGGGGTTTTGGCTCGTATGTGAAATGCGCATACTTGTTTTTCTATCTTGGAAAGTTTAACTTAAGATGATCCTAATATACGATGTTAATAACAACAAATGGAGCATGTCTATCATAATTTCCAGAAGAAGAAAAAAAAATGACACCAATGTGTACTTAATTTGGTTTACTAGGTGTCGAGACTGTTAATCGATTAATGAATCAATCATGAAACAAGTATGCGCATTTCACATAAACTAGTAGTATTTCTTAAAATTTGGAACTTCCTGTATAAACGCAGAATGTAAATTTATCATTAATCCACTGGCTTGTGAATCTTTGATGATAAGTCAAAACAAAAGCTTGTACTAGGGTAGGCAAGATCCTCAAGTTTAGTACCTCTATCCTTTGTTGTGTATTATCCCCGTCCGAATTTATTATGCCCCCTAGCATTTTGAACCAAACTCTGACTATCGATATGATTAATAAAATATAAAATATATGCTGCAAAAAGTACACTGTTAGATTTGTATTTGAAAGAGCTATTTGGAGGTATGAATTTTGCAACATATCCATTACATTATTAGTTTTTTTTTTTATCAAACTCTATGCCAGAATGATGGGGGCCTAATAAACCCGAACGAAGGAAGTAATGTGTAATCTAGTGTTTCACTAATATACGGACCATTGTATTTTCCACGATATTGGCACACACCAAGGATCAGAGCAGAAAACGGAGACCCAAGTGGGCATAAGAAACCATCCCAATCTAACCAGAATATATCTGCGAGAAGGACTCAGGCCAACTCCACCGCGCGACCTTATCCTGTCCGCCCCCGTCCGTTTGGGGTAAAAGGGACAAATGAGGCGGCCCAACACGCGGGCGCAAACGGACTTTTGTCCGCTTTGTGTCCACTTTCGACCCATCTCCGGCCCAAGTTTGCGCTCGGTCTGGGGTGAAACGGACAGCGCGCGGACGGGCGGGACGCATGCGTGTGTCCTCCCCTGGCCCGCCCGTCGGTGGCACAGGGGCGCCTTTTTCTATCTGCCCCCTCCCTCCCTCCAGCCGCATGCCCTCCATTCTTCTCCACTCTCCCTCCCCTCCCCACTCCCCCACTCTTCCCTCGCCGCCGCTGCCATTGTAGCTGTGCAGCTCGGACGCACACTCGCCCAACCCCTTCAACTCGGCGCCCCCGAGCTACCCAACCACGACCACCTGATTTTCGCGTCCGTTGGCCGGATTTGGGGCAGATCCGGTTGGTCTTGAGCTCGCCCGACTGTGGGAGGCCGCGCTCGGTGCTAGCCCAAAAGCTCATCGGCGCACCGTTGTCACTCATTAAGTGCGATCACTGCCCGATGAAGGCCGCGCGCCGCGTGTCTACAACGCCGGAACATCCCAGACGGGTGTTCATCAAGTGCTTAAACGATGGGGTATGTGCTCTTTCAGCTTCGGTTGTGCTTTTGGATTTGACTAGTTGTGCTAACTCAAAATTTTATTGTGTAGCATGGATGGAAGTTGGTGTTTCTATTCTAGTCAAAATCTGGTGATGTATTCCCATGTACCAAAAATGAATGATAAAGAAAGTTTAAGGGCTTGCAAAGAAAAAAGTACGCGGACAGTATGCGGCCGGGATGCGTCCGCGCGTTGGGCGTACGGCCACCGCATCCCAGAAACGACCCGGACACGACCCCATCACCTTACCCAAACGGACAGAATGCGGGCAAAATGGACATCTGTTTGGGGTCGCGCGGTGGAGTTGGCCTCGTGAGTCATGAGCAACCAACCATTGTCATGACATGCCCACCGGCCGCCGCTGTGACGTACTAATAATTAAACAATGGAATGTAATTTAATAAAGGCTCCACATCTCATCACACATCCCTATACATCCATCACACAAACATAAGGCTGGTCACAATGGGGTGGAACTTAGGAGTAACATCACATATTTCAATACAACATTGCTTATGTGGCACATATTTAATAAAGAGTGAGGTGCTTGTGGTAACTAGCTAAGTTACCGGAACATCACACACTTCAAGAAACAATGAGTCTATAAGCTAATAAATGCATCGTTGCATGACACTACCTACATGTTCCTACCCACTGTGGAGGTAGTAACATAGTCTAGATAAGTGTGTATGTTACTACCTTATGTTCTTGCCCATTGTGACCAGCCTAATCCACACTATACGTCCGAGAAAAAACAGGGACCGCCACCACATCTCTCTACCACCGAAGCCGGCCAACAGCACCGGCGGCGAGCCGGCTCTGGCCACCTTCCAGACCCAGCAATCCTCCTCGGCAGGGCAACCACAAGAGGCGCAAAATCCCGGCCACCGAACAACATGCAGGCCGCGTGCATGCGGTGGTGGGAGGGCCGCCACCCCAACCTAACCATGTTGGCCGGATATGAGACGTGAAACGGAGCGACGCCACAGGCCGCAGGGAGCCGTAGGCGCTACCCTGCGAGCAGCAGAAGGAACCGGAGGACCACCGGAGAAGCCACCCTCCATATCCATGGGCCTAGCCACCAGAGCGCCGCAAATCGCCAGGCCGCCGAGCAAGATGAGGGAGCGACCTCCCTCCGTTAGAGAAGCGTGGCCCCGCGCCGAAAACGTCCCGCCGCCATTGTCCACGACTTGGGATTAGCCCGGCCACATCCTCCGGCGGCGCCAAGGGGGAGAGGGGGAGGGGGCCGCCGGCCGACGACTGGGGTTCCCCCGATCCGCCTGGGAGCGACGTGGGTTGCTTATACTTTGAATATCGTGTCCTTACTGTAGTTGGAGCCATGCTTATGGTAGTATCATGCAAATTTTGGACCTACTCCTTCGGGAATTGGCGCATTCAGGTTTTGCACCTTTTCTTCACATGAAGGGACAGATGAGGTGAGGTGATCCACGTGTCCCCGGCCAACCCTTTGTTTTTTTGGATTTTTTTTACTAAACCTCCCACTTCAATCATTAACTAGTACTAGAAGAACGCCCGTGCGTTGCAACGGGGCCACATTAATTTTAAGCGTTCAATATTAATATGTTAATATTACATTTAATATTCTCATACATATCAAGTGACATTGGCGACATTTTTTACCATCAAATTCCCTCACACACACACACACACTCTCCCTCCCTCTTCCTCACTCTCCCTCCCCCCTCTCTCTCTAACACACACACATATCCATCTTATTGGTTACGGGACCATAATCCATCTATTTCACACACACGCTAGTGCATAACAATATGGATTATGTATATTATATATTTGCCACCACAACTGAGGGAATTAATTTCATGTAAATCGGCCAGCCACAGCTCCATGACAAACAATACATTTAAATTCTCAGCGTTATTTTTATGTAATATGCATTATCTTTATCTAAATTCGCTCTCTCTCTCTCCCCCTCCCCTCTCTCTCTCAGACACACACACACACACACTCTCTCTCTCTCACACACACACACACCGACATACACACACACACACTCTGATATTATAGGACCAAAAACTTTTACCAATTACCATAGAAAACCACACTCCTCACTGCATCTGAAAGGATCGATATGGTTGACTAGAGGGGGGGGGTGAATAGGCAACTAACAATTTTTAGCTTTTCTTAACCACTTTAAGTTAAACGTCAAAGTAAGTTGTCTAGATATTCTACTAAGATGACAACTAAAGGAAAGAAGGATAACAACTACACAAGCATGCTATAGGAATTAACCAAGTAAAGCATGCACACGTAAAGGTAAGAAATAACCACAAGTGGAACCGATGGAGACGAGGATGTGTTGCCGAAGTTCCTTCCCTTTGAGGGGAAGTACGTCTCCGTTGGAGCGGTGTGGAGGCACAATGCTCCCCAAGAAACCACTAGGGCCACCGTATTCTCCTCACGCCCTCACACAATGCAAGGTGCCGTGATTCCACTAGTGGTGCCCTTGAAGGCGGCGACCGAACCTTTACAAACAAGGTTGGGGCTATCTCGACAATTTGGAGGCTCCCAACAAAACCACGAAGCTTCACCACAATGGAATATGGCTTCGAGGTGACCTCAACCGTCTAGGGTGCTCAAACACCCAAGAGTAACAAGATCCGCAAGGGATTAGTGGGGAGAATCAAATATCTCTTGGTGGAAGTGTAGATCGATGCCTCCTCAAGCAATCCCGAGCAAATCAACAAGTTTGATTGGCTAGGGAGAGAGATCGGGCGGAAATGGAGCTTTTGGAGAAACAATGGAGTAGTGGGGGAAGAGGTAAGTCTTCTTGGGGAAGAAGACCCCCTATATATAGTGGGAGAGCAAATCCAACCGTTATGTGTGTTTTCAGCCCGCAGAGAGCGGTAGTACCGCACGTAAGTTGCGGTACTACCGCTGGCTGAGCGGTACTACCGCTCTGCGAGCGGTACTACCGCTAGGCGAAAACATGCAAGATGATTGACACCCACGGATGAAATAAATTACATCCGCAGCTACATCCGCAGAGAAAACGGTAGTAGCAAAACGTGACACGGTACTACCGCTTGGAGTAAGCGGTACTACCGTATAGGATGCAGAAGTAAAAAATTACTTCCGCACCTACTTCTGCACTTAGAATCAGTGCCGGGCCAGATACACGGTACTACTGCTCTGGAGCCGCGTTACTACCGCTGGTGCGGTACTACCGTGTCTTCAGGCGGTACTACCGTGCGGCTGTGCGGTACTACCGCTTTATGGAGCGGAACTACCGCTTGCTAGGCAGATGATTTAGTTAAGAAGTCATGGTTTGCATATACGATTATAAACGGTTGGAACTCTAGAGAAGCAAGGGGAAAGGTGGTGTGAGAGTAAGATGTGTACGTGTTGATTCCACCCAAACCTTTCCGAAGCGGACCCCCTCTTAACAGTACGGCTTTCCTATTACTCAAAGCCACCGACAGGGAGCAAAAAGAAAACACCGTCTTCCATCGAATCCGAGGGGCAATCAATCATCTTGTGCCTAAGTGAGATATACCTATAGTTGCTTAGAGCACATGATTAGTCCGCAAATGCATTGTCATCAATCACCAAAACTACTTAGGGAGAAATATGCCCTTACAATCTCCCCCTTTTTGGTGGATTGATAACAATACGTGATTTGCACAGGATAAAATACGAGAGTATGCAATCCTAAAACTAGAATATAGGTGAGCTCCCCCTGGATGTGTGCCTACACAAGATTGTTCTTTGGACTGCACAACACACATACAAGGTTCAGTGCTCCCCCTATATTCTACACAAAATATACTCCTTATATACCACTGAGCACATAAACAAGGGAAAGTAAATTATCTGCTGATACGTCCAAAACGTATCTATAATTTCTGCTTGCTCCATGCCTCTTTTGTGTGATATTGCTATGATATTTATGCACTTCCATACACTTTTGATCATATTTGGACTAACCTATTAACTCAGTGCACCACAGTGACAGTTCCTGTTTTCTGCTATTTTTCTATTTCAGGTTTCCCCCATATTAAAAGCGCCCCAAAAATTCCGGGAAAAATACATGAAAAATCAGCGTACAGGAAGCTTCGCGAATAACTGATACATCCAAAACGTATCTATAATTTCTGCTTGCTCCATGCCTCTTTTGTGTGATATTGCTATGATATTTATGCACTTCCATACACTTTTGATCATATTTGGACTAACCTATTAACTCAGTGCACCACAGTGCCAGTTCTTGTTTTCTGCAGTTTTTCTATTTCAGGTTTCCCCCATATTAAAAGTGCCCAAAAAATTCCGGGAAAAATACAGGAAAAATCAGCGTACAGAAAGCTTCGAGAAAAACCAAAGCAGGGCCAGAGGGGAGCCAGGGGTGGCCCAAGCGGCCACCCGGCGCGGCCCCACCCCTGGCCGCGCCAGGGGGGCGCCTGGGGCCTCCTCTCCGCCTCTGGTGACCCCCCTTCGCATATATATTCCTCGCATTCCGAAACCCTCGAGGACGGAACCCTTTTTCGCGATCTCGCCTTTGTTCCGCCGCCGCCGCGCTTCCAAGATCGGGAGCATCATGAGAACTCTTCCCGGGACCCTACCGGAGGGGAGAACCACCACCGGGAGCTTCTCCACCACCATGGACCCTTCCCGGATGAGTCGTGAGTAGTCCACCTTGGACCATGGGTCCATGACCAGTAGCTATGTGATGTTCTCCTCCCCTCTTTGTTCTTCATGGTTTAGACCTCGTGAGCTGCCCTACATGATCGAGGCACATATGTAATCTTTATGCTGTTGCTCTGCTGAGTTTGCTGGGATCCGATGGATTATGAGATTAGGTTCAGATTGTGTGTGAGTAATATATTTGATTCACCTCTTTTATATTTATGTTCTTGAGTAATTCTTGCATGTTCTTCGTTGCTGTTTATTGCTTTGGCCGAGTAGTAGGTAGTAACTCCAAGAGGGAACGTCATGCTTGATTGTGGGTTCATGCCCCTTGATGACTAGTTTGAGTGACAGAAAAATGAGTCTAGGGGATGTGCTGTTGCCACAAGGGGGAAAACAACGGTGCTTGTACTTGCGAGTGCAAGGATTGTTTACTCTACGCAAAGTTATTTTAATGCTGTTGTCTGTTGCTTTGAGTTTACACTTTGGGTTGGATTCACAACTTAATACCAGCGAGATGTTCTGGATAGATATCTCAAGGTGGATGATTAGTAGTAGATGCAGATGGATTTCGGTCTACTTGCCTTGGCGTACCGCCCATGCTTTTGAGCCTCTACCTTTCCTTGCAGCATAGTTAGCATTGGTTTGCGCACATAATCCTGTCAATTGCCCAGCTGTAATTTGTTTACCTCGCTTTGCTGTTTATCGTCTTTTGGGAGAGAGACATCACTAGTGAACATCATGGGACCCCGGTCCATATTACCACCACTGATCACACCCGCTATTTACTTCATGTTCTTATTTCCTAGTTGCAGTCATACCTATCATTATTATCCCTTGTGTTTGATCCTTTGTAAACGACAAGGCCGGAGGGATTGACAACCTCTCTGTACTCGTTGGGAGCAAAGTTATTTGTATCTGTGTGCAGGTCCTGTCAACCGCTATGTTTCTGGAGCCGTTGACACCTTCTTGTCGACCCTCGGAGTCTCACGGGATTCGATCCTTGGTATCTTTGCCAAGGGGAACTTGCTGCTACGCTACATCTCAAACCTTCCACTTGGGGTAACCAACGAGGGGCGAGAAGCCATCAAGCAAAGTTTCTGGCGCCGTTGCCGGGGACTCCACTCTTCAAGATAGGGGAGTTGCACGCTATCTTTTATCTTTGCTTTTTAGTCTTGTTAGTTTACCTTTCAGTTTTTGCTTTAGTGTCCCTTACCAAAAATCACAAAAATAGTTATCTTGCTTGCTGCTGCTATGGGTTCCACCGAGAACACCAAGTTGTGTGACTTCACTAGTCATAACAACGATGACTTTATCTGCACGCCTATTACTACACCTGCCACTTCAGCACCTTCTTATGAGATTAAACCTGCTTTACTGAACCTAGTTATGAAAGATCAATTCTTTGGTGCTGGAGATGATGCTGCTTTGCACTTAAATAATTTTGTTGAGCTCTGTGATATGCAAAAGTAACAAGAAATAGATGGTGATATTGTTAAGCTTAAGCTTTTTCCTTTCTCCTTGAGAGGAGGAGCTAAAATCCGGTTTCAATCCTTGCCTAGGAATAGTATAGATTCTTGGGACAAGTGCAAGGATGCCTTTATTGGGAAGTACTATCCCCCTGCTAAAATGATCCAACTAAGGAGTAACATAATGAATTTTAAACAATTGGATAATGAACACGTTGCCCAAGCTTGGGAACGCATGAAATCTCTTGTCAAGAACTGCCCTACTCATGGTTTGACTACTTGGATGGTTATCCAAAATTTTTATGCAGGCTTGAACTTTACCTCGCGGAACTTGTTGGATACGGCCGCGGGAGGAACCTTTATGTCAACTACACTTGGTGCTGCCACAAAGCTTCTCGATGAGATGATGACCAACTATTCCCAATGGCACACCGAACGCGCTCCAACAGGTAGGAAGGTAAACTCTGTCGAGGAGATTTCCTCCCTAAATGAAAAAGTTGACTTGATCATGTCTCTACTTTCCAAGCAATCTTCTATTGATCCTCATGATGTCCCTTTAAATTCTTTGATTGCTCAAGATCAAGTAGATGTGAACTTTATCTCTAGAAACAATTTCAATAACAATGCTTATAGGAGTAATTTTGGTAGCAACCCTAGACCGTTCCCCTCTAATTCCTATGGGAACAACAATACTTATCCTAGCACCAAGAACTCCACTTCTGAACTAGAGATTATGTTTAAAGACTTCATCACTACCCAAAAAGCCTTCAATAAGAGTGTAGAAGAAAAACTAGACAAACTAGATAATCTCTCTTCGAAGGTAGACAATTTAGCCCATGAGGTAGAGTTGCTTAAAATTAGAACTTCTCCTCTTGAGGAGAAGAAGACCACTCCTATGAATGCTATTCAAGTGGAAATTAATGAAAACATTAGGATGATGGCTAAACTTAAAGAGAGATGGGCTAGAGAAAAGAAGGAAGAAGATAGAATTAAGAGCCTCCCTACCCACCACACTGTTGCTACTATCCAAGTTGTTGAGGATATCCAAACTCTTAGCACCCAATGCACTCCTAGTCCCATTGGACATATTAATGGTGATGCTATGACCTCAACCGTAGAAACTCCTATGACCATAGAAGCTACCAAACAAGTGAGCCTAAAGGACACCACTACCACTTTAATTGATAGTAGTGACCTTGATTTTGATAATTGCACCCTTTCTGAAGTTATTGGTTTTCTTCACAATATGTCTAGAGATCCCCACACTAGCACATTTAATCTTGCCTTCACGGAGCATATCACTAATGCTCTTATCAAAGCTAGGGAGGAGAAGCTTAGGGTAGAAGCCTCCATACCTAGAAAGCTAGAAGATAGTTGGGATCTTATGATTAAAGTTAAGTTGAATAACTTCTCTTGCTATGCTTTATGTGATGTTGGAGCTAGTACCTCCGTTATGCCCAAAAGAATATATGATATGTTTAAATTGAAATCTTTTGATCCTTGTTCTTTTGGTGTTCGTCTTATTGATTCTTCCGTAAAGAAACCTTTGGGGAAGATCGACGATGTTCTTATCATTGTCAATGACAATTATGTTCCCGTTGATTTTACTATTATGGATATTGAATGTGAACCTTCATGTCCAATTATTTTGGGACGTCCTTTTCTTCGCACCGTTGGTGCTATCATTGACATGAAAGAGGGGAATATAAAATTCCAATTCCCTCTCAAGAAAGCAATGGAACACTTCCCTAGAAAGAAGATTAAGTTGCCTTTTGAGTCTGTTACACGGGCTGGCTATTCTCTTACTCTTGATAAAACTTGATCCTCTCTTTTTGCATCATGCCTAGCTTAAAGGCATAAAAGAAAGCGCTTTTGGGAGGCAGCCCACAACGAATTAGGTTTTATTTTGCTTTTGTTGTGTCTTGATGTTTTTTACTACAGTAGCATCATCATTGTATCTTTTCTTTTCAGCTTTGTGCCAAGTTTAGCCTCCGATTGCAAGAAAGTTCAAAAGTTGTGACGTGCTGTCCAGAAAACAGATTCTGTCCTTGGACAGAAAAATTCGTATAAAATCACCAGATCATCTTTTTGATCTGAATTTTTTTGAATGCATGCTCTATACAATTGACTTTCGGGCGTCTGTTCTGAGTTTTTTGATTTGAGTTGCAGAAGTGCCCAGAAAAAATTATTTACTACCTGCTGGTCTGTTTTTCACAGATTCTGTCCTGTTTTGTCTTTTCTTCGTTTTGCAAACCTTGAGCTTGCTTTTTCTTTGCAAAAACCTTTTGGCAATCTTGAGAAACAGTAGCTCTTCAAGATTATCCTTATTTCCAGTAGGGAAAAGTTATTTTATTGTGGGTACTAACCTCGCTAATCAGATTATGATGAGTTATGTATGAAGGGAGTTTTCAAGTGTGCGAGGGAAGATGATAAAAGAAGATTCAGGAGGGTCAAACGCTCAAGCTTGGGGATGCCCCCGTCCCCCAAGAAATATTCAAGAAGACTCAAGCGTCTAAGCTTGGGGATGCCCCCATGCATCCCCTTCTCCATCAATAATTATCAGTTCGTCTTTCGTTCCACTATAATTATTACTTCATGCGTTATGTGCTATGCTTGGAGCGTCTTGCTCTTAGTTTCCTTTTTAGTTTTCTTTAGCTTTGCTTGCTGTTCATAACAAGTTAGAACCCAGCTTTCTTTGTGTGGGAGAGAAACACGCTCCACTTCAACCTAGAACACAACATAGGATTTTCATGCTTATCTTTGTTGTGTGTGTTCTTTGTCTTTCCATAGCTGCTGTCATGTTTAGCTCTTAGTTTTCATGCTTTTCTTTTTAAAGAGCTTTTGTTTAGTTGGTTGCTGAACTCTCTTGAGTTTTCATGTTTATCTTGTTAAGAGAGTTTGCCTGTTGCACTGAGTTGTGTGTCTTAACTTAAAGTAGGTAATTGAGGTTGCTATTTAATTTTAGTAGTAACTTGCAATAGTTTTGAGGTATTGCCATGAGTAATGTCTGAACTTTTGGTGCCAAGAGCTTTAGCCTATTAGTGATAGATGTCGTATTTTGGGCAATCCGTGTTTATTTTCGAAAACCTACAAAATAGTTGAGAACTTTAGCTACTAAATGGATCACTAATCTTTGGAGGGATCGAATATTAGAGTACACTCACGTACCATGAGTCGAGGATGCGCAAGGATAACCAAACCCCCATACACTCATCCTCGGCGTACTTGTCTCTTTGTGAACCTCCTAATTAGATTGAGAGTTACCGATAATAAGTGCATGAGTTCTTCGGACTAATGTGAGTATTCGAAAGTTGACACTTCCACCTAGCCATATTTTTCTAGCCTCTTCGGTACCGTGCATTGCCCTTTCTCACCTCGAGAGTTGGCGCATACTTCGCTGGTGCATCCAAATCCTTGGCACGATACGCTCTGTCATCATAAGCCTCATTATATCCTTCCTCAAAACAGCCACCATACCTACCTATCAAGGCATTTCCATAGCCTTTCCGAGATACATTGCCATGAAACATCCATCTTCTCATGACTTGATCTTCATGTCATACATGCTTTTTGCTTGATCGATGAGCCGCATGCTAGTTGGGCCTTGCCCTAATCATTGCTACATGACGCGCTAGTATCATTGCATATCCTGCTACACTGGCAGAGGCATACATTTGCATACATCATGATAGTTTCATTTTCTTTATGTTGAGTACTTTTGTAAAGTGTGAAAGATCTTCTATACTTCTTGTAATACATAGAGTGTTGCCCCTAAAGTGAGGAAAAGATCCCAAAGAGGACAAAATCAAAAGATCCCAAAGAGGACAAATGAGAGTTAAATAGAAAGAGCCATTGAGGCCACAAAAAAATAAAAAATAAAAAAAAAGAGAAAAAGAAATAAAAAGAGAGAAGGGGGCACACTACTATTCCTTTTGAGATCCACACTAGTACTCCATCTTATACCTTGTACTCCATAGAGATTATCATTCATGCATATAGCTATGTGGGGACCTTCACACTATAGAACTTGGCTTGTATATTCCAATGATGAGCCTCCTCAAAAGAGCTCTAGGTCTTCTTGAGCAAGCAAGTTGGATGTACCCCCACTAGTTCCATTGGAGAGCTTACCTTAGCTCATATGTGCATCCGTTGCATGGCAATCCCTACTCCTCACATCATATCTATCATTTGGCGTTCTTTCGCCTATGATTGTCCTCATTGATGTGAGCCTTTCACACCTTTTTTGTCTTCCCCCTTCATCATTTTTCTCTCTTTGCCATCCTAAGTGTCAACTTTCTTGCTTACGCTCATCCATTGCATGAGTGCTCAAAATATCGAAAGGGAGTGGATCATTTTGACTTGTACCTGGCTGACAGTCTGGGGATGAGTCAAGATAAGATTCCAAAGAAGACCAAGTGTGAAACTTTAGTAGATTAAGTTCTCAACAATACAAAAACTATGTTTTACTCTCTCGTATATCCATATCCCCTTTCTTGCACGCAAACACCATTTGGAGACATTTGAGTCACGGACAGCGAGAGCTCTTGCACCTTTATGTTCTTATGTTGCTTGTTACAATGCTAATATAGACTCTTGCTTGTTATGACTTGAATTGAATTACATTCCTTGATTGCTTTACTTAAAAAGTTCTTATATGGTTGATAGCATGTCACCACAGAAATTATGCTTGTTATCATTTACCTACTCGAGGACGAGCAGGAATTAAGCTTGGGGATGTTGATACGTCCAAAACGTATCTATAATTTCTGCTTGCTCCATGCCTCTTTTGTGTGATATTGCTATGATATTTATGCACTTCCATACACTTTTGATCATATTTGGACTAAGCTATTAACTCAGTGCACCACAGTGCCAGTTCCTGTTTTATGTTGTTTTTCTATTTCAGGTTTCCCTCATATTAAAAGTGCCCAAAAAATTCCGGGAAAAATACAGGAAAAATCAGCGTACAGGAAGCTTCGAGAAAAACCAAAGCAGGGCCAGAGGGGAGCCAGAGGTGGCCCAGGCGGCCACCCGGCGCGGCCCCACCCCTGGCCGCGCCAGGGGGGCGCCTGGGGCCCCCTCTCCGCCTCTAGTGACCCCCCTTCGCATATATATTCCTCGCGTTCCGAAACCCTCGAGGACGGAACCCTTTTTCGCGATCTCGCCTCTGTTCCGCCGCCGCCGCGCTTCCAAGATCGGGAGCATCAGGAGAACTCTTCCCGGCACCCTGCCGGAGGGGAGAACCACCACCGAGAGCTTCTCCACCACCATGGACACTTCCCGAATGAGTCGTGAGTAGTCCACCTTGGACCATGGGTCCATGACCAGTAGCTATGTGATGTTCTCCTCCCCTCTTTGTTCTTCATGGTTTAGACCTCGTGAGCTGCCCTACATGATCGAGGCACATATGTAATCTTTATGCTGTTGCTCTGCTGAGTTTGCTGGGATCCGATGGATTATGAGATTATGTTCAGATTGTGTGTGAGTAATATATTTGATTCACCTCTTTTATATTTATGTTCTTGAGTAATTCTTGCATGTTCTCCGTTGCTGTTTATTGCTTTGGCCGAGTAGTAGGTAGTAACTCCAAGAGGGAACGTTATGCATGATTGTGGGTTCATGCCCCTTGATGACTAGTTTGAGTGACAGAAACATGAGTCTAGGGGATGTGCTGTTGCCACAAGGGGGAAAACAACGGTGCTTGTACTTGCGAGTGCAAGGATTGTTTACTTTACGCAAAGTTCTTTTAATGCAGTAGTCTGTTGCTTTGAGTTTACACTTTGGGTGGGATTCGCAACTTAATACCAGCGAGATGTTCTGGATAGATATCTCAAGGTGGATGATTAGTAGTAGATGCAGATGGATTTCGGTCTACTTGCCTTGGCGTACCGCCCATGCTTTTGAGCCTCTACCTTTCCTTGCAGCATAGTTAGCATTGGTTTGCACACATAATCCTGTCAATTGCCCAGCTGTAATTTGTTTACCTCGCTTTGCTGTTTATCGTCTTTTGGGAGAGAGACATCACTAGTGAACATCATGGGACCCCGGTCCATATTACCACCACTGATCACACCCGCTATTTACTTCCTGTTCTTATTTCCTAGTTGCAGTCATAGCTATCATTATTATCTCTTGTGTTTGATCCTTTGTAAACCACAAGGCCGGAGGGATTGACAACCTCTCTGTACTCGTTGGGAGCAAAGTTATATGTATCTGTGTGTAGGTCATGTCAGCCGCTAAGTTTCTGGCGCCGTTGACACCTACTTGTCGACCCTCGGAGTCTCACGGGATTCGATCCTTGGTACCTTTGCCAAGGGAAATTTGCTGCTACGCTACATCTCAACCTTCCACTTGGGGTAACCAACGAGGGGCGAGAAGCCATCAACTGCTCACGATATAAAAATAAAGACATAACGACGAGTTCAACGATAGAGAAGCATATGTCTTACACCATACGATAGTCTCACGCACACGACACAAAAGAACGCAAATAAACAGAGTTCGACCAACGAAAAGAAACAACTGGCAACTGGCACAAGACGCAAATCACTCTCTCCCCCTTTGTCATCGAGACACCACAAAGGGGAAAGAGGACACTAAGAAGGGTGGCAGCCCTGGAGAAACTCAGTCATCGTACTCATCATCAGACCCCTGCTGCTCTTCCTGACGCTCCTCGTCAGACTCTGACCACTTGTACCCCTGACGGGCCATCCAAGTTGCCTCAGGGGTGATGTTATCCTCGGACCCGTTTGACACGTCCTCTCCATAGACCGCCAAGAGCTTCTTGTCACGCTGGCGAGTCTTCTTGTCAGTCACATGAGCCCTGTATTGACCTTTAGCCTGCATGCAGAAGAGGGCCTTCATCTTTTGCTTAAGCTTTTTAGCCCAAGAAGGCTCTGAGGAAGAAGAAGGAGCAAATCCATCAAGGCCTTCCTCATTAGCCTCCTCCACAGGCTCCTCATCAGTGCCCATCTGAGCTGCAGCAGCTTGCGCACGAGTGGTGGTGTTGGCCCATCGAGTCTTGATGCGAAGACGGATGGGATCATGACGGATACAGTCGGCCTCGAACTCTTCATCAGGGTAGAGCTTCTCCCAAGTCTTGGAGATCAGCAAAAACAAGAATGGACCATAGATGGGTACCTTGCGAGTGTAGATCGCAAAACGGAGCTCACACCACATGATATTGGATATGTCAAGTGGTGGAGTCTGGGTCGTGCGAGCCGCTTCACACATCAGCAGCATGTCAACCAGGTATGCATGGACCTTTTCCTTGTCTCCAACGCGAGGAAACAGAGAGTTGCGAAAGATCCGATACATGATGTCCAAAAATGGGTTCAACACCCATGTCTTCTTGCCACTAGCAAGAGTCTTCTCCACATAGAATGGTAGCAGCTTGTCTTTGTTGGCAGATTCTGGATTGGCGTGAGGCCGAGCTCCAACTGGGTTGTGGAGTCCCTCGTCAGGAATCTGGAGAAGATCCATGAACTCCTTCCAAGATGAAGTCATCTTGTGACCATTGGTCATCCATGTCATTGGGCGATCATCCTTGGAGTGGAAGTGGACTGACGCATAGAACTGAGCAATAATCTCCGGATCAAAATCATTCTGAAAGGTCATGATGTGCTCAAGTCCCAACTGCTCGACCAGATCCAGAGCCTCGGCAAAGTAGGCCCGGTTGTTGTCCTTCCGCATGTGGGCCACATCCACCCAGTGAGCATCCACGTACAGGTTGGTCTTGTTCTTGAGCACCTCCTGGTAGATGCGATACTGCTGCCTGGTCCAGAAAAGGTCATCTCCAAGAAACTGAGCACGGGGTTCTCCATAGGGGTTGTGCTTCCTCCGTGCCATGAACTCATTAGCTGGCATTTCTTCCATAGTCATCGAGGACTCCTTTTGCTTGTTGGCGGCAGTCTTGAACCTGCGCTGGGGATTGGAGCCCTCTGGCACATCACCGGGGTTGCGCAGACGCTTGGACCCGGTGTCGCGGACAGGGTTGGTACGACGAGCATCGAAACCGGAGCCACCACCTAAAACACAACCACAAGAACACGACAAAAGCACAAAGAGAATCAATGCAAAGAGCCTCAAAAAGCACAAGAAACCAGTAGAAAAAGGAATGTGTACATGCTACGAAGAAAATATGACACAAGCGGTAGTACTGCTAGACAGACGCGGAAGTAAAAAATTAGTACCGCTTACTAAGCGGTAGTACCGCTTGGTGTATGCGGTAGTACCGCACACTCTGCGGTAGTAAGAATTTACTTCCGTGTACAGGAGCAGAAGTAAAAAATTAGTGCTGCTTACGGAGCGGTAGTACCGCGTTGGGGTTGCGGTAGTACCGCTCGGCAAGCGGTAGTAAAATTTTACTTCCGCCAGAGCGGTAGTACCGCTAAGGACAGCGGTAGTACCGCTGAGAACAGCGGTAGTACCGCTGTGGTCAGATCAGATCTGGACCAGATCAGGCGGTAGTACCGCGGTTCTCCAGCGGTAGTACCGCACGGAACAGATCTGAGAGGAACAGATCTAGAGAAGGCCATATAGATCGACTAACGGTACTACGGCTGATCATAGTAACTTGGTAGCAACATACATATTCGCATTTCTAGTGCAAAAACACTCTCCTACATCCTAAACTTCCATGGATAAGAACACGAAGAACACAAGAACACTAAGCATCTCCCCTAACCCAAAAAAAACAACAACAAGGCAACAAGAAGAGGGGAAAAGGGGAGAAACCTTCATCCATGGCAAGAGGGCGAGGTGGGGAGCGATCCCACCGGTCGGAATGCGAGGAGAGTGGCCGAGGGAGGAGATCCGGCGAGGTCCTCCGGCGGCGTTCTTGAGAGGGAGAGAGAGGGACGACGTGGGGGGTTAGGAGTGAATGGGTATGGGGGAGTTGGAACTCCCCCTGCCTGCTTATAACCCCCACCCGTTCGAATATGTGCGGTAGTATCGCGGTCATTGCGGTAGTACCGCTTGAGCGGTAGTACCGCTCGCCAAGCGGTAGTACCGCTCTACCAGCGGCAGTAAATAAATACTGCCGTGCTGCACGAGCGGTAGTACCGTAACCCCCTTTGCGGTAGTACCGTAACCATGCACGGTAGTACCGCTCCTCCAAGAGCTTGCACGATTTGACAAGAGGCTTTTAGCAAAGAAGAAAAAGAAAAGAAAGGAAACGAACGCACAAGCAAGGCAAATAACACAACTCCCCAGAGGAGGGCGGTGGCCGAGGCCACCTATGTTTGAGTTCGTTGGTATGGCACCGCGAAGAATTATCCTTGGGCCCATGACCAATACTCGTCTTGAAGCATTTATACCAACTATGTATGGCAAATGATAAAGACTTGATTAGTTTATGCATAATGGAGGGAGGAATGGTTCATTGAGAGAACAATACTCCCCCTATGTCTATGCCTGCATCTAGACAAGATAACTATATTGAGTGTGAGGGGTGTGTGCACAGACTCAAACCACATTGCTCAAATCGATGATATTTAGCTCATGCCTTAACTCGCAAAATCTTGCTTCATCCAATGGCTTCGTGAAGATATCTGCAAGGTTATCATGAGTGTTGACGTAGTGAAGCTCGATCTCTCCTTGCCTTATGTGATCCCGGATGAAGTGATACCGAATCTCAATATGCTTCGTCTTGAAGTGTAGCACCGGGTTGAGAGAAATCTTGATGGCACTTTCATTGTCACACCAAAGAGGCACTTTGTCACAAGTGACACCGTAATCCTTTAAAGTTTGCCTCATCCATAAGAGTCGAGCACAACAACTGCCAGCAACCACATATTCTGCTTCTGTGGACGAGAGAGATACACAACTTTGCTTTTTGGAAGACCAACTAACAAGAGAGCAACCAAGAAATTGGCACCCTCCCGAAGTGGACTTCCTATCCACTTTGTCTCCCGCCCAGTCAGAATCAGAGAAACCTACAAGGTTGAAGTTTGCTCCTCTCGGGTACCATAAGCCAAAGTTTGGGGTATGAGCCAAATATCGAAAGATTCGCTTGACAGCCACAAAGTGACTCTCCTTAGGTGAGGCTTGAAACCGTGCACAAATTCCTACACTCAACATAATATCTGGTCTAGATGCACAAAGGTAAAGCAAGGATCCGATCATAGAGCAATATACCTTTTGATCCACCGCTGTACCATTGGGATCAATTTCAAGTTGGCATTTGGTTGGCATTGGAGTAGTAGCCGGCTTGACATCACTTAGATTGAACCTCTTGAGCATGTCTTGAGTATACTTGGATTGTTTGATGAAGATGCCTTCTCTTCTTTGTTTGATCTCAAACCAAAGGAAATACTTCAACTCTCCCATCATGGACATCTCAAAATGTGTGGTCATGAGTGCGGCGAACTCATCATTGAAAGCTTTGTTAGAAGAACCAAAGATAATATCATCAACATATAGTTGGCATACAAACAACTCCCCTTTGACCTTCTTAGTAAAAAGAGTGGGGTCGATTTTCCCAATTTCAAATCCACGATCTTGTAACAACTCGGTAAGATGCTCATACCACGCACGTGGGGCTTGCTTAAGGCCATAGAGTGCCTTATCGAGTTGGTACACGTGATTGGGGAACTTAGGATCCTCGAACCCCAGGGGTTGTTTAACATACACCAACTCATTAATAGGACCATTAAGAAATGCACTTTTCACATCCATTTGTTGCAATTTAAAGTTATGATGGGAAGCATAGGCAAGCAACAAACGAATGGATTCAAGACGAGCAACGGGGACAAAGGTTTCACCGTAGTCGATACCCTCGACTTGGGAGTAGCCTTGAGCCACCAGACGCGCCTTGTTGCGGATGACAATGCCATGAGCATATTGCTTGTTCTTAAAGATCCATTTGGTTCCAATGACATTATGGTTCTCCTTTGGTCTTGGCACCAGACGCCACACCTTGTTGCGCTCGAAGTTATGGAGTTCTTCATGCATGGCATTGAGCCAATCAGGGTCTTCGAGCGCCTCATAAACCTTCTGAGGTTCAACACAGGAGACAAAAGCTTGATGAGCACAATAGTTTTCTAATTGTCTACGAGTGCTTAACCCCCTTTTGATGCTTCCTAGAATGTTCTCGATGTGATGTTCGTTGGAAGCAAGCCTGGAGGCAACTTTTGCAGCACGACGCTCTAATTGCTCTTCAAGAGTTAATTGAGGAGCACTGAGTTGATCATCTCGAGCGTCGTCAGGAGATAGATCTTGATCTTGAGCTTCCTCTTGATCTTGATCTCGCTCGGGGGACAGAACTTGGCCTTGTGCATCATTTGGAGGCTCTCCACCAACTTGTGATTGATCTTGCACTTGGCCTTGTTCATCAGGTTGAGGGCCTTCACTTTGTTCTTCGGAAGCGTGTGGGTCTTGGGTTGGTGATGGTTCCACTTGAGTGGAACATTGTCCTTCTCCTTCGGCCACAAGGGGTTCCTCAATGGGTAGGATGTATCCAACACCCATTCTTCTTATGGCTTGAGGAGGAATTTCATCACCTGCATCACAAGTACCACTTTGCTCCACTTGGGAGCCGTTATTTTCATCAAACTCTACGTTACTTGTCTCCTCAATGAGTCCATTGGACTTGTTGAGGACACGGTAAACATGAAAGTTTGTAGCATAACCAACAAATATGCCCTCGTGAGCTCTAGATTCAAATTTAGACAAGCGAACACCTTTCTTGAGAATGAAACACTTACACCCGAATACCCGGAAGTACTTGAGATTGGGCTTGTTACCTGTAAGAATCTCATACGGAGTTTTGTTCAAGCCTTTGCGGAGATAGAGACGATTTGATGCATGGCAAGCGGTGTTGATGGCTTCGGCCCAAAAGTTGTATGGAGATTTCAATTCAGCCATCATGGTTCTTGTCGCATCCATTAAGGTTCGGTTCTTTCTCTCCGCTACACCGTTTTGTTGAGGGGTATATGGAGCTGCATATTGATGTTTGATCCCCTCATCACCAAGAAACTCATCCAAGGTGTAGTTCTTGAACTCGGTGCCGTTGTCACTTCTGATCATCAAAATCTTTGCTTCATGTTGTCGTTGAGCTTCATTTGCAAATTTCATGACGGTTTGTTGGGTCTCACTCTTCTTCTTGAAGAAGTATACCCAGGTGTATCTTGAGTAATCATCCACAATCACCAAGCAGTACTTTCTACCCCCAAGGCTATCAAAAGATGGAGGCCCAAAGAGGTCCATGTGGAGGAGCTCTAGGGGTCTCTTTGAATAGATGATAGTCGTGGGAGGGTGAGCCTTCTCATGTAACTTTCCTTCAATGCAAGCCCTGCAATCACGATCTTTGGCAAAGCTAACATTTGTTAGTCCTCGGACATGGTCCCCCTTGAGAAGACTTTGCAAAGATCTCATATTGACGTGGGCTAAACGGCGATGCCAAAGCCATCCCACATCAACTTTAGCCATTAGGAATGTCGCGACCTTAGTGGGTTGCTTCGAGAAGTTAACCACATAAAGGCCGTTCTCGACATGCCCAACATAGGCTACTTTAAGAGTCTTGCTCCACAAGAGGGCCATGGTATCAATATCAAAGAATGTAGCAAAGCCCATGAGTGCAAGTTGGCGAACAGAAAGTAAATTGTATGCAAGGGACTCAACAAGCATGACTTTCTCGATCGTGAGATCATGAGAGACAACAACCTTGCCAAGTCCCAATACCTTAGAAGATGAAGCATCACCCCATTCGACGTTGGTGGCCATAGATGAACCGAGATGCACGTCCACCACCAAGTCTTTGCTTCCGGTCATATGATTTGTGGCTCCGCTATCGAGCAACCATGATCCCCCACCGGAAGCAAACTCCTACAATAGATCAATGCTTGGATTTAGGTACCCATTTGGTAATGGGTCCTTTGAGGTTAGTAACAAGGGTCTTAGGAACCCAAATGGACCATTCAATGTACTCATAAGAAGAACCAACAAATTTAGCAAACACATGACCATCACTAGCACGACATAAAACATATGAAGGATTAAAGTCGCCGGCCATGTTTGATGGTATGGTGGAGTTTTTCTTGACACCACCACTTTTCTTCTTCTTTGACGTGCCCTCTCCTTCTTTCACAAAAGATTGTCGGAGAGGGGGTGGTTGCTTGGTCTTGTCATTCTTCTTCTTCTTGGGCTTAGGAACAAACCCAACTCCTTCCTTTGCCACAACCTCCTTTTGATTGCTCAAAAGGGTGTTGAGGTTCTTCTCACCTTGTATGCAAGTCACAAGGCCTTTCTCAAGTTGCTTCTTCAACTCGGCATTCTCTTCAACAAGATGCACATACTCGCAACATGGGTTAGTAGCATTTGCATTATCAATTAAAACCATGCGAGGAAAGATAGCCTTTTCCTTGGTTAGCGAAACTTGGAGTTGATCATGAGACTCCTTGAGAGTAGTATGCATACCTTTCAAGGCCTTGTGAGCCTTGTCAAGTATGTCAAACTCCTCTTTGAGTTTAGCATGGTCAACCTCAAGTTTTGCCTTCTCGGAATTAAGGACACGAGAGACGACTAAAGCATGATCAAGATCTTTCTTTAATTTAGCATGGCCATCGTTGTGTGACTCCTCAAGAGCCAAACGAAGACCACGCTCTTCCTCTAGGGCGTTAGAGAGATCCGATATCTCATCGGCATAGTCTCGACTATGTCCTTCCATTTTAGTAATGGTTTCCTCGTGTGCCTCGATCATGTCATTGGCCTCACCGAGTTGTTCCAAGAGAGCAACAAAATGCTTCTTGGGTTTGCCCTTAAGATTTTTCATGAACAACTCAAATTCATTTTCTCCCTCCTTAGCACCCTCACTTTCATCAATACAGTTTGTCAAAGAAGGATTAGAAGAGAGAGTAGTATTGATATTTGGGGTTACCTTGTTGGTGGCCTTGGCCATGAGACACTTGGCTGTGATGTTCTCATTTGGTGAGTCGAAGAGAGATGAGCGCGGAGTAGTAGCAATTGCAATTGTGGCCATGGTGGTCACCTCATCGTCTTCATCATTATCATCATCCTCAACATATTCCTCTTGGGCCACCAACACTTTCGGAGGAGTCTTCTTGTTGAAGTTGTTCTTGTTGGGATAGGACTTTGACTTGTCCTTCCGAATAAGCTTGCCTCCAAAGTCTTCTCTCTTCTCATATGGGCAATCCACAACGAAGTGACTTACATTTCCACAGTTGAAGCATGTCCTCACTCGTTGCTTCCCCTTGTTCCCACTAGAGTTGTTCCTGTTGTAGTTGGGTTTTGTGTTCTTCTTGCCCCAGAATTGCCTTGAAGCAAGAGCCATGTGCTCATGATAGGCATATTTGGTGTCCTCGGGGCTACACTCATCATCATCTTCCATCTCCTCCTCTTCCACACAAACCTTGGCCTTCAGGGCAAGATTGGGCTTCTTTGATCGTTGAGCTCTTAAGACCGCATTATCGGCGGTCACGTCCAAGATCCTCATGGCAACAAACTCATCCAACACTTCATTTGAGGATAAGTGGTGGAAGTCCGGTCTCTGACGTATGACAGAGGACATGGCCTTATGGTAGGGCATCATGGCCTTGAGGAACTTGCGCTTGATCCAATTATCATCTGTATCCTTACTGCCATGATCTCGAAGAGAGACCGCAAGGATAGTTAATCTTCGATAAAGTTCACGAGGATCTTCATCTTTGATCATAGCAAACTCATCAGCTTCATCTTGCACCACTTCATAGTTGGAGCGTTGAATACTGGTGCTTCCCTTGTACATTGTGCCAACATGCTCCCAAGCTTCCTTGGCCACAGTGAAGGGTCGAAGGTGTGCAATGTCTTCAGGAGGGATGGAATCTTGAAGAATGCAAAGAGCGGACTCGTTGAACTGATGATCCGCAGTTTCTCTTGGAGTCATGTTGTCGGGATCATGCGGATAAAAACGTTGCTCAATGATTCTCCAAAGGTTAGTAGAACAATGATTAATATGACGTTTGAAACGAAACACCCAAGTAGCAAAATCAGAATTTTTGATAAACTTGGGAGGGGGCCCAACGGAATTTAAATGCGGTGTGGGAACGGGTCCTCCATAGTGAGTAGGAGGAGCGGATTGGGTAAATTTCCCACTCCCATTCTTAGTAATAGGAGCTTGTTCACTACTAGCTTCTCCCTTGTCGGGATTAGCCTCCGACACGTTGGTAGCGGGACGAGCCACTTCCAACGGTGTGGTGGATAATTTAAGCCCCTCAAGCAAATCTTTAAACATGCCTTTGACCTCGCTCGCTAGTGATTCTTTCAATGTGGTCAAGGTCACATTGAATTCCTCACGAGAGACCGAGGCTCCCCCATCTGACGTAGGCAAGGACGGAGTTCCACCGGAATGGTCCTCCGTCTCGACTACGTTGTCACCCATACTCTTTGGACGGTAAAGTCCTTAAAAAGAGACGAGGCTCTGGTACCAATTGAAAGGGTCGATATGGTTGACTAGAGGGGGGGTGAATAGGCAACTAACAATTTTTAGCTTTTCTTAACCACTTTAAGTTAAACGTCAAAGTAAGTTGTCTAGATATTCTACTAAGATGACAACTAAAGGAAAGAAGGATAACAACTACACAAGCATGCTATAAGAATTAAACAAGTAAAGCATGCACACGTAAAGGTAAGAAATAACCACAAGTGGAACCGGTGGAGACGAGGATGTGTTGCCGAAGTTCCTTCCCTTTGAGGGGAAGTACGTCTCCGTTGGAGCGGTGTGGAGGCACAATGCTCCCCAAAAAGCCACTAGGGCCACCGTATTCTCCTCACGCCCTCACACGATGCAAGGTGCCGTGATTCCACTAGTGGTGCCCTTGAAGGCGGCGACCGAACCTTTACAAATAAGGTTGGGGCTATCTCCACAACTTGGAGGCTCCCAACAAAACCACGAAGCTTCACCACAATGGAATATGGCTTCGAGGTGACCTCAACCGTCTCGGGTGGTCAAACACCCAAGAGTAACAAGATCCGCAAGGGATTGATACGTCCAAAACGTATCTATAATTTCTGCTTGCTCCATGCCCTTTTTGTGCGATATTGCTATGATATTTATGCACTTTCATACACTTTTGATCATATTTGGACTAACCTACTAATGATTGCAAAAGTGCACAATTATCTTGTTTTACACTTTATTGTGTAGGAATTACTTGGAAATTGACAAAAACGCAAAAGGAGTCGTACTGGAGTAGGACTCTGACTTTCCTGAAATCTGTCTGAGAACGTTTTTTAAATATGGTCACGTTCCGGCCCGAAGACGACGTCAAACGGAAAAAGTCTAGTTGCGAAAGTTGTGGGGAATTTTGAGGCGATGCTTCTGGATATAAAATTCGTCCAAATCGGAGTCCGGACGGCCGAGTAAAGTCCGTTTTACTGAGGCCCAAAATCTGATGACGGGAATCCAAGAGTCTATATAAAGAGAGGAAACCTAGGTCACCAAGGGCCACGAATTTTCCTCCTCCCGAGCCGCCGTCTTGGAGGGGAGGACCAGCACCATTGCAGCACCATCCACAAGGAAGAAGGGGGGCCAAGGAGCCGCTGCCCCCTAGGGCCGCCGCTGCCCCGAGGGCCGCCACCGCCCCCTAGGGCCGCCGCCGCCGCCTCCGTGGCTGCCGCCGGCCATCTCCTCCTCGCGGGGCTGCACCTCTCCATCAACACCATCATCAACCTCCTCCTCACCATGTCCATGTGTGAGTAGTCTTCTCCGGGGCCGAGGGCTCGTACATCTAGCTATGTGGTTATCTCTCTCTCCCATGATGTGATATTCGTTGTGATCATAGGCTATGTTAATCTAGGGTGATCCCATGATATTTCCCCTTCCTCTATGTATTGGATTGATGTACCCACTTGTCTTTATCTAGTATAATCCCCGAGACCAAGGTGACAGCGGTCTATTGGACATGGATTAGAAAAATATTTTCATGAGTGATTTCCTCTCTTGTGTGTTGATTGAAGATTGAGAGTCTCTTGGTGCTTGTCTTTGACTATCCTTTAGATATGTTGTGGTGATTGTGGGACTCTCTTTGGATGGTCGCGGTGACATTGGGAAATCCTTAGATTGAGAACTACGAACTTTGAGGTGTGCTTTTGTAGCCCTACATAATTCTCGTCCTCTCTTGACCACGGAGGAATGACCTCCGGGTGCGTCTCCATTGCATGTTTTATGGGAAATATCATGTGATTCGATTATGTTAATGTTGTTGGGAGTTGCCTCTAGTGAAAGTATGATAGGCCTTGTTTCCACCGTTGCAATACCATCTATGCTCACGTTTACCACTTGTTTGCTTGCTGCACTTTTTATTACAGATTTATATTACTTTGCTTTGCCACTACTATCATCCATATTTTACCATCTCTTCGCCGAACTAGTGCACCTATACAACTCCTAGTTGTATTAGGTGTGTTGGGGACACAAGAGACTTCTTGTATCTTAGTTGCAGGGTTGCTTGAGAGAGACCATCTTCAACCTTTACTTCCCTGAGTTCGATAAACCTTAGGTCATCCACTTGAGGGAAATTGCTGCTGTCCTACAAACCTCTGCGATTGGAGGCCCAACATAGTCTACAAGAGTAGAAGCGTGTGTAGACATCAAGCTATTTCTGGCGCCGTTGCCGGGGAAGTGAGTGCTTGAAGGTATATCTTTAGATCTTGCAATTAAATCTTATTGTTTCTTGTTTTTATTTCACTAGTTATGCTTATGGACAACCTTGCTATTGGATCGTTGCTTGTGGGAAGACGCCCCACACCTGTGGTGGTTGCTCCTCCCCCTACTGAAATTGTGCCCTATAAAATACCAGCTGGTATTATCGATTATGTTTTGGCTAATCGTTATGCAGGAGACAGACATCCCGGTGAACACTTGCTATATCTGTCACAATTATGTTCATTATTTAAGCTTGCAGGTGTATCAAGGGAGTTTGTCATGAGGAAATTGTTCGCCGTATCACTTATAGATAAAGCTTCAGATTGGTATAAGCTTCTCGATAACGCGCACTTGCTTGATTGGCAAGAGCTTATGTCTCTCTTTTATACTAAGTTTTATCCTCTTTATGAAATTCATCGAGACAGGAACTATATCTATAACTTTAGGTCTCGTGACGGAGAGAGCGTAGCTCAAGCTTGGGGGAGACTGAAAACATTAATGCTAAAAAGTCCTAACCATGGGCTCCCCAAAGATGCTTATGTGGAGAGTAAGAGTACCTTTTTGCATGTGGATCATGGTAACAATGCTTTATGTGATGCTTATATTGTTGAGTTTATTCGTGATCCCACTGAAAATTATTATGAGAAGGGAACATATGCTTATAGATATTTCAGTAATATCAAGTTCCCTCTCTTTATGTTGAAGGTTTTGAAGCTGCACTTGTTTTGTCTTCCTATGCTTATTACTTTGTGCTTCAATGAATTATTCTATTGCAATATTCCTATGCATAGGAAGCATGTTAGGCTTAAATGTGTTTGGTATTTGCTTCTTGATGCTCTCTTTTGTTCTTCAACTCTTATTCCTACGAGAGCATCATTAAAGTCTTATGCCTAGCTTAAAGGCATAAAAGAAAGCGCTTTTGGGAGGCAGCCCACAATGAATAAAAATTTATTTTGCTTTTGTTGTGTCTTGATGTTGTTACTACAGTAGCATCATCATTGTATCTTTACTTTTCAGCTTTGTGCCAAGTGTAGCCTCTGATTGCAAGAAAGTTCAAAAGTTGTGACGTGCTGTCCAGGAAACAGATTCTGTCCTTGGACAGAACAATTCGTATAAAATCACCAGATCATCTTTTTGATCTAAATTTTTTTGACAGCATGCTCTATACAATTGTCTTTCGGGCGTCTGTTCTGAGTTTTTTATTTGAGTTGTAGAATTGCCCCGAAAAAATCATTTACTACCTGCTGGTCTGTTTTTCACAGATTCTGTCCTGTTTTGCCTTTCCTTCATTTTGCAAACCTTGAGCTTGCTTTTTCTTTGCAAAAAACCTTTTGGCAATCTTGAGAAACAGTAGACCTTCAAGAATATCCTTATTTCCAGCAAGGAAAAATTACTTTATTAAGGGTACTAACCTCGCTAATCAGATTATGATGAGTTATGTATGAAGGGAGTTTTCAAGTGTGCGAGGGAAGATGATAAAAAGATTCAGGAGTGTCAAACGCTCAAGCTTGGGGATGCCCCCATGCACCCCCAAGAAATATTCAAGAATACTCAAGCGTCTAAGCTTGGGGATGCCCCCGTGCATCCCCTTCTCCATCAACATTATCAGTTCGTCTTTCGTTCCACTATATTTTTATCACTTCATGTGTTATGTGCTATGCTTGGAGCGTCTTGCTTTTAGTTTCCTTTTTAGTTTTCTTTAGCCTTGCTTGCTTTTCATAACGAGTTGGAACTCAGCTTTCTTTATGTGGGAGAGAAACACGCTCCACTTCAACCTAGAACATAACATAGAATTTTCATGTCTATCTTTGTTGTGTGTGTTCTTTGTCTTTCAATAGCTACTATCATGTTCAGCTCTTAGTTTTCATGCTTATCTTTTTAAAGAGCTTTTGTTTAGTTGGTCGCTGGAACTCTCTTTAGTTATCATGCTTATCTTGTTAAGAGAGTTGCCTTCTGTTGCACTGGTTGATATGTCTATGATAAAAATGCTATGTGCATAATGATGCTTAGTAGTTCATGTTTTCTTATGGTTAGTCTCAAATAGATGGGGGGTTCTCAATGTGTTATTGGAGTACCAACATGATTTGTTTGCTTATGATGTGGTATGGTTTAGTGATATCTTCCTTCAAGAATTTATTTTGATTGACTTGGCATATGCTCACGCATATTTAAGACTGTAAAGAAAGTCTATCAAGCCTTGATGTTCTTTAATTTCTGAGTAGCGATATAACTTCCATGCCTGATTCAATGTTGCTTTGTCGCTCTGCATGATTATGACCGTCATTGCTCTTTTAGTTGGTCGCTCCCAGTCTTTTGCTAACCTTCATCTGTACTAAGCGGACTGGCTGCTTGTGCATCCAAAATTCTTTAAACCAGTTATGCCATATGAGTCCACCATACCTTCCTATACATGGTATTTACCTGCCATTCCTAACGATAACTTTCATGTACCATCTCGAAATTATTCAAAAAAAAACATTTCTCTTTTGTGCCTCTGTTTTAGCTCATGAGGAAGTAGAAGTTAATTCATGATCTTTTTAAGTTGGACAAGCTTCACCCCGGGATTGCATGTCTAATATGCAAACCCATAATACGAGAAGGAACTGGCATAGAGTGCGCCCGGCTCATTAAAAAATTATACAACAAACAAACCCTCCTTCACGCTTTGTTCATGAGAAATCAGAAAACTTTGGCAGTGATAAACAAAGGAGATTAAGAGGATGTGATCGTTCTCATTCGGGAGCCGTTCCTCGAAACTTGTCCAGCTCGAGAAGTAATTGAGTTATCTGCTAGCATTTGTTGATGAAATATGCATAATCTAAAAAAATAATTATTACCTCTGTTTTTAAAACCAAGAGCTCTGGTACATGTTTAGTTTTTGTTTCTGACCACGGGTTTTCAACCTTGTCAACAAAAGCCACGGTTCGAGAGTCTCCACCTTCTTTAAAGCACCAACTATTGAGAGCATGATTGTTATTCTGAGTGTAATGTGTGTTGTCCCAAAGTACCATTGTCTTTTGCATGATTATGATATCGTTTATTCTGAAATCATTGTATCTAGTCGTCACTTAAACCTTGGAGGTGCCCCTGCATTTATGTTTTGCTTCACTAAAGGGGGCAAGCGAGGTACCACTTTATCATATTTGCACACCATGCTCATTACAAACCTATTTGATTGTTTCAGTATCATATTGTAAAACTTTCAGTTCTTTGTGATTCTCTCATGAGGCAACTTAATTACTACAGATTCATTGTCTCAGTAAGCACTTGTCATGTGACTGTGAAAAGTCCTTATATGGTTAATAGCATGTCACCACAGAAATTATGCTTGTTATCATTTACCTACTCGAGGACGAGCAGGAATTAAGCTTGGGGATGTTGATACGTCCAAAACGTATCTATAATTTCTGCTTGCTCCATGCCCTTTTTGTGTGATATTGCTATGATATTTATACACTTCCATACACTTTTGATCATATTTGGACTAACCTACTAATGGTTGCAAAAGTGCACAATTATCTTGTTTTACACTTTATTGTGTAGGAATTACTTGGAAATTGACAAAAACGCAAAAGGAGTCGTATTGGAGTAGGACTCTGACTTTCCTAAAATCTGTCTGAGAACGTTTTTTAAATATGGTCACGTTCCGGCCCGAAGACGACGTCAAACGGAAAACGTCTAGTTGCGAAAGTTGTGGGGAATGTCGAGGCGATGCTTATGGATATAAAATTCGTCCAAATCGGAGTCCGGACGGCCGAGTAAAGTCCGTTTTACTGAGGCCCAAAATCTGATGACGGGAATCCAAGAGTCTATATAAAGAGAGGAAACCTAGGTCACCAAGGGCCACGAATTTTCCTCCTCCCGAGCCGCCGTTTTGGAGGGGAGGACCAGCACCATTGCAGCACCATCCACAAGGAAGAAGGGGGGCCAAGGAGCCGCTGCCCCTAGGGCCGCCGCTGCCCCGAGGGCCGCCGCCGCGCCCCCAAGGGCCGCCGCCGCCGCCTCCGTGGCTGCCGCCGGCCATCTCCTCCTCGCGGGGCTGCACCTCTCCATCAACACCATCATCAACCTCCTCCTCACCATGTCCATGTGTGAGTAGTCTTCTCCGGGGCCGAGGGCTCGTACGTGTAGCTATGTGGTTATCTCTCTCTCCCATGATGTGATCTTCGTTGTGATCATAGGCTATGTTAATCTAGGGTGATCCCATGATATTTCCCCTTCCTCTATGTATTGGATTGATGTACTCACTTGTCTTTATCTAGTATAATCCCCGAGACCAAGGTGACAGCGGTCTATTGAACATGGATTAGAAAAATATTTTCATGAGTGATTTCCTCTCTTGTGTGTTGATTGAAGATTGAGAGTCTCTTGGTGCTTGTCTTTGACTATCCTTTAGATATGTTGTGGTGATTGTGGGACTCTCTTTGGATGGCCGCGGTGACATTGGGAAATCCTTAGATTGAGAACTACGAACTTTAAGGTGTGCTTTTGTAGCCCTACATAATTCTCGTCCTCTTTTGACCACGGAGGAATGACCTCCGGGTGCGTCTCCATTGCATGTTTTATGGGAAATATCATGTGATTCGATTATGTTAATGTTGTTGGGAGTTGCCTCTAGTGAAAGTATGATCCCTAGGCCTTGTTTCCACCGTTGCAATACCATCTATGCTCACGTTTATCACTTGTTTGCTTGCTGCACTTTTTATTACAGATTTATATTACTTTGCTTTGCCACTACTATCATCCATATTTACCATCTCTTCGCCGAACTAGTGCACCTATACAACTCCTAGTTGTATTAGGTTCAACCTCTACTTCCCTGAGTTCGATAAACCTTAGGTCATCCACTTGAGGGAAATTGCTGCTGTCCTACAAACCTCTGCGCTTGGAGGCCCAACATAGTCTACAAGAGTAGAAGCGTGTGTAGACATCAGGGATTAGTGGGGAGAATCATATATCTCTTGGTGGAAGTGTAGATCGATGCCTCCTCAAGCAATCCCGAGCAAATCAACAAGTTTGATTGGCTAGGGAGAGAGATCGGGGGGAAATGGAGCTTCTGGAGCAACAATGGAGTAGTGGGGGAAGAGGTAAGTCTTCTTGGGGAAGAAGACCCCCTATATATAGTGGGAGAACAAATCCAACCGTTATGTGCGTTTTCAGCCCACATAGAGCGGTACTACCGCTGGCTGAGCGGTACTAGCGCTAGACAAAAACATGCAAGATGATTGACACCCACGGATGAAATAAATTACATCCGCGGCTACATCCGCAGAGAAAACGGTAGTAGCAAAACGCGACACGGTACTACCGCTTGGAGTAAGCAGTACTACCGTATAGGATGCGGATGTAAAAAATTACTTCCGCACCTACTTCTGCACTTAGAATCAGTGCCGGGCCAGATACATGGTACTACCGCTCTGGAGCCACGGTACTACCGCTGGTGCGGTACTACCGTGTCTTCAGGCGGTACTACCGTGCGGCTTTGCGGTACTACCGCTTTATGGAGCGGTACTACCGCTTGCTAGGCAGATGATTTAGTTAAGAAGTCATGGTTTGCATATACGATTATAAACGGTTGGGACTCCAGAGAAGCAAGGGGAAAGGTGGTGTGAGAGTAAGATGTGTACGTGTTGATTCCACCCAAACCTTTCCAAAGCGGACCCCCTCTTAATAGTACGGCTTTCCTATTACTCAAAGCCACCGACAGGGAGCAAAAAGAAAACACCGTCTTCCATCGAATCCGAGGGGCAATCAATCATCTTGTGCCTAAGTGAGATATACCTATAGTTGCTTAGAGCACACGATTAGTCCGCAAATGCATTGTCATCAATCACCAAAACTACTTAGGGAGAAATATGCCCTTACAGCATCGATGGGCGTTGGGTGGTGTCTCTCCTCTACCTGGTCACCTGGCATCCTCTAATTCTACACCACCATCTCGATTATCTTCCCTGGCACCGAATTGTAAACACCTGCCCTCCTTCTCCTCCTTCCCTGTGCTCCACAACACCCGAGCTGACCGGGAATCAAATCTGGACTGCTGGTACGGGCGCCCATGAGCTATTACAACGATTCTCAATCAGAAATGACAAGAATGTAAAAAAGAGCACATACCTTGATGCGAAAACTGCTGCCTCCTACCAAGTGAAGACCAGCAGGGCGCTGCTCCGCCGTGGACCTGTGCTGGCTTGAGTCCATGTCCGTCGTTGGCCGCTGCTCGCATTCGTCCCACCCATCGCCCAAGCCAGCGTTAGAAGCAAACTCAATAGCCTTGCCCACCTTCATGGTTCCAGTCCACGAGATCAAATCAAGCATCATAGAGTTCGGGGAGGAGTAGCATTTCCACCGTCAGCTCCTCGTTGATGTATCAGCATAGAGTGCCGGGAGGACATGGAACATAAATACCTGGGGTTTAGCGCTGGTAGCGGGAACGACCGACACAGCCTCCTGGCACCGGTCCTCGCTACCCGCCCTGCTCTGGGGATCCTAGTGCCTTGCCCTAGGGTTCCGCGCTGGTGGCGGCGGCGGCGTGGTAGTACGGTGAACTGGAGTTTCACCTGCGTCGGATGTGACGGCACGGGCGGAGTACCGAGGAGTCGCCGAGGTCGGCCAGGTCCTGGGGCATAGAGGAGTCCACCTGGTCAAGCAAATCGAAGAGAATAAGAGGATGGCGGCGCGCCGGCGCGAGGACACATGAGGGCAGGAGTCGAGAGGATCGACCGTCCAGACTCGTGAGGAGGGCAGCGATGGGAGGATCGCGTTAATGGTACCGTGTAACAAAATCCCATCAAAGCAAGTAAAATATACCATAAATGCTTGATTGATTCTGATTTATTTTTTATAGGCATTTTAGGATTTGTAGGGCATGTAGCCACGATCCTCGCACGCCCTACATTTTTTTGACGTGTATGATTCATGATAAAAAATGAAAATCGCATCAATGTAAGAAGATATCCCATCAATGCTTGATTGATTGTGATTAATTTTTTATATGGTAACTAATCCGATGGGTTTATGTGGACGGTGAAGCGAAAAGGCAGGTGGGAGAGGAGACGAAAATTAATCGGTCAGAAAAAAAATGAATTGATTGTTGACATGTACGTTTGGTTTTGGTATTTGAAAATTGATTACCATCCGTTAGTTGGGTTACGAAAAAAGAAATCAATCACCATATGTAAATTCATTATGTTACCAAATAAACGTTGGGTTTGTCCGGCCAGTGGGAGTGGGGCGAATAAAAAATCGATGAAAAAAGCCCGACGAAATTGGGAGGTGGAAGGATGACGAAAAAATCAGCAAAAATAAACCGCGGAGACTATTCACCAAGTAGTCCATCAGGAATAGAGACTCCGTGAGGGGATTTGAAATTTCATTTCATGTCTGCGTGGTGATATATTTACGCACTACTCGTCTACTCCCACAGTCCTATCACTCTAGAGAAAACAGATGGACGAGGGTCCGCGAAGGTGCGGGCCGACGTCGGTTCCAGTACGCGCGCGCGTAATCTTCGTCGGATTCTACTGGAATGACCTGGCTCACGGGTGGACGGACATGCTCGACACGCCACCTGTTTTGGCTCCGTGGGGCAGCAGCGCGTGTACATTGTTCACTCTTTCCGTTCAGGCAGTTGCGTTAGTTTATGCAAATGGCTGTACGAGTATATACATACGTTTGCAGCGGCAAGTTAAAAATCGTCACGCCGGAAACGGAAAGCTCCTTGATGAAGTAAAACACTGGGACAAACAGTAGCCAAACTCCGAGGAGAGAAGTGGCCAAGCCACCTGCCCAAGGACGGCAACAGCATGTGCATCCTGCATGCATTGTCTGCGGGACGGGCCCATATAGACAGACCCACGTAATCCGGAACGGCCACATGAACCAATGATCGATCAGTTGTTGCCGCAATTCCCCACGGAATGTTGTCATGCGGTCGTTGCAATCAATCAATCAATCGCCGGGGCCGATCGAGCCCAAGTTGCCAAGTTGATGTGATTTTTCTCTTGTTGATGGGATGCCACGTTGATGTGATCTGACCTTGGATAAGCTTCCGTATACGTAACCTTTTTTCTCTGAGTGCCATGCATGATTGCTGATGGCCTTTATCCGCTCCGTAAGCTTTGGTGACCCCAGCATCTAGCTATTTCCTCTCTCTCTCTTCCTCTGTTTAGAACCCTCTGGAATTTGGTCGATTATTGACCAGGCATCGATGAAATGTGACTTGTCTAAAGGAAAAAACGGAGACGTAGGAAAAGCGTAGTTTTCAAGTGATACAAATATATAATATGTATTGGATGTCATATGCTACAAAGAAAAGGCAGCAATAAAAGGTGTCTTTTTTGTCTAAAGAAATAGGAAGACACGGAAAGTTTAATTCAAAATCGGACTACGTTTTTCTTCAGTTTTTTTAGATTTGAAACTGTACTCAATGCTGCACCATAATAGTCTCCAATATTTATGTATATTCCTATCATTTGATACAAAATCAGATGGACGCGGCAACCCACCCCATCATGGTCTAGTAGTACATGCTAGAATCATGCGGAGTAGTATCGCTTTCAGTATGCGTGTTATCTTTGTCAGGTTCTGTCCAGAATCGCCTGGCTCACGGGTAGACAGACCCAAGACGCAACTTTTTTTTTGAAGATAAGCATTCTAGTCCATATTGAAGTTATACTAAAGCTACAACAATTAATTTGGATTGGAGAGAGAGAGCATTAATCATTCAAAGATCGGGATCTCGTCCGCTATTACATGCAAAACCCAATCCGAAGGCGCATGGGACATTCCTGACATATTTCATCTATTGCAAGCTTAGCTAAAATATGAGCAGCTCGATTTGCAGAGCGTCTCCTTCAACTGACTTTGCAATATTGCCAAGCATACATCAATCCCTTAATATATTCCATGATTTTTACTTGGGTCCTTAACTCCTTAAGCATACACACCACCCCTCCCTGCAGTCAAGTTCGGCGTGGAGTTTCACAACCCAAGGGCCCTGGCGACCAGCAACTCGACGATCGTCGGCTCCGTGACTTGCATATGATTTCCCAAGTCGACCAAGGTTGGCAACATTCTTATGATATCATGCAAAATTTGGACCCATTCCATTGGGCAATGGCACATAGTTTTCCATCTTTTTTTCACACATGACGTGATTGACATATAAAATGGGTAAACAAAATGAAGCGATTCACGTGGCTCCCCGCCACCCTTTGTTTTTTTTGTATAGAATTTACTAAATATCCCACTGCAATCATTAACCAGCACTCCAAGTGGGGAATCAACGCGGATAAGGAGTAAAATGTCATTTTCATGTCCATTCGGTGATGCATTTACGTACGTACATTCCTATGACTATAGAGGAACAGACGACGAGGACTTGAGGGCCGACGTCGGTTTCAGTATGCCCCTATTCTTTGTCGCATTCCATCAGAATGACCTGGGTCACGCCTAGACGGGAGAATATCTAGTGATACCAGACCTTAGATGCTCTCATGATACCATACCATTTCAAAAAACTCAATTTAAAATGTTTCCAAAAATTGTGCAAAAAACATAAATGTTCATAAGGTATGTGTCTACAACCCCTAAAAGTTTCAGCTTCAAATTCGAAATGCACATTGAGAAACAAAAAAGACAAATCCATATGTGAATAGTGTCGATTTGGCTCTTGTCTTTTTGTGACACTATTCATGCTAGATTTGTCATATTTCTTTCTCAATGTGTTTTTTGAATCTGGATCTGTTTTTTTAGGGGTTGTAATCACATATACTGCAAACATCCACAGAAAAAATTCAGAATTTTTTGAAACATCTAAATTTTCTTTTTCAAAATTGGTATCATGGGAGCATTTAGGGTGTGGTATCACCGGATACTCCCCCACGCCTAGACATGCACATCGCGCCACTTGCTTTGTTCCGTGGGGCAGTGGCGTTGGTGGAAACAGAGGCCGGCAAGCAAAGTGTTTTTTCTTCTTCTTCTTCTGTTCAGGCGGTTGAGTTAGTTTATGAAAATGGTTGTAGACATGCTCGCAACGGAAAGTTAGAAATCGTCATGTTGGAAACGGAAAGCTATTTAATTTCGAGATGAAGATCGCGCGAGCAGTGCCCCTTCAAAAGACTGGAACGCCAACTCAAGGAAGAAAAAGAACTTGGGACCAAAACCACGTGAACCTACTAAGTATGAAAAAATGAGCCAAAACAAAATTATCAAAAAAGATTCCGTGACAAGAGGGAAAAGACACGCCGCTATAAGCTTGAGCCGCGAGACGCAAAAGCGATGCGACAGCGGAGAAACGGAAAGGCAGCTCGCGGGGCGCACGGCTAGAAATAGGAAGCTCCGGCCTTGTTGGATCGATGTCGCTTCAGCGGGGCAATGGCGACCGGTCGCTAATTAGATTAGCCATGCCAAAACGAGCACAGTTTTCGCTTGCGTGGAGGAGTGAGGTCTGTTTTGAACTCTGAGGATGTAGAGCACGATGCAAACGAACCCCGACGTGGGACGCAGGTCGGCAAAGGGCCTGTTGGAAACAAACAGTAACTAAACTACAAAGCAGACAAACTTTGCACGTACTGTGCTCAAGCAGAAGACTTGCTGAAGAACGGCAAATGGCACCACCAGCCGACGTACGGCAAATGGTTGCCCCACAACTCGCGCAGAATGCCATGCTGCCGTTGCGTTGATCAGGCCCAAATCGTCAAAGTTCAAAGCCAGTGGGTGACGCGGCCTAAGCTAATTGTGATCTGAGCTAAGCTCTGTTGCGCTCTCTTTGTCCGAAAATACTTGTTGTAGAAATGGAGTATTTTAAGAAGGAGGAACCTCTCTCTCCGCGCGCCACGATGGCCTTTACCTGTTTTGAGTGTGCTCCGTCAGCCGGTGACCCAGCACTTAACCATTTCCGTTTGGTTTCTGTTTTGAACTCACTGCACTTTGGACTTTTGCAGACCGGGCATCATTAAAAGGTTTACCCTAGTGCAATAAGAATAAATAAAAGGTTTACTTTGTCTTTAAAAAAAGCAAGACATACGAACAATGTGATTGAGATTCGGACTGCATTTAAAAATGATTAAAGAGAAGCAAATCGATCCATACGGTGGACAAATCAAAGTGATCAATGCTGTCGGAGTTAATTAGCATTTTGTTAGTGGGTGTGAGGGAGGCTAGTGGCATATGTACCACTCATGATGTTTGTAAAATCCTTTTTTTTTTTGCATGGATGATGCTTGCAAATTTTATTTTTTTGCATGGATGATGTTTGCAAATCTGACCATTGTCAAACATAAAGACTGCAAAGTAGATAGTGTACTCCCTCCATTTTTTATTTACTCTGAATATTAGTTTTTGACTAAAGTCAAACTTTTGAAAGTTCGACCAAGTTTGTAGAAAACAATATGAAAATTTACAATATCAAATTTATATTATGTGAAAACATATGCAATGATGAATCCAATGATATATATTTGATGGTGTACATGTCAATATATTTTTGTACAAACTTATTAAAAGTATATAAAGTTTGACTGTGCACAAACCTAATATGCGGAGTAAATAAAAACAGGAGAGAGTACCACATATATTCCATTTACTACTACATCTTAAATGATACATCCATGGTGATGAACCCTACAACACTAACTAGAGTAAATATGACTTCAGCTCGTGTTGACCCTCATAATTAAAGATCGGCACAACTTCTTACTCTCCTTTACTTCACATATTAGCATAAGTTTGACCAACTTAATACCCAAAAATATTAATCTACATACTACCAAATAAATAAGATATGAACATATATTATATAAATGTAATGATACTTATTTCATATTGTAAGTGTGGACGCGGTGTTTTGGCTCGTAGGTGTTTTGGCTCGTATGTGAAATGCGCATACTTGTTTTTCTATCTTGGAAAGTTTGACTTAAGATGATCCTAATATACGATGTTAATAACAACAAAGGGAGCATGTCTATCATAATTTCCAGAAGAAGAAAAAAGAGTAAATGACACCAACGTGTACTTAATTTGGTTTACTAGGTGTCGAGACCGTTAATCGATTAATGAATCAATCATGAAACAAGTATGCGCATTTCACATAAACTAGTATTTTTTCTTAAAATTTGGAACTTCCTGTATAAACGTAAAATGTAAGTTTATCATTAATTCACAGGCTTGTGAATCTTTGATGATAAGTCAAAACAAAAGCTTGTACTAGGGTAGTCAAAATCCTCGAGTTTAGTACCTCTATCCTTTGTTGTGTACTATCCCCGTCCGGATTTATTATGCCCCCTAGCATTTTGAACCAAACTCTGACTATCGATATGACTAATAAAATATAAAATATATGCTACAAAAAGTACACTGTTAGATTTGTATTTGAAGAGCTATTTGGAGGTATGAATTTTGCGACATATCCTTTACATTATTAGTTAAATTTTTTTGTCAAACTCTATGCCAGAATGATAGGGGGGTAATGTGTAATCTAGTGTTTCACTAATATACGCATTGTGTTTTCCACGATATTGGCACACACAAGGATCAGAGCAGAAAACGGAGACCCACTTGATATTGGCACACACAAGGATCAGAGCAGAAAACGGAGACCCAAGTGGGCATAAGAAACCATCCCAATCTAACCAGAATATATCTGCGAGGACTCATGAGTCATGAGCAACCAACCATTGTCATGACATGCCCACCGGCCGCCGCTGTCACGTACTAATAACTAAAGAGTCAATTACACCACTGGTGCTAAAACTTGCCATAAAAAATCGTTTTGGTGCCAAAACTTGTGGCATACATTGAACTGGTGCTACAACTTGGCTTTAACGTGCGTATACGGTGCAAATCATGTTTTTATACAGATAATTTGCTGACTAGGCGTGCCACATCACGTGGGACCCGCTGTCAGCCACTTAACATATGGGACGTGTGGCCTATCATTTTTTAGAAAACCCCTCGGATTTATTTTTTCTTCCATCTATCTGCAACCCTACAAATAATGTGCAAAAAAATGGTGGCCATGGAATTCGAACCTGTGACCTGGCGAACGCCGGGCCGTGCGCTTAACCAACAAAACAAGCAGATTTTTCTGCTCGAAGTCGATACGCACACTTTCCCTCAAAAAGAAAAAGTCGATACGCACACTATATATAATTTCGGAATTAAGCGGGCACATGAGAACCTGTGCCCCTTTTGCACTGTTATATTTTTTTAAAAAAAAACTTATAAATTATATGTAAATTATAATCTTGTGCATGTAATAGTTTTCTATATATTTAAGTAAATACTAATATATATTTAAAATAGTCATGCTTTTAAGAAAATAATTATGGAGTACTCCCTCCGTTCCCAAATATTTGTCTTTCTAGAGATTTCAACAAATGACTACATACGGAGCAAAATGAGTGAATCTACACTCTAAATATGTCTACATACATCCGTATGTTGTAGTCCATTTAACATACTAGAAAGACAAATATTTAGGAACGGAGGGAGTATAATAGTGTTAGTATTTTTTCAATTTGTATTATATATAACACATGATTATAATTTGCATATAATTTTTCATTTTTTAAAATAACAGTGCAAAAGGGGCCGTAGGTCTCCCCAGCCCACTTAAGGTATGAGGTACGTATCAATTTTGCATAATAAATCTTTCTTGGTGCGTTGGTGAGGCACATGACCATCGACGCTGCTGGTCTCGTCTTCAATACCCATGGCAGCCATTTTTATTTACATAAATTCTGGTTCGCTGGTTGATGAACTGACTCACGTCATGGGCTTTTTTGAAAAGAAAAAATCTGTGGCGTTTTTCATAAAATAACAGGCCAAACGTCGTATCTCCTTTGTTCCCTGGCTGACAACAGGGTCCCATGCCACGTGGCGTGCCTAGTCAGCATCATATATGTATACAAATGTGTTGTGCACCGTATATGCACGTCAAAGGCAAGTTGCAACATCGGTTCAATGTATCCCACAAGTTTTGGCACTAAAGTGATTTTTCGTGTCAAGTTTTAACACTAGTGGTGTAATTGACTCATAACTAAACAATGGAATGTAATTTAATAAAGGCTCCCCATCTCATCACACATCCCTATACATCCATCACACAAAAATAATCCACACTATACATCCGAGAGAAAACAGGGACTGCCACCACATCTCTCTACCGCCGAAGCCGGCCAACAGCGCCGGCGGCGAGCCGGCTCTGGCCACCTTCCAAACCCAGCAACCCTCCTCGGCAGGGCAACCATAAGAGGCGCAAAATCCCGGTCAGCGAACAGCATGCAGGCCGCGTGCATGCGGTGGTGGGAGGGCCGCCACCCCAACCTAACCATGTTGGCCGGATATGAGACGCGAAACGGAGCGACCCCACAGGCCGCAGGGAGCCGTAGGCGCTACCCTGCGAGCAGCAGAAGGAACCGGAGGACCACCGGAGGAGCCACCCTCCATATCCGCGGGCCTGGCCACCAGAGCGCCGCAAATCGCCGGGCCGCCGAGCAAGATTAGGGAGCGACCTCCCTCCGTTAGAGAAGCGTGACCCCGCGCCGAAAACGTCCCGCCGCCGCCGTCCACGAATTGGGCTTAGCACGGCCACATCCTCCGGGGCGGCAAGGGGGAGAGGGGGGGGGGGCGCCGGCTGACGACTAGGGTGTTGGGGAACGTTGCATGGGAAACAAAAATTTTCCTACCGTTCACCAAGATCAATCTAGTAGATGCAACTACGAGGGGAGAGTGTGATCTACGTACCCTTGTAGATCGCTAAGCGGAAGCGTTATGAACGCGGATGATGGAGTCGTACTCGTCGCGATTCAGATCGCCGAAGACCTAGCACCGAAGCAACGGTGCCTCCGCGTTCTTCACACGTACGGCTCGGGGACGTCTCCTCCTTCTTGATCCAGCAAGGGGTGGAGGAGAGGTTGATGGAGAACCGGCAGCACGACGGCGTGGTGGTGATGGTGGAGAAGAACTCCAGCAGGGCTTCGCCTAAGCACCGCGGGAGAAGAAGATATGACGGGAGAGGAAGGGCAGCACCGAGGCACAAACTATGTTGGCTGCCCTCCCTTTGCCCCACTATATATAGGGGGGGTGGAGAGGTTAGGGCGCCCTAGGGTTTCCCCCTAGGGGCCGGCGGCCAGGGCAAGGGGAGGGGGCGGCGGCCAGGGCAAGGGGGGCCGGCCAGGCCCTAGGGTTTCCCCCCCTAGGTGCCTTGCCCCCCAAGGCCAAGGGGTGCGGCCAGCCCTAGGGGGTCCCACCCCCTTAGCCGCATGGGGAGAGGGCCCAGGGGGGGCGCACAGCCCCCTGAGGGCTGTGGTGTCCCCCTTTGTGGCCCAATAGGCCCAGAACAACTTCCGGACCCCCCGAAATCCCTTCCGGTATTCCGCCGATTTCCCGATGCTCCCCGGAACACTTCCGGTACTCCGAAACCTTTCATCCTATATATCAATCTTCGTCTCCGGACCATTCCGGAGACCCTCGTCATGTCCGGGATCTCATCCGGGACTCCGAACAACCTTCGGTAACCATGCACTTTTCTCACTAACAACCCTAGCGTCACCGAACGTTAAGTGTGTAGACCCTGCGGGTTCGGAAACCATGTAGACATGACCGAGACACTCCCAGGTCAATAACCAATAGCGGGATCTGGATACCCATATTGGTTCCTACATGTTTCTCGATGATCTCATCGGATGAACCACGATGTCAAGGATTCAGGCAATCCCGTATACAGTTCCCTTTGTCTCGTCGGTATGTTACTTGCCCGAGATTCGATCGTCGGTATCTCTATACCTAGTTCAATCTCGTTACCGGCAAGTCTCTTTACTCGATACCGTAATACATAATCCCGTGACCAACTACTTAGTCACTTTGAGCTCATTGAGATGACGTATTACCGAGTGGGCCCGGAGATACCTCTCCGTCACACGGAGTGACAAATCCCAGTCTCGATCCATGTCAACTCAACAGACACCCTCGGAGATACCTGTAGAGTACCTTTATAGTCACCCAGTTACGTTGTGACGTTTGGCACACACAAAGCACTCCTACGGTGTCAGTGAGTTACATGATCTCATGGTCATAGGAACTTATACTTGACATGCAGAAAACTATAGCGATAACTGACACGATCAAAAGCTATGTTTACGTTTGGGTCTCGTCCATCACATCATTCTCCTAATGATGTGATCCCGTTATCAAATGACAACTCATGTCTATGACCTGGAAACCGCGGTCATCTTTGATCAACGAGCTAGTCCTGTAGAGGCTCACTAGGGACACAAAGTTTGTCTATTCATCCACACGTGTATTTGAGTTTCCAATCAATACAGTTATAGCATGGATAATAAACGATTATCATGAACAAGGAAATATAATAATAACTCTTTTATTATTGCCTCTAGGGCATATTTCCAACAGTCTCCCACTTGCACTAGAGTCAATAATCTAGTATTACAAGGTAATGAATCTAACACCCATAGAGTCTTGGTGTTGATCGTGCTTAGCCCGTGGAAGAGGCTTAGTCAACGGATCTGCAACATTCAAATCCGTGTGCACTTTGCAAATGTTTATGTCCTCCTCCTTGACTGAATCGCGGATGGAATTGAAGCGTCGCTTTATGTGTCTGGTCCTCTTGTGAAACCTTGGTTCCTTGGCTAGAGCAATGGCACCAGTGTTGTCACAGAACAGAGTCATTGGGTTCAGTGCACTAGGCACAACTCCAAGATCTGTCATGAACTCCTTCATCCAGACACCTTCCTTAGCCGCCTCCGAGGCAGCTATATACTCCGCTTCACATGTAGAATCAGCTACCACGCTCTGCTTGGAACTGCACCAGCTTACCGCTCCCCCGTTGAGAATATATACGTATCCGGTTTGAGACTTAGAGTCATCCGGATCAGTGTCAAAGCTTGCATCGACGTAACCCTTTACGACGAGCTCTTGATCACCTCCATAAACGAGAAACATATCCTTAGTCCTTTTCAGGTACTTCAGGATATTCTTGACCGCTGTCCAGTGATCCATACCAGGATTACTTTGAAACCTTCCGGCCATACTTATGGCAAGGCTGACATCTGGTCTTGTGCACAGCATTGCATACATGATAGAGCCTATGGCTGAAGCATAGGGGACGATACTCATCTTTTCTCTATCTTCCGCAGTCACTGGGCATTGAGTCTTACTCAACTTTGTACCTTGCAATACCGGCAAGAACCCCTTCTTGGATTGATCCATTTTGAACTTCTTCAAAACTTTATCAAGGTACGTGCTTTGTGAAAGTCCTATCAAGCGTCTTGATCTATCTCTATAGATCTTGATGCCCAATATGAAAGCAGCTTCACCGAGATCTTTCATCGAAAAACTCTTGTTCAAATACCCCTTCACGCTATCCAAAAATTCTATATTGTTTCCAATCAGCAATATGTCATCCACATATAATATTAGAAACGCTATAGAGCTCCCACTCACTTTCTTGTAAATACAAGCTTCATTGTAAACTTGTATAAACACAAACGCTTTGATCACCTCATCAAAACGAAGATTCCAACTCCGAGATGCTTGCACCAGCCCATAAATGGAACGCTGGAGCTTGCATACTTTGTCAGCATTCTCTGGATCGACAAAACCTTCTGGTTGCATCATATACAACTCTTCCTTAAGAAAACCGTTAAGGAACGCTGTTTTGACATCCATCTGCCAAATTTCATAATCGAAAAATGCAGCTATTGCTAACATGATTCGGACGGATTTAAGCATCGCTACGGGTGAGAAAGTCTCATCGTAGTCAATCCCTTGAACTTGTGAAAAACCCTTTGCCACAAGTCGAGCTTTATACACGGTGACATTACCGTCAGCGTCCGTCTTCCTCTTAAAAATCCATTTATTCTGAATGGCCTTCCGCCCTTCAGGTAATACTTCCAAAGTCCATACTTTGTTTTCATACATGGATCCCATCTCGGATTTCATGGCCTCTAACCATTTGTTGGAATCTGGGCCCACCATCGCTTCTCCATAGCTCGTAGGTTCACCGTTGTCTAACAACATGACCTCCAAGACAGGGTTACCATACCACTCAGGTGCAGTGCGTACCCTTGTCGACCTACGAGGTTCGGTAGTAACTTGATCGGAAGCTTCTTGATCATCATCATTGGCTTCCTCTTCAACCTCTGTAGGCTCCACAAAAACATCTTTCTGTGCTGCGCTACTTTCTGGTTGAAGCAGAGGTTCAATAACCTCATCAAGTTCTACCTTCCTCCCACTCAATTCTGTCGAGAGAAACTCTTTCTCGAGGAAGGACCCGTTCTTAGCGACAAACACTTTGCCCTCGGATCTGAGATAGAAGGTGTACCCAACTGTTTCTTTTGGGTATCCTATGAAGACACATTTGTCCGCTTTGGGTTCGAGCTTTTCTGGCTGAAGCCTTTTGACATAAGCATCGCAACCCCAAACCTTGAGAAAAGACAACTTAGGTTTCTTACCAAACCACAGTTCATACGGTGTTGTCTCAACGGACTTAGATGGAGCCCTATTTAAAGTGAATGCAGCTGTCTCTAACGCATATCCCCAAAACGATAGTGGCAAGTCGGCAAGAGACATCATAGAACGTACCATATCTAATAGGGTTCGATTACGACGTTCGGACACACCATTACACTGTGGTGTTCCAGGTGGTGTCAACTGTGAAACAATTCCACATTTTCTTAAGTGATCACCAAACTCATAACTCAGATATTCTCCCCCTCGATCAGATCGTAGGAACTTGATCTTCTTGTTACGATGATTTTCAACTTCACTCTGAAATTGCTTGAACTTTTCAAAAGTTTCAGACTTATGCTTCATCAAGTAAATATACCCATATCTACTTAAGTCGTCAGTGAAGGTGAGAAAATAACGATATCCACCGCGCGCCGTTACACTCATCGGACCGCACACATCAGTATGTATGACTTCCAATAAGTCACTTGCCCGTTCCATTGTCCCTGAAAACGGGGTCCTTGTCATCTTGCCCATGAGGCACGGCTCGCACGTGTCAAGTGATTCAAAATCAAGAGACTCCAAAAGTCCATCAGCATGGAGCTTCCTCATGCGTTTCACGCCGATATGACCGAGACGGCAGTGCCACAAGAAAGTGGTATTATCATTATCTACTCTACATCTTTTGGCATCAATGTTATGAACATGTGTATCATCACTATCGAGATTCAATAAGAATAAACCCCTAACTTCGGGTGCATGACCATAAAAGATATTACTCATATAAATAGAACAACCATTATTCTCTGACTTAAATGAGTAACCGTCTCGCAATAAACAAGATCCAGATATAATGTTCATGCTTAACGCAGGCACTAAATAACAATTATTCAGGTTCATAACTAATCCCGATGGTAATCGAAGAGCGAGCGTGCCGACGGCGATCACATCAACCCTGGAACCATTTCCCACGCGCATCGTCACTTCGTCCTTCGCCAGCCTCCGTTTATTCCGCAGTTCCTGTTTAGAGTTGCAAATGTGAGCAACCGAACCGGTATCAAATACCCAGGCACTACAACGAGAGTTGGTAAGGTACACATCAATAACATGTATATCATATATACCTTTGTTGTTGTTGGCCCCCTTCTTGTCCGCCAGATACTTGGGGCAGTTCCGCTTCCAGTGGCCATTCCCCTTGCAATAGAAACACTCAGTCTCTGGCTTGGGCCCAGCCTTGGGTTTCTTCACTGGATTAGCAACTGCTTTGCCACCCTTCTTAGAGTTACCCTTCTTGCCCTTGCCATTCTTCTTGAAACTGGTGGTCTTATTGACCATCAACACTTGATACTCCTTCTGGATGTCTGCCTCAGCGACTTTCAGCATCGAAAACAGCTCGGCGATGGTTTTATTCATCCCTTGCATGTTGTACTGCTGGACGAAGCTCTTGTAGCTTGGAGGGAGTGACTGGAGAATTCTGTCAATGATAGCCTCATCCGGGAACACAAGTCCCAGATCAACTATGCGGGTATAGTACCCAGACATCTTCAGTAAGTGCTCACTGACAGACGAATTCTCCTCCATCTTGCAAGCGAAGAATTTATCGGTGGTCTCATACCTCTCGATCTTAGCATTCTTCTCAAAGATGAATTTCAACTCCGTGTACATCTCATATGCACCATGACGTTCAAAACGCCTTTGGAGTCCTCCTTCCAAGCCGTACAACATGGCACACTGTACTATCGAATAGTCATCCGAACGCGTCTGCCAGACGTTCATATCGTCCGCAGAGGCTCCAGGAGCGGGGGGTTGACCTAGCGGTGCATTTAGGACATAAACCTTTTGGGCAGCTGTGAGGATGATCCTCAGATTGCGGAGCCAGTCCACAAAGTTGCTCCCATCATCTTTCAGTTTAGCTTTCTCTAGGAACGCATTAAAATTCAGGGGAACTCCTGCGCGAGCCATCTACAACATAAATTTGCAAAGACATTTTAGACTATTGTTCATGATAAGTGAGTTATTACCTAATCAAATTAATTATAACTCCCACTCAAATTGACATCCCTCCGGTCATTCGAGCGTGACATGATCCAAATTCACCAACCCAAGTCCGATCATCACGTGAGATGAGGTGGTGTCAATGGTGAACATCAACATGTTGATCATATCTACTATATGAATCATGCTCGACCTTTCGGTCCTCCGTGTTCCGAGGCCATGTCTGTACATGCTAGGCTCGTCAAGTCTAACCCGAGTGTTCTGCACGTGCAAAACTGGCTTGCACCCGTTGTATGCGAACGTAGAGTCTATCACACCCGATCATCACGTGGTGCTTCGAAACGACGAACCTTCGCAACGGCGCACACTCGGGGGGAACACAATTTTATCTTGAAATTTTAGTGAAGGATCACCTTATAATGCTACCGTCGTCCTAAGCAAAATAAGATGCATAAAAGGATTAACATCACATGCATATCATAAGTGACATGATATGGCCATCAACTCGTGCTTTTGATCTCCATCTCCAAAGCACCGGCATGATCTCCATCGTCACCGGCGCCACACCATGATCTCCATCATCATGATCTCCATCATCGTGTTGCCATCGGGGTTGTCGGCGCCCCACCATGCTCTTACTACTATTGCTACCGTTTAGCGATAAAGTAAAGCATTACAAAGCGCTTAATGATTGACACGCAGGTCATACAAAAAATAAAGACAACCCTATGGCTCCTGCCGGTTGCCGTATGCATCGACATGCAAGTCGATGTTAACTATTACAACATGATCATCTCATACATCAAAATATATTTCATCATGTCATTGGCCATATCATATCACATACATACCCTGCAAAAACAAGTTAGACGTCCTCTAATTTGTTGTTGCATGTTTTACGTGGCTGCTATGGGTATCTAGCAAGAACGCTTCTTACCTACGCAAAACCACAACGGTGATATTCAAGTTGCTATTTAACCTTCTACAAGGACCGCCTTGTTCTATTCCGATTCAACTAAGATAGGAGAGACAGACACCCGCCAGCCATCTTATGCAACAAAAGTCACATGTCTGTCGATGGAACCGATCTCATGTACGTGGACATGTAAAGTTGGTCCGGGCCGCTTCATCCTATAATACCGTTGAATCAAGAAAGACTAAGGAGGGCAGCAATTTAAACATCAACGCCACAAACTTCTTTGTGTTCTACTCGAGAAAGCATCTACGCAAGATCCTAGCTCATGATGCCACTGTTGGGGAACGTTGCATGGGAAACAAAAATTTTCCTACCGTTCACCAAGATCAATCTAGTAGATGCAACTACGAGGGGAGAGTGTGATCTACGTACCCTTGTAGATCGCTAAGCGGAAGCGTTATGAACGCGGATGATGGAGTCGTACTCGTCGCGATTCAGATCGCCGAAGACCTAGCACCGAAGCAACGGTGCCTCCGCGTTCTTCACACGTACGGCTCGGGGACGTCTCCTCCTTCTTGATCCAGCAAGGGGTGGAGGAGAGGTTGATGGAGAACCGGCAGCACGACGGCGTGGTGGTGATGGTGGAGAAGAACTCCAGCAGGGCTTCGCCTAAGCACCGCGGGAGAAGAAGATATGACGGGAGAGGGAGGGCAGCACCGAGGCACAAACTATGTTGGCTGCCCTCCCTTTGCCCCACTATATATAGGGGGGGTGGAGAGGTTAGGGCGCCCTAGGGTTTCCCCCTAGGGGCCGGCGGCCAGGGCAAGGGGAGGGGGCGGCGGCCAGGGCAAGGGGGGCCGGCCAGGCCCTAGGGTTTCCCCCCCTAGGTGCCTTGCCCCCCAAGGCCAAGGGGTGCGGCCAGCCCTAGGGGGTCCCACCCCCTTAGCCGCATGGGGAGAGGGCCCAGGGGGGGCGCACAGCCCCCTGAGGGCTGTGGTGTCCCCCTTTGTGGCCCAATAGGCCCAGAACAACTTCCGGACCCCCCGAAATCCCTTCCGGTATTCCGCCGATTTCCCGATGCTCCCCGGAACACTTCCGGTACTCCGAAACCTTTCATCCTATATATCAATCTTCGTCTCCGGACCATTTCGGAGACCCTCGTCATGTCCGGGATCTCATCCGGGACTCCGAACAACCTTCGGTAACCATGCACTTTTCTCACTAACAACCCTAGCGTCACCGAACGTTAAGTGTGTAGACCCTGCGGGTTCGGAAACCATGTAGACATGACCGAGACACTCTCAGGTCAATAACCAATAGCGGGATCTGGATACCCATATTGGTTCCTACATGTTTCTCGATGATCTCATCGGATGAACCACGATGTCAAGGATTCAGGCAATCCCGTATACAGTTCCCTTTGTCTCGTCGGTATGTTACTTGCCCGAGATTCGATCGTCGGTATCTCTATACCTAGTTCAATCTCGTTACCGGCAAGTCTCTTTACTCGTTACCGTAATACATAATCCCGTGACCAACTACTTAGTCACTTTGAGCTCATTGAGATGACGTATTACCGAGTGGGCCCGGAGATACCTCTCCGTCATACGGAGTGACAAATCCCAGTCTTGATCCATGTCAACTCAACAGACACCCTCGGAGATACCTGTAGAGTACCTTTATAGTCACCCAGTTACGTTGCGACGTTTGGCACACACAAAGCACTCCTACGGTGTCAGTGAGTTACATGATCTCATGGTCATAGGAACTTATACTTGACATGCAGAAAACTATAGCGATAACTGACACGATCAAAAGCTATGTTAACGTTTGGGTCTCGTCCATCACATCATTCTCCTAATGATGTGATCCCGTTATCAAATGACAACTCATGTCTATGACCTGGAAACCGCGGTCATCTTTGATCAACGAGCTAGTCCTGTAGAGGCTCACTAGGGACACAAAGTCTGTCTATTCATCCACACGTGTATTTGAGTTTCCAATCAATACAGTTATAGCATGGATAATAAACGATTATCATGAACAAGGAAATATAATAATAACTCTTTTATTATTGCCTCTAGGGCATATTTCCAACATAGGGTTCCCCCGATCCGTCTGGGAGCGACGCAGGTTGCCTATACTTTGAATATCATGTCGTTACTGTAGTTGGAGCCATGCTTATGGTAGTATCATGCAAATTTTGGACCTACTCCCTCGGAAAATGGCGCATTCAGTTTTTGCATCTTTTCTTCACATGAAGTGACAAATGAGGTGAGGTGATCCACGTGTCCCCCCACCAACCCTTTGTTTTTTTGGATTTTTTACTAAACCTCCCACTTCAATCATTAACTAGTACTCCCTCCATCCGGAAATACTTGTCATCAAAATGGATAAAAGGGGGTGTATCTAGATGTATTTTAGTTCTAGATACATCGCCTTTTGTCAATTTTGATGACAAGTATTTTCGGACGAAGGAAGTACTCCGTGAGGGGGACAAAACTTGCCTGCTCCCTCCCCATGCTCCTATCCGTGCTCCCACTTCATCCTACGGCTGTCCTTTTTCCCTTTTCCTTTCTAATCTAATCATCGCCCCCCCTGATTTTAAGGGGGTGGGGCCGGGCCTAATTTTGTTCCAATCAAATCAAGCCACGTACACGGGAGCACGGATGGGCACACACGAGGGGAGCAGGCAAGTCTCATCCCCGTGAGGGGATTTGAAATTACATTTCATGTCTGCGTGGTGATATATTTACGCACTAGTCGTCTACTCACACATTCCTATCACTCTAGAGAAAACAGATGGACGAGGGTCCGCGAAGGTGCGGGCCGACGTCGGTTTCAGTACGCGCGCGCAATCTTTGTCGGATTCTACTGGAATGACCTGGCTCACGGGTGGACGGACATGCTGGACCCGCCACTTGCTTTGGCTCCGTGGGACAGCAGCGCGTGTACGTTGTTCACTCTTTCCGTTCAGGCAGTTGCGTTAGTTTATGCAAATGGCTGTATGAGTACATACGTATATGCTCCTACTTGCAGCGGAAAGTTAGAAATCGTCATGCTGGAAACGGAAAGCTCCTGGATGAAGTTGCAGCTCAATTCGAATGCACGAGCCACCGAAGAGTAGTACTACAGTAGTAGTAGTGCCCTTTCAAAAAGCTGGAACGACACCTCGAAAAAAAGGGAGAAGCTGGAACGATAATCACGTGAACCTGCTATGAAACAAAACAAAGGAGCGAAAAGGATTCCGTGACAGAGGGAAAAGGACACCCCGTAAGCCCGAGCCGCGACGCGACCGCGAGGCCCACGCCACGTAGGGCTAGAAATGGGAAGCTCCGACCTTGTTGGTCTGGTGGCTCGCGAGGCCCACGGCGATGATTGGTCTGGTGCCCAATTAGCCTCTGCCTAAGTACTTTGTACAATCCGTCAAAATGAGGTGAGCATTGCTCTCTGACAAGCACGGTTTCACTTGCAGGTCGGCACACGGCGCGGCCGAAGCAAACACCGGGACAAACAGTAACCAAACTCCGAGGAGAGAAGTGGCCAAGACACCTGCCCAAGAACGGCAACTACATGTGCATCCTGCATGTACATGCTTTGTGTGCGGGACGGGCCCATATAGACAGACCCACGTAATCCGGAACGGCCACATGAACCAATGATCGATCAGTGGCTGCCGCAATTCCCCACGGAATGTTGTCATGCGGTCGTTGCAATCAATCAATCGCCGGGGCCGATCGAGCCCAAGTTGCCAAGTTGATGTGATTTTTCTCTTGTTGATGGGATGCCACGTTGATGTGATCTGGCCTTGGATAAGCTTCCGTATACGTAACCTTTTTTCTCTGAGTGCCATGCATGATTGTTGATGGCCTTTATCTGCTAACAAAATTGCCTAGCAGGCGGGTCCACCTCGTGAGGAAAACACGGAGAGGCGATCGAGGCGATTGCGAGGCGATTGTTCTCGAGAGCTAGGGTTAGGGTTTTCCAGCGGTGGTGGTGAGGTTTTCCGGTGGTACGTGAAGGGGCGGCGGCGTCCCCGAACGTGCGGATCGGCGTGGATCTGACCCTGCCGTGGACGAGCCATGGCGGACAGGTTGAGGAACGAGACGGCGACGCCGCAGAGCTTGGAGAGCGCGCCGAAGGCAGCCACGACGCCGCGAGGAGTAACGGGCACGGCGATGGCTCCCACGGGGGCGGCAACGCCGCGATCAGGCATACGTACGGCGATGACGGGCTCATCGAAGAAGTCGCCACTGGGCACTCGAAGCAGAAACTCATCTCAGTCGCCTGGAGATGGCAAGGTGTCAGAGGAGGCGACGGGGCTTACGGCGCGCCTGGGGGGACTAGTGCTGACGGAGAAGGAGGCCGCAGGTTTTGTCTTCAAGGAGCCAGAACGGGAACATGCTAGGCCAGCGAGGTGGTCTGTGATCGGGAAAGCGTTCACCCCAAGACTCATGAATCAACGTGCTCTAGAGACGGCAATGGCGCGGGCCTGGGGCCTCCACAAAGAAGCAAAGTTCAAGATCATTGGTAGGAACATGTTCATGGTGAATTTTGGGAGTGAAGGAGACTGGAAGCACGCGTTAAACAATGGGCCCTGGCAGTTTGACTTCAATATTGTGCTGCTGAAGGATTATGATGGTGCCACTAGACCTTCTGAGATGGTGTTTGATACTGTGGAGGTTTGGACTAGAGTTGCTGATTTGCCACTAAACAAGCGCTCAAAGGAGTTTGGTGAAGCGCTAGGGAATTGGTTGGGTGGAGTGGTACGGGTAGATGTGGAGAAGGATGGCTTTGCAAGAGGCCCGAACCTGCGATTCCGAGCAAAACTGGCAATTCACGAACCGTTGGTTCGGGGTTTCTATCTTAAGAAATCTGAGGATGACTCCGAGCAAACCTGGTTTGACTTCACTTACGAGAAGATCCAGCACTTTTGTTTCGAGTGTGGACGACTGGTACATAATGAGGGAGGGTGTGTCCCTCCAGTGGAGTCCGACCAGCAGTGGGGCGGATGGCTACGGGCCTCGCCGGGTAGATCGGGCTCGACGAAGGAAGGTACTCATAAAGGGGCTGCCAGCAGTGCCAATAGCTATGGGAGTGTTAGATCAAGCGAGGGGGACAAGAGCAGGAGGAAGGAGGGCACAGTACGTGACATCCCAACAAAGCGCAATCTTAACAGGGAATTTGACCGACCAGCGGACTCCCGCACTGGCGGGACTAAGCATGGGGGTCGGGACGTAGTGACTAGCCCTAACAAACAGCGACATGGGCCGGCGGCGGAGACCGGAAAATATCTTCGGGACGAGCTAGAGCAGAGGAGGGAGCAGAACATGCGTAATGAGTTGAGGCGCAGACAGATGAACAGGCAGGCTGAGCTAAGATCGCAATACAAAGAATATGAGTCCAGAGCGAAATACGGAGGGGGCAGCTCCAGCAATACCAGAGATAGGGAAAGGAAGAGGGGCTACTACGTGAGGAAACCGAGGCCGGAATATGACGAACACCGAGCAACAAGGAGCCCGAGGCGTGATGATAACGTGGACAGGAAGCGAAGGCCAAAGCAACGCTGGGTGGTAAAGGGAGATACTGAAAAGCAAATTGGTGATGATACTTTCATTCGTGACACAAGGCAAAAAACGTCTTCCGTGTTTGACCGTATCTTGGAGCAACATGACACATCGGCGGACCCTGCGAGGCAGGGCCGCCGGTCCCAATGAATATTTTGGCCTGGAACTGTCGAGGACTGGGGTTGGACTCGACAGTGGGCGAACTTCGAGACCTGATACGGTCCTACAACCCAGCGGTGGTGTTCTTATGTGAAACAAAGAAGAAGTCGGCGGCAATGGACAGACTTAAATGGAGTTTGGGTTTTACAAACGGAGTTGCGGTGGATTGTGTGGGACGCAGTGGGAGTCTTGCACTATGGTGGAGGGATAACGTTCAAGTAACGATTAGGCCATGGAGCCAATATTTTATTGACGCGGAGGTTATCAGCGAGAGTAAAACATGTAGAATCACTGGATTCTACGGGGAACCACGGACGGAACTCCGGAAGAAATCATGGGATGCAATTCGTTACCTGAGGGCACAGGATAATCTTCCATGGATCTGTTTAGGCGATTTCAACGAAGCTTTGTTCCAAACGGATCAGCGGGGGGGGGGGGGGGGGG
>LR738712.1:844920639-844972324 GCA_902687465.1 Secale cereale | reverse complement strand
GGGGGTAACTTGAGGCCTTTTTCGCAGATGGAGGATTTCCGAGACTGTCTCGCCGACTGCGGCTTGGCAGACTTAGGATTCTCGGGCTATCCTTACACTTGGGACAATAAAAGGGATGGCGCGGATAATATCCAAGTCTGTCTCGACTGTGCTACATGCAATGACGATTTTTTGGCCATGTTCCCGGAGACGATGGTGGAGCATATACTGACAGAGGAGTCGGATCACCAAGTCCTCCTTGCGCGCGCGTCGGAGACGGCTCCACGTGGTGACCGAGGCGGGAATAGACCGTTCTGATACGAGGAGGCATGGACACGGCACGAAAAGTACGAGGAGATGATTAAACAGGCTTGGGAGATTGCTGACACGGGAGAACATGGTTTAACGGCGGCGTGGAGTAGACTGGAGGCCATGACGGGCTCCATGCAACGTTGGGCTAGGGAGGTGTTTGGCTCAATCCGGCGACAGATTAAAAGCCTCAAAGCGCAGCTTCTTGACGCCAAGAACAGAGCACTCTCGACCGGATCCTCACTGGAGGTCAGCGAGTTAGAAGAGCAGCTCAGAGAAATATTTGCGCGGGAGAAAATTATGTATAGACAAAGATCCAGAATAGACTGGTTGCGCGCCGGTGATCAGAATACGCGATATTTTCAAAATAGAGCTTCACATAGAAAGAGAAAGAATACAATAAAAGCACTAAAACGTGACGACGGATCATTGTGCAGGATTGACGAGGAGGTGCGCAATATGGCTGCTAATTTCTATGAGCATCTCTTCACATCTGATGGTTCTCGAGGAGCACATGAGCTTTTACAGAATATTGACAACCTTGTCACAAATGAGATGAACGAGAAGCTGCTGGTGCCAATCTCGGACGAGGAGATCGAAAAGGCACTCTTCCTGATGGGACCTACGAAAGCGCCGGGGCCGGACGGGCTACCAGCGCTCTTCTACCAGCGACATTGGTCGTTGGTACGTGATGATGTTTGCAGGGCGGTAAGGGATTTCCTCAGCGGTGTTGCGGCTCCAGAGGCTTTCAACGCGACGGTCATTGTCATGATCCCTAAGTGCAGCTCACCGGAGCTTCTTGCACAGTTCAGGCCCATCAGTCTATGCAATGTCCTGTACAAGATCGCGACGAAGGTTCTTGCCAACCGTTTAAAGTCTATTCTCCCGGTTCTTATTGGTGAGGAGCAGAGTGCTTTTGTACCGGGGCGGTTGATCACTGACAACGTACTCGTCGCGTATGAATGTGTTCATGCAATACGGAAGAGAAAGAGGAAGAAGCCATTGTGTGCAGTCAAGCTGGATATGATGAAGGCATATGATCGAGTGGAATGGGATTTCTTGCAGAAAACTATGGAAAAATTTGGCTTTGCAGAAGGGTGGATTTCAATGATCATGAGGTGTGTCAAATCGGCTACATTCACTGTGAAGCTAAATGGTGGTCTGTCTAGGTGTTTTTCCCCGTCCAGGGGCCTCCGACAGGGTGACCCGTTATCACCCTATTTATTTCTCTTCTGTGTTGAGGGTTTTTCTGCCATGCTCAAGAAAGCACAAGAAGAGGGGAGAGTTAAGGGGGTGTCATTCGGGAGCACTGGCCCCTGTGTTACACATCTCCTGTTTGCCGATGACAGCATAGTCTTTATTGAGGGGACGCAGGATAATGTGGAGGCGCTAAGAAACATACTACAGAGATATGAGGAGGCTTCTGGGCAGTGAGTGAATTTACAGAAGTCATCTATCTTTTTTGGAATGGGTCACCAAGATGCCAACAAGTTGGAGATCAAGAATGCGTTGGGGATTCAAACCGAGGCTCTTAGTGAGAGATATTTGGGACTGCCAACACTGGTTGGGAAGTCCAAAGAGGGCACCTTTAAATATGTAACAGAGTGTTCGAAAGGAAAGGTTGGCGGATGGAAGGGGCAAGGATTGTCGAAAGCGGCAAGGGAAGTGTTAATAAAATCTGGGCTACAAGCTGTACCGAACCTCACCATGAGTTGTTTTCACCTACCAAAGAAGATGTGCCGGAACCTGACTTCGATTTCTTCAAAATTCTGGTGGGCAGCAACAGACGGGGAGCGTAAGGTACACTGGATATCGTGGCAGAAAATGTGTGCTGCAAAGCGGGATGGAGGAATGGGGTTCAGAGACCCCGAGGCGTTCAATCAGGCATTACTTGCCAAGCAAGCGTGGAGGATTCTACAGGTGCCATCATCACAGTGTGCAAGAGTGCTCAAGGCGCGTTACTTCAGCGATGATTCAATCCTGACAGCAACAACACCTCCCTCTGCTTCTTATACTTTTCGTAGCATCCTTCACGGAAGGGACCTGCTGCGTGAGGGAGTGATATGGCGCATAGGAGATGGAACCAGCATAAATATTCATCATACTAACTGGATCCCGCGGGCAGGGAGTATGCGCCCGCTTGGACAGTATTTCATGGCGGGCATCACCAAAGTAGCTCACTTGCTCACTCCGGATGGAAGAGCCTGGGATGCTAACAAGGTGAATGCGATGTTCTCTGATGACGATGCTAATGACATAAAGCAAATCGCCATAGGTGGCCCGGGCTCTGATGATTACCCTGCATGGAATTTCACAAAGAATGGCGACTTCACGGTAAGGTCAGCATATCATCTGAGAATGGCACTGAATAGAGCGAGGACCGGACAGCCGGAGGCCTCGAGCTCGGTGGCGAAGCATAGAGGGTACATGGCGCTGTGGGATACTAGCGCGCCGGCCAAAGCGAAGATCCATATGTGGAGACTGATTCGCAATGGCTTAGCTGTGGGAGCCGAGCTTCATCGCCGGCGAATTAAACCTGGTGTTTTTTGCGTCGCGTGCGGACGGGAGGAGACGGTGCTACACCGGTTTTGGACCTGTCAACACTCGGCGCTGTTCTGGCAGCTTCTTCACTCGGAAAAGGGAGTTTTGGTGACAACCCCGCCAAGTCCGATCGACTCCCAGGGTGCTCTAGCTAGCTGGCTTCTCGGGTGGTTCGCCGGAGCTGCAGATGATGAAAGGGCAGCAATGATCCAAGCAACGTATGGACTATGGTTGGCGCGGAATGAAGATAGGGATGGGAAAAGCATAGCTTCCCCACATGAAATCATGGGAACAGTTTTCTCTCACATGAATGAATGGAAGGAGGCTCACGCAAGATGTGCTCGCCCGGCGATACAGGCTCCCAAGCAAAAATGGCGCCCCCCGGATAACGGCTGGATCAAAGTAAACTCAGATGGGGCCGTCGCCAAAGGAGGGGACAAAGGAGGAGCTGGGGCTGTTCTTCGGGACCATAACGGCGCATTCAGAGCTGGGCTCTGTCATTGCGTTCGTGGTACATCGGCCCCTCAGTCCATGGAGATATTGGCTTGCAAGCGAGCTTTACAAGTGGCGTGGGAGATAAACGCCGAGAGGGTGCACGTGGAGCTGGACTCTCAGGACGCGGTGCGGATGCTTAATAGCCCACGGAAGGAGCTGTCCAGCGCAGGGCCGTGGATACAAGAACTTAAAGCAATGCTCGCCTCTTTTTCTGAATATAGAGTGTCGTGGATTCGTCGTTCTGTAAATGTTGTCGCTCACAGATTTGCTAGAGTCGGTGTTGGTGATGAACTATGTAAGGTTTGGTTAGGGGTTACCCCAGACTTTGTGTTAGACGTTGTTTCGGACGAGATTCCGAATGCATTTGATTAAATAAAGCGGCAACATTTGATCCTCAAAAAAAAAGATGGCCTTTATCTGCTCCGTAAGCTTTGGTGACCCCAGCGTCTAGCTATTTTTCTCTCTCTCCTTCCTCTGTTTAGAGCATCTCCAACAGCCGCGCTATACAAGCGCCGCGCCGTAAAAAAGACAGTTTTAGCGCGCGCAACGCGGTGGGCAGCTCCAGCGGACGCGCAAAAACGGCGCGCGCGCCATTTCCAATTCAGCGCGCTGGCCGAAACGCAATCCCACGTCCGTTATTTGCTGCGCCGGCTCGCGCGCGCGACTCTCCCGCGCTCGCCACTTCTCTCTCCCGCGCTCGCTCGCTCCCTCCTCCACTCTCGCGACCGCGCCGCCGCCCCCATCCGACCGCGCCGCCGCCGCCGCTCGCGCCCCCGGCGACCGTCCAGCGCTTCCCCGGCCTATCCCCACGCAGCCGTCACCGCCCGCGCCCGCCGGCGACCACTCAAGCGCTTCCCCGGTCCGTCTCCGCTGCGACCGCCGCCCGCGCCCCCCCGGCGACCGTTCAGGCGCTTCGCCAGCCTCCCCGCGCCGCCGCGCTTCCGCCCCACCCCCTCCTAGTCTGGCCGGACCTCGCCCGATTGCATGCATTGGAGTTGGAAGAATTGTCCAAAGGCATGGCATGGGCAATTCCACGGCCAAAAAGAGGGTTCCACTATAATCCTTGAAGCGGTGTCCGATCAGGAGACTTGGATTTGGCATGCATTCTTTGGAATGCCTGGATCTTTGAATGACATCAATGTTGTCAACCGGTCACCACTGATGAATAAGATTGCGAATGGTGAGTTGCCACCGGTGCAATTTGTAGCAAATGGCCATACGTACAACTATGGCTATTATCTAGCGGATGGCATCTATCCAAAGTGGCAAACCTTCGTGAAGCCGTTGAAAAAGCCAGAAGGTAAGGAAAATCTTGATTTCCACAATGCTCAGGCGGCTGCTAGAAAAGATGTGGAGAGAGCATTTGGGATTTTGCAAGCCCAATTTGCTATTGTGAGAGGGCCGGCTAGATTTTGGGATCAAAAAATGCTTTGGTACATCATGCACGCTTGTGTGATCATGCACAACATAATCATCGAGAATGAGCGTGGCCAAGATTTAGACTACTCACAGTATGAGCTCTTGGGACATCCCGTGCGAGTGCGATGGAGGGCTGAAAGGGTAGCCCGTTTTGTTGCCTCCTATCATGCCATTCGGCGTCCCGCAACGCACAATGATCTTCAGAAGGATCTGATTAAAGAGTGGTGGGCATGGCATGGACGACAAAGAGCATGATTTCATTGCATTATTTGTATTGTATTGTTCATAAACTATTGGTTGTGTTTATTGCATTATTATATGTTGTACTGAACGATAAACTATTTGTTTGAGTTGTAATAACTATTTATTGTTGATTTATTTTGTTTTTTTATCGTTTTTCTCCTATTTTTTGAATTGTATATGTGGTTTGTGCTTGCTGCGCATGCTTCATTTTTGGGCACTGCTGGAGCCGCGCGCGCGCTGCATTATAGCGTGGCTGTTGGAGCTGGCGCCTATCCCCGCGCTAAACCAGCCGAAGCGCACGCGGCAAATGCATTTTTTGGGCGCGGCGCGTAGCGCGACTGTTAGAGATGCTCTTAGAGCTCTCTGGATTTTGGTCGATTATTGACCGGGCATCAATGAAATGGACTCTTGTCTAAAGGAAAAAATAACATAGGAAAAGCGTAGTTTTCAAGTGATACAAACATATACTCCCTCCGTCTTTTTTAGAGATCCACTATAACTATATATTGTATATAGTTATAGTCCTTTCCAAAACTATAACTATATATAGTATAGACATATTTTAAAGTGTAGACTTACACATTTTGTTCTTTATGTAGTCTCTTATTGAAATGTCTAAACAAGACTTATATTTAGAAACGAAAGGAGCAATATGCATTGGATGTCATATGCTACAAAGAAACGGCAGCTGTCTTTGTCTTAAGAAAGAGGAAGACATACAGAAAGTTTAATTCAAAATCGGACTACATTTTTCTTCAGTTTTTTAGATTCGAAACAGTACTCAATGCTCACCATAATAGTCTCCAATATTTATGTATATTCCTCTCATTTGATACAAAATCAGATGGACGCGGAGTAGTATGTGCTAGAATCATGCGGAGTAGTATCGCTTTCAGTATGCGTGTTATCTTTGTCAGGTTCTGTCCAGAATCGCCTGGCTCACGGGTGGACAGACCCAAGACGCAATTTTTTTTTAAGATGAGCATTCTACTCCATATTGAAGTTATACTAAAGCTACGACAATTAATTTGGATTGGAGAGAGAGAGTATTAATCATTCAAAGATTGGGATCTCGACCGCTATTACATGCAAAACACAATCCGATGGCGCATGGCGACATTCCTCGCATATTTCATCTCCTATTGCAAGCTTAGCTAAAATATGAGCAACTCTATTTGCTGAGCGTCTCCACCAGATAACCTTGCAATATTGCCAAGCATGCATCAATCCCTTAACATGTTCCATGATTGGCCCTGCCACAAAGAGGTTTTCACTTGGGGCCTTAAGCATATACACCACCTCGCTTGGTCTGATTTGCTGAGCGTCTCCTCCAGCTGACTTTGCAATATTGCCAAGCATGGAGGGAGTATCTTCCATGATTTTTACTTGGGTCCTTAAGCATACACAACACACCTCCCTGCGGTCAATTTCAGCGTGGAGTTTCTCAACCCAAGGGCCGTGGCGACGAGCAACTCCGACGAACGTCGGCTCCATGACTTGGTTATGATTTCCCATGTCGACCAAGGTTGGTGACATTCTTATGATATCATGCAAAACATGAACCTATTCCATTGGGAAATGGCACCCAAATTTCCATCTTTTTTCTCACATGACGTGATTGACATATAAAATGGGTAAACAAAATGAAGCGACTCACGTGGCTCCCCGCCACCCTTTGTTTCTTTTATAGAATTTACTAAATATCCCACTGCAATCATTAACCTGCACTCCAAGTGGGGAATCGACGCGGATAAGGAGTAAAATGTCATTTTCATGTCCATTTGGTATGCATTTACGTACGTACATTCCTATGACTATAGAAGAATAGACGACGAGGACTTGCGGGCCGACGTCGGTTTCAGTATGCGCCTATTCTTTGTCGCATTCCATCGGAATGACGTGGGTCACGCCTAGACGGGAGAATATCTAGTGATAACAGACCTTAGATGCTCTCATGATACCATTTCAAAATGTTGTTATTGTTGGAAATATGCCCTAGAGGCAATAATAAAATGGTTATTATTATAATTCCTTGTTCATGATAATTGTCTGTTATTCATGCTTGAATTGTATTATCCGGAAACAGTGATACATGTGTGAATACATAGACCACAACGTGTCCCTAGTAAACCTCAAGTTACTAGCTCGTTGATCAACAGATGGTTACGATTTCCTGACCATGGACATTGGATGTCATTGATAACGAGATCACATCATTAGGAGAATGATGTGATGGACAAGACCCAATCCTAAGCCTAGCACAAGATCGTGTAGTTCGTAATGCTCAAGCTTTTCCAATGTCAAGTATCTTTTCCTTAGACCATGAGGTTGTGCAACTCCCGGATACCGTAGGAATACTTTGGGAGTGCCAAACGTCACAACGTAAATGGGTGGCTATAAAGGTACACAACGGGTATCTCCGAAAGTATCTGTTGGGTTGGCACGAACCGAGACTGGGATTTGTCACTCCGTATGACGGAGAGGTATCTCTGGGCCCACTCGATAAGACATCATCATAATGAGCTCAATGTGACTAAGGTGTTGATCACGGGATGATGTATTACAGAACCAGTAAAGAGACTTGCCATGACGAGATTGAACAAGGTATCAGTATACCGACAATCGAATCTCGGGCAAGTACTATACCGATAGACAAAGGGAATTGTATACGGGATTGATTGAATCATTGACATTGTGGTTCATCCGATGAGATCATCGAGGAACATGTGGGAACCAACATGGGTATCCAGGTCCCGCTGTTGGTTATTGACCGGAGAGTCGTCTCGGTCATGTCTACGTGTCTCCCGAACCCGTAGGGTCTACACACTTAAGGTTCGGTGACGCTAGGGTTGTAGAGATATATGCATGTGGTAACCCGCAATGTTGTTCGGACTCCCGGATGAGATTCCGAACGTCACGAGGAGTTCCGGAATGGTCCGGAGGTAAAGATTTATATATAGGAAGCCCAGTTTCGGCCATCGGGAGTGTTTCGGGGGTCATCGGTATTGTCCCGGGACCACCGGAAGGGTCCCGGTGGTCCATCGGGTGGGGCCACCTACCCCGGAGGGCCCCATGGGATGAAAGGGGAAGGGAACCAGCCCATAGTGGGCTGGTGCGCCCCCCTTTGGCCTCCCCCTGCGCCTAGGGTTGGGAACCCTAGGGGTGGGGGGCGCCCCACGTGACATGGGGGGCAAGCCCCCCCTAGGCCGCCGCCCCCTAGAGATCCCATCTCTAGGGCTAGTGCACCCCCTAGGCCCCTATATAAAGTGGGGGGGAAGGAGGGCAGCCGCAACCCATGCCCTGGCGCCTCCCTCTCCCTCCCGTGACACCTCTCCCTCCTCCAGCGCTGCTTGGCGAAGCCCTGCTGGAATACCGTTGCATCCACCACCACTCCGTCGTGTTGCTGGATCTCCATCAACCTCTCCTCCCCCCTTGCTGGATCAAGAAGGAGGAGACGTCGCTGCACCGTACGTGTGTTGAACGCGGAGGTGCCGTCCGTTCGGCGCTAGGATCATCGGTGATTTGGATCACGACGAGTACGACTCCATCATCCACGTTCTCTTGAACGCTTCCGCTCGCGATCTACAAGAGTATGTAGATGCACTCCCCTCTCCCTCGTTGCTAGATGACTCCATAGATTGATCTTGGTGAAGCGTAGAATTTTTTTGATTTCTGCTACGTTCCCCAACAGTGGCATCTGAGCTAGGTCTATGTGTAGTATCTTGCACGAGTAGAACACAAAGCAGTTGTGGGCGTAGATTTGTTCAATTCTCTTGCCGCTACTAGTCTTATCTTGATTCGACGGCATCGTGGGATGAAGCGGACCGGACCGACCTTACACGTACACTTACGTGAGACAGGTTCCGCCGACTGACATGCACTAGTTGCATAAGGTGGCTAGCGGGTGACAGTCTCTCCCACTTTAGTCGAATCGGATTCGATGAAAAGGGTCCTTATGAAGGGTAAATAGAAATTGGCATATCACGTTGTGGTTTTGGCGTAGGTAAGAAACGTTCTTTCTAGAAACCAATAGCAGCCACGTACAAACTTGCAACAACAATTAGAGGACGTCTAACTTGTTCTTGCAGCATGTGCCATGTGATGTGATATGACCAAAAGATGTGATGAATGATATATGTGATGTATGAGATTGATCATGTTCTTGTAATAGGAATCACGACTTGCATGTCTATGAGTATGACAACCGGCAGGAGCCATAGGAGTTGTCTTATTTTATTGTATGACCTGTGTGTCAACTGAAAACGCCATGTAATTACTTTACTTTATTGCTAAACGTTAGCCATAGTAGTAGAAGTAATGTTTGGCGAGACGACTTCTTGAAGACACGATGATGGGGATTATGATGATGGAGATCATGGTGTCATGCCGGTGACAAAGATGATCATGGAGCCCCGAAGATGAAGATCAAAGGAGCAAAATGATATTGGCCATATCATGTCACTATTTGATTGCATGTGATATTTATCATGTTTATACATCTTATTTTCTTAGAACGACTGTAGTATATAAGATGATCTCTCACTAAAATTTCAAGAATTGTGTTCCCCCTAACTGTGCACCGTTGCTAAGGTTCGTTGTTCCGAAGCACCACGTGATGATCGGGTGTGATAGGCTCTAACGTTCGCATACAACGGGTGTAAGCCAGATTTACACGCGCAATACACTTAGGGTTGACTTGACGAGCCTAGCATGTATAGACATGGCCTCGGAACACGAAAGACCAAAAGGTAGAACATGAGTCGTATAGAAGATACGATCAACATGAAGATGTTCACCGTTGATGACTAGTTCGTCTCACGTGATGATCGGACACGGCCTAGTCGATTCGGATCATGTATCACTTAGATGACTAGAGAGATGTCTATCTGAGTGGGAGTTCATTAAATTTGTTTAGATGAACTTAATTGTCATGAACTTAGTCTAAAATCTTTACAATATGTCTTGTAGATCCAATGACCCACGCTCATGTTACCCTCAAATTCAACGCGTTCCTAGAGAAATCCAAGCTGAAAGACGATGGTAGCAACTATACGGATTGGGTCCGTAACCTGAGGATCATCCTCATAGCTGCCAAGAAAACATATGTCCTTGAAGCACCGCTAGGTGACGCTCCCACCCCAGCGAACCAAGACGTTATGAACGCTTGGCAGTCGCGTTGTGATGATTACTCCCTGGTTCAGTGCAGCATGCTTTACAGCTTAGAATCGGGGCTCCAAAAGTGTTTTGAGCACCACAGAGCATATGAGATGTTCCAAGAGCTGAAAATGGTTTTCCAAGCTCATGCCCGAGTCGAGAGATATTACGTCTCCGACGCATTCTACAGTTGTAAGATGGAGGAGAATAGTTCTTTCAGCGAGCACATACTCAAATTGTCTAGGTTGCACAATCGCTTGTCTCGGTTGGGAATGAATCTCCCTGACGAAGCGGTCGTTGACAGAATCCTTCAGTCGCTCCCACCTAGCTACAAGAGCTTCGTGATAAACTTCAATATGCAAGGGATGGAGAAGTCCATTCTTGAGGTGTATTCAATGCTGAAATCAGCGGATGTGGAGATCAAGAAAGAGCATCAAGTGTTGATGGTGAATAAAACCACTAAGTTCAAGAAAGGCAAGGGTAAGAAGAACTTCAAGAAGGACGGCAAAGGAGTTGTCGCGCCCGGTAAGCTAGTTGCCGGGAAGAAGCCAAAGAATGGACCCAAGCCTGAGACTGAGTGCTTTTATTGCAAGGGAACGAGTCCCTGGAAGCGGAACTTCCCAAAATACTTAACAGATAAGAAGGCCGGCAACGTCAAAGGTATATGTGATATACATGTTATTGATGTGTACCTTATCAGCGCTTGTAGTAGCTCCTGGGTATTTAATACCGGTGCAGTTGCTCACATTTGAAACTCAAAGCAGGAGCTGCGGAATAAGCGAAGACTGGCAAAGGACGAGGTGACGATGCGTGTCGGGAATGGTTCGAAGGTCGATGTGGTCGCCGTCGGCACACTACCTCTACATCTTCCCTCGGGATTAGTTTTAAACGTTAATAATTGTTATTTAGTACCAGCTTTGAGCATGAACATTATATCTGGATCTCGTTTAATGCGAGATGGCTACTCATTTAAATCCAAGAATAATGGGTGTTCTATTTATATGAGAGAAATGTTTTATGGTCATGCCCCGCTGGTCAATGGTTTATTCTTAATGAATCTCGAACGTGATGTTACACATATTCATAGTGTGAATGCCAAAAGATGTAAAGTTGATAATGACAGTCCCACATACTTGTGGCATTGCCGCCTTGGTCATATTGGTGTCAAACGTATGAAGAAGCTTGATGTCTACACACGCTTCTATTCTTTTAGACTATGTTGGGCCTCCAAGCGCAGAGGTTTGTAGGACAGCAGCAATTTCCCTCAAGTGGATGACCTAAGGTTTATCGAACTCAGGGAAGTAGGGGTTGAAGATAGACTCTCTCAAGCAACCCTGCAACTAAGATACAAGAAGTCTCTTGTGTCCCCAACACACCTAATACAACTAGGAGTTGTATAGGTGCCTAGTTCGGCGAAGAGATGGTAAAATATGGATGATAGGAGTGGCAAAGCAAAGTAATATAAATCTCTAATAAAAAGTGCAGCAAGCAAACAAGTGGTAAACGTGAGCACGAATGGTATTGCAATGGTGGAAACAAGGCCTAGGCTTCATACTTTCACTAGTGGCAACTCCCAACAACATTAACATAGTCTAATCACATGATATTTCCCATAAAACATGCAATGGAGACGCACTCGGAGGTCATTCCTTTGTGGTCAAGAGAGGACGAGAATTATGTAGGGATACAAAAGCACACCTCAAAGTTCGTAGTTCTCAATCTATGGATTTCCCAATGTCACCGCGGCCATCCAAAGAGAGTACCACAATCACCACAACAAATCTCAAAGATAGTCAAAGACAAGCACCAAGAGACTCTCAATCTTCAATCAACACACAAAAGAGGAAATCACTCATGAAAATATTCTTCTAATCCATGTCCAATAGATCGATGTCACCTTGGTCTCGGGGATTATACTAGATAAAGACAAGTGAGTACATCAATCCAATACATAGAGGAAGGGGAAATATCATGGGATCACCCTAGATTAGCATAGCCTATGATCACAACGAAGATCACATCATGGGAGAGAGAATTGACCGCATAGCTACTGGTAGAAATCTCAGCCCCGAGGAGGAACTACTCCCGCATCATGGAGGGAGGAAGCAACGTTGATGGAGATGAATCCGGGGGCACTTCCCCGTCCCGGCAGGATGCCGGCACAGGAATTCTGGTCCCCCGAAACTTGGTGGCGATGGCGGCGGAGATCGGAATTGCTTCTGGAGAAAAGGGTTCTGGAATCAGGGTTTTCGCGACGGGAGAATAAATAGGAGGCCAAGTAGGGCACCAGAGGAGGTGGGAGCCCCCCAGGCGCCCCCCGGCGCGGCCAGGGGTGGGGCCGCGCCATCAGGGCGCCTGGGGCCCGTCTGGCCCCCCTCTGGCCCCACTTCTGGCGCATGGAAGCTTCTGGAGCGCTGATTTTTTATATATTTTTCCCGGAATTTTTCTGGCAATTTAAGTAATGGGAAAACCTGAAATACAAAAACAGCAGAAAACAGAAACTGGCACTGAGGTGCACTGAGTTAATAGGTTAGTCCAAATATGATCAAAAGTGTATGAAAGTGTATCAAAAGCATAGCAATATCACCCAAAACATGCATGGAACAAGCAGAAATTATAGATACGTTTGGGACGTATCAACATCCCCAAGCTTAATTCCTGCTCGTCCTCGAGTAGGTAAATGATAACAAGCACAATTTCTGTGGTGACATGCGACCAAAGAGTCTTTCACAATCACATGACAAATGCTTATTGAGATAATGAATCTTTAGTAATTAAGTTGCCTCATGAGAATATCACAAAGAACTGAAAGTTTACAATATGATACTGAAACACCCAATAGATTTGTAGTGAGCATGGTGTGCAAACATGACAAAGTGACACCTCGCTTGCCCCCTTTAGTGAAGCAAAACATAAATGCAGGAGCACCTCCGAAGTTTAAGTGACGACTAGATACAATGATTTCAGAATAAGCGATATCACAATCATGCAGAAGACAATGGTACTTTGGGACAATGCACATTACACTCAGAATGACAATCATGCTCTCAATAGTTGGTGCTTTGAAGAAAGAAGGTGGAGACTCTCGAACCGTGGATTTTGATGGCAAGGTTGAAAACCCGTGGCTGGAAGCAAAGACTAAACAAGTACCAGAGCTCGTGGTTTTAAAAATAGAGATAAAAAGCTTTTGGGAGGTGCATAATTCGTCAACGAATGCTAGTAGATAACCAAATTACTTCTTATGTTGGACAAGTTTCGAGGAACGGCTCCCACGCGGGGACGATCACATCCCCTTAATCTCCTTTGTTTATCACTGCCAGAGTTTCCTGATTTCTCATGAACAAAGCGTGAAGGAGGGTTTGTTTGTTGCTATTATCTTTTGTGAGCTGGGCGCACTCATGCCAGTCCCTCCTCGTATTAGGGGTTTGAAGATTAGACATGCAATCCCGGGGTAAAATTTGTCCAACATAAGAAGATCATGAATTACCTACTACTTCCTCATGAGCTAAAACAGAGGCACAAAAGAGAAATGCTTTTGAATAATTTTGAGATGGTACAAGAACGTCTTCGTTAGGAATGGCAAGTAAATAGCATATATAGGAAGGTATGGTGGACTCATATGGCATAACTGGTTTCAAGGATTTTGGATGCACAAGCAGTCAGACCTCTTAGTACAGGTGAAGGCTAGCAAAAGACTGGGAGCGACCAACTAAGAGAGCAATGACGGCCATAATCATGCAGAGCGACAAAGCAGCATTGAATCGGGCATGGAAGTTATATCACTACTCAGAAATTAAAGATCATCAAGGCTTGATAGACTTTCTTTACAGTCTTAAATATGCGTGAGCATATGCTGATGGCTTCTCGCCCCTCGTTGGTTACCCCAAGTGGAAGGTTTGAGATGCAGTGTAGCGGAAGTTTTCCCTTGGCAAAGATACCAAGGATCGATTTCCCTGAGACTCCCAGTTTCAACAAGAAGGTGTCAACTACTAACGGCGCCAGATATTAGCAATCAACATGGACCTGCACACAGATACAAATAACTTTGCTCCCAACGAGTACAGAGAGGTTATCAATCCCTCCGGCCTTGTCGTTTACAAAGGATCAAACGCAAGTGATAATAGTGATAGGTATTGCTGCAATAGTAAGTAAAACGGAAAGTAAATAGCGGATGTGATCAGTGATGGTAATATGGACCGGGGTCCCATGATGTTCACTAGTGATGTCTCTCTCCCAAAAGACGGTAAAACAGCTATGTGAGGTAAACAAATTACAGCTGGGCAATTGACAGAACCATGTGCGCAAACCAATGTTAACTATGTTGCAAGAAAGGTAGAGGTTCAAAGCATGGGCGGTACGCCAAGGCAAGTAGACCGAAATCCATCTGCATCTACTACTAATCATCCACCTTGAGATATCTATCCAGAATATCTCGCTGGTATTAAGTTGCGAGTCCCACCCATAGTGTAAACTCAAAGCAACAGACAACTGCATTAAAAGAACTTTGCGTAAAGTAAACAATCCTTGCACCTGCAGGCACAAGCACCGTTGTTTTCCCCCTTGTGGCAACAGCACATCCCCTAGACTCATGTTTCTGTCACTCAAGCTAGTCATCGAGGGGCATGAACCCACAATCAAGCATAACGTTCCCTCTTGGAGTCACTACCTACTACTTGGCCAAAGCAATAAATAACAACGGAGAACATGCAAGAATTACTTACGAACATAAATATAAAAGAGGTGAATCAAATATATTACTCAAACACAATCTGAACATAATCTCACAATTCATCGGATCCCAGCAAACTCATCATAGCAACAGCATAAGGATTACATATGTGCCTCGATCATGTAGGGCAGCTCACGAGGACTAATTAGTGAAGCACAAGAACGGGAGGAGAAAATCACATAGCTACTGGTCATGGACCCATGGTCCAAGGGAGACTACTCACAACTCATCCGGGAGGCATCCATGGTGGTGGAGAGACTCTCGGTGGTGATCCTCCCCTCCGGCAGGGTGCCTGGAAGAGTTCTCCTGGTGCTCCCGATCTTGGAAGCGGCGGCGGCGGCGGAACAGAGATGAGATCGCGAAAAAGGGTTCCCGTCTCGAGGGTTTCGGGACACGATATAAATATATGCCAAAGGGGGGCATCAGCGGAGGCCTGGGGGGCCCAGGCGCCCCCCCGGCGCGGCCAGGAGGGGGGCCGCGCCACCAGGGCGCCTGGAGCCCTGGTGGCCCCCCTCCGGCTGTACTTCGGGTGCCGGGAAGCTTCTGGAACGCTGATTTTTTATATAATTTTTCCGGGATTTTTCTGGCAGTTCTCGTAATGGGAAAACCTGAAATACAAAAACAGCAGAAAACAGAAACTGGCACTGGGGTGCACTGAGTTAATAGGTTAGTCCAAATATGATCAAAAGTGTATGGAAGTGTATAAATATCATAGCAATATCACCCAAAAGAGGCATGGAGCAAGCAGAAATTATAGATACATTTTGGACGTATCAACATCCCCAAGCTTAATTCCTGCTCGTCCTCGAGTAGGTAAATGATAACAAGAATAATTTCTGTGGTGACATGCTATTACCAATATAAGGATTTTTCATAGTCACATGACAAAAGCTTACTGAACAATGAATCTGTAGTAATTAAGTTGCCTCATGAGAAAATCACAAAGAACTAAAAGTTTTACAATATGATACTGAAACATCAAATAGATTTGTAATGAGCATGGTGTGCAAATATGATAAAGTGATATCTCGCTTGCCCCCTTTAGTGAAGCAAAACATAAATGCAGGGGCACCTCCAAGGTTTAAGTGATAACTAGATACAATCATTTCAAAATAAACGATATCACAATCATGCAAAAGACAATGCTACTTTGGGACAATGCACATTACACTCAGAATGACAATCATGCTCTCAGTAGTTGGTGCTTTTAAAAGAAGGTGGAGACTCTCGAACCGTGGCTTTTGTTGGCAAGGTTGAAAACCCGTAGTCGGAAACAAAGACAAAACATGTACCAGAGCTCTTGGTTTTAAAAACAGAGGTAATAATTATTTTTTTAGATCATGCATGTCTCGTCAACGAATGCTAGCAGACAACTCAATCACTTCTTGAGATGGACAAGTTTCGAGGAACGGCTCCCGAATGAGGACGATCACATCCTATTAATCTCCTTTGTTTATCACTGCCAAAGTTTTCTGATTTCTCATGAACAAAGCGTGAAGGAGGGTTTGTTTGTTATATTATTTTTGAGCCGGGCGCACTCAATGCCAGTTCCTTCTCGTATTATGGGTTTGCACATTATACATGCAATCCCGGGGTGAAGCTTGTCCAACTTAAAAATATCATGAATTAACTACTACTTCCTCATGAACTTAAAACAGAGGCACAAATAGGAATGCATTTTTTTGAATAATTTCGAGATGGTACATGAAAGTCTTCGTTAGGAATTGCAGGTAAATACCATGTAGGAAGGTATGGTGGACTCATATGGCATAACTGGTTTAAAAGAATTTGGATGCACAAGCAGTCAGTCCGCTTAGTACAGGTGGAGGTTAGCAAAAGACTGGGAGCGACCAACTAAGAGAGCAATGACGGTCATAATCATGCAGAGCGACAAAGCAACATTGAATCAGGCATGGAAGTTATATCGCTACTCAGAAACAAAAGATCATCAAGGCTTGACAGACTTTCTTTACAGTCTTAAATATGCGTGAGCATACGCCAAGTCAATCAAAATAAATTCTCGAAGGAAGATATTACTAAACCATACCACATCATAGGCAAACAAATCATGTTGGTACTCCAATAACACATTGGGAACCCCCCAGCTATTTGAGACTAACCATAAGAAAACATGAACTACTAAGCACCATTATGCACGTAGCATCTTTATCATAGACATATCAACCAATGCAACAGAAGCAAACTCTCTTAATAAGATAAGCATGATAACTAAAGAGAGTTCAAGCAACCAACTAAACAAAAGCTCTTTAAAAAGATAAGCATGAAAACTAAGAGCTGAACATGATAGTAGCTATTGAAAGACTAAGAACACACACAGCAAAGATAGACATGAAAATTCTATGTTATGTTCTAGGTAGAAGTGGAGCGTGTTTCTCTCCCACATAAAGAAAGCTGAGTTCCGACTCGTTATGAAAAGCTAAAGAAAACTAAAAAGGAAACTAAAAGCAAGACGCTCCAAGCATAGCACATAACACATGAAGTGATAAAAATATAGTGGAACAAAAGACGAACTGATAATGTTGATGGAGAAGGGGATGCACGAGGGCATCCCCAAGCTTAGACGCTTGAGTCTCCTTGAATATTTCTTGGGGGTGCATGGGGGCATCCCCAAGCTTGAGCGTTTGACACTCCTGAATCTTTTTATCATCTTCCCTCGCACACTTGAAAACTCCCTTCATACATAACTCATCATAATCTGATTAGCGAGGTTAGTACCCTTAATAAAATAATTGTTCCTTGCTGGAAATAAGGATATTCTTGAAGGTCTACTGTTTCTCAAGATTTCCAAAAGGTTTTTGCAAAGAAAAAGCAAGCTCTAGGTTTGCAAAATGAAGGAAAGGCAAAACAGGACAAAATCTGTGAAAAACAGAACAGCAGGTAGTAAATGATTTTTTTCGGGGAACTTCTGCAACTCTAATAAAAAAACTCAGAACAGACGCACGAAAGACAATTGTATAGAGCACGCTGTCGAAAAAATTCAGACCAAAAAGATGATCTGGTGATTTTATACGAATTTTTCTATCCAAGGACAGAATCTGTTTCCTGGACAGCACGTCACAACTTTTGAACTTTCTTGCAATCAGAGGCTACACTTGGCACAAAGTTGAAAAGAAAAGATACAATGATGATGCTACTGTAGTTAACAACATCATGACACAACAAAAGCAAAATAAAAATTTATTCATGTGGGCTGCCTCCCAAAAGCGCTTTCTTTCTTGCCTTTAAGCTAGGCATAATGCATAGAGGAATCAATAACCATCATAATAATCGGAGCTATAAATTGCTTCAAATGGTTCCTCAACAAGTTCACTCTTGTTCCTTCTAGGAAAGGGGTACACACCTTTTGCCTTTCCGCGCAAGCGGATTTGTCCCTTACCTATATCGATGAAGCCTTTTACCGCTCGGAGGAAGTCCCTTGCAAGCACTATATTTCCTTGGTTTGGCTCCATGATGAAGAAATCAATCATTGCAATCCCCTTAAGGAATTTAACTGGCACGTCTTTTATTCTTCCCTGGATTTCAGAAATATCTCCATTAGTGTGTTCATGATAAGATGGTGATCTATCAATGTTAAATTTTAAAGAATCATGAACATTTTTTGGCATAGTAGAAACCATAGATCCAATATCACAATAAGCAAGGAAGTCTTGATTAGAGATGCTAATCCTAACAAAAGGCTCCCAATCATTGTCTATTTCCAAAATATCTCTCTTATTGGGTTTGGGTTTCTCTTCCTTCATTAAGTCTAGAGCATCCATTCTCTTCTCAATAGTAGCAAGTTTATCTATGACAGTATCAAAATTATGATCATAAACAAAGTAACTAGATAGACCATGTATAATTTCAAGAGCTCTAGCTTCATCACACTCTAGGAAATCTCCCTCAGCTATAATATCAAGAGAGTGTTTACACCATTTAAAAAGACCATGGTAAAAATTTCTAAGCACAATTTTATAGGTATCCAAGGCATAATTCTCCTATGTGCATCAGAAATTCTGTCCCATGCCTTCTTCATATTTTCTCCATCCTTTTGATGGAAATCTAAAACTTCTGATTCCCTCAAAGCACCAAATCCTAACATACTTGACTAAACAGAAAGGACTACTAGCAAATAATTAATAATATATTTTTTTGTGATTTTCGATAAAAGATACTTAAGCAAAACTGAAAGGTAAACTAACAAGCCTAAAAATCAAAGGGAAAAGATAGCATGCAACTCCCCTATCTTGAAGAGTGGAGTCCCCGGCAACGGCGCCAGAAAACTTTGCTTGATGGCTTCTCGCCCCTCGTTGGTTACCCCAAGTGGAAGGTTTGAGATGCAGTGTAGCGGAAGTTTTCCCTTGGCAAAGATACCAAGGATCGATTTCCCTGAGACTCCCAGTTTCAACAAGAAGGTGTCAACTGCTAACAGCGCCAGATATTAGCAATCAACGTGGACCTGCACACAGATACAAATAACTTTGCTCCCAACGAGTACAGAGAGGTTGTCAATCCCTCCGGCCTTGTCGTTTACAAAGGATCAAACACAAGTGATAATAGTGATAGGTATTGCTGCAATAGTAAGTAAAACGGAAAGTAAATAGCGGATGTGATCAGTGATGGTAATATGGACCGGGGTCCCATGATGTTCACTAGTGATGTCTCTCTCCCAAAAGACGATAAAACAGCTATGTGAGGTAAACAAATTACAGCTGGGCAATTGACAGAACCATGTGCGCAAACCAATGCTGACTATGTTGCAAGAAAGGTAGAGGTTCAAAGCATGGGCGGTACGCCAAGGCAAGTAGACCGAAATCCATCTGCATCTACTACTAATCATCCACCTTGAGATATCTATCCAGAACATCTCACTGGTATTAAGTTGCGAGTCCCACCCATAGTGTAAACTCAAAGCAACAGACAACTGCATTAAAAGAACTTTGTGTAAAGTAAACAATCCTTGCACCCGCGGGCACAAGCACCGTTGTTTCCCCCCTTGTGGCAACAGCACATCCCCTAGACTCATGTTTCTGTCACTCAAGCTAGTCATCGAGGGGCATGAACCCACAATCAAGCATAACGTTCCCTCTTGGAGTCACTACCTACTACTTGGCCAAAGCAATAAATAACAACGGATAACATGCAAGAATTACTTACGAACATAAATATAAAAGAGGTGAATCAAATATATTACTCAAACACAATCTGAACATAATCTCACAATTCATCGGATCCCAGCAAACTCATCATAGCAACAGCATAAGGATTACATATGTGCCTCGATCATGTAGGGCAGCTCACGAGGACTAATTAGTGAAGCACAAGAACGGGAGGAGAACATCACATAGCTACTGGTCATGGACCCATGGTCCAAGGGAGACTACTCACAACTCATCCGGGAGGCGTCCATGGTGGTGGAGAAGCTCCCGGTGGTGATCCTCCCCTCCGGCAGGGTGTCGGGAAGAGTTCTCCTGGTGCTCCCGATCTTGGAAGTGGCGGCGGCGGCGGAACAGAGATGAGATCGCGAAAAAGGGTTCCCGTCTCGAGGGTTTCGGGACACGATATAAATATATGCCAAAGGGGGGCATCAGCGGAGGCCTGGGGGGCCCAGGCGCCCCCCCGGCGCGGCCAGGAGGGGGGCCGCGCCACCAGGGCGCCTGGAGCCCTGGTGGCCCCCCTCCGGCTGTACTTCGGGTGCCGGGAAGCTTCTGGAACGCTGATTTTTTATATAATTTTTCCGGGATTTTTCTGGCAGTTCTCGTAATGGGAAAACCTGAAATACAAAAACAGCAGAAAACAGAAACTGGCACTGGGGTGCACTGAGTTAATAGGTTAGTCCAAATATGATCAAAAGTGTATGGAAGTGTATAAATATCATAGCAATATCACCCAAAAGAGGCATGGAGCAAGCAGAAATTATAGATACGTTTTGGACGTATCATATGCCAAGTCAATCAAAATAAATTCTTGGAGGAAGATATCACTAAACCATACCACATCATAGGCAAACAAATCATGCTGGTACTTCAATAACACATTAAGAACCCCCAGCTATTTGAGACTAACCATAAGAAAACATGAACTACTAAGCACCATTATGCACATAGCATTTTTATCATAGACATATCAACCAGTGCCACAGAAGCCAACTCTCTTAACAAGATAAGCATGATAACTCAAGAGAGTTCCAGAAGCAACAACCTAAACAGTAGCTCTTAAAAAGATAAGCATGAAAACTAAGAACTAAGCATGACAGCAGCTATGAAAAGATAAAGAACACACACAAGAAGATACGCATGCAAGCCTATGTTGTGATCTACAGTGGAGTGGAGCGTGTTTCTCTCCCAAACAATGAAGGCTAGGATCCAACTTGTTAAGAACAGCAAGTAAAACTAAATAAACTAAAAATAAAAGAGCAAGACGCTCCAAGCATAGCACATAACGCATGAAGTGATAAAAATATAGTGGAACGAAGGACGAACTGATAATTGTTGATGGAGAAGGGGATGCACGGGGGCATCCCCAAGCTTAGATGCTTGAGTCTCCTTGGATATTTCTTGGGGGTGCATGGGGGCATCCCCAAGCTTGAGCGTTTGACACTCCTGAATCTTCTTTTATCATCTTCCCTCGCACACTTGAAAACTCCCTTCATACTTAACTCATCATAATCTGATTAGAGAGGTTAGTACCCACAATAAAATAATTTTTCTCTACTGGAAACAAAGATATTCTTGAAGGTCTACTGTTTCTCAAGATCGCCAAAAAGTTTTTGCAAAGAAAAAGCAAGCTTAAGGTCTGCAAAACGAAGAAAAGGCAAAACAGGGCAGAATCTGTGAAAAACAGACCAGCAGGTAGTAAATAATTTTTTTGGGGTACTTCTGCAACTCAAATCAAAAAACTCAGAACGGACGCTCGAAAGCCAATTGTATAGAGCATGCTGTCAAAAAAATTCAGATCAAAAAGATGATCTGGTGATCTTATTCGAATTTTTCTTTCCAAGGACAGAATCTGTTTTCTGGACAGCATGTCACAACTTTTGAACTTTCTTGCAATCAGAGGCTAAAATTGGCACAAAGCTGAAAAATAAAGATACAATGATGTTGCTACAGTAGTAACAAACATCAAGACCACTAAAAACTGAAAGAACAAACTGAAAGCAAAGATAACAAGGGTTGTCTCCCTAGAGCTCTTTCTTTATAGCCATAAAGATAGGCTTAAGACTTTAATGATGCTCTCGTAGGAATAAGAGTTGAAGAACAAAAGAGAGCATCAAGAAGCAAATACCAAACACATTTAAGCCTAACATGCTTCCTATGCATAGGAATATTGCAATAGAATAATTCATTGAAGCACAAAGCAATAAGCATAGGAAGACAAAACAAGTGCAGCTTCAAAACCTTCAACACAAAGAGAGGGAACTTGATATTATTGAAATATCTATAAGCATATGTTCCCTTCTCATAATAATTTTCAGTGGGATCACGAATAAACTCAACAATATAAGCATCACATAAAGCATTGTTACCATGATCCACATGCAAAAAGGTACTCTTACTCTCCACATAAGCATAATCTTTCTCATTGGTAATAGTGGGAGTAGGACTATCATAAACAACTTGAACACTATAGATTAATTGTGTATTAGGAAGATGGTGTTCAACAAGGGAGTAATTCCCTCCATGATTACGACAAGTTTCATAAGGATAATTTCTCCTTATGTCATAGGTACCTTTATAATCACTATAGATTGGAGTTATAACATCATCATAGTAGAGAAGAGCATTATCATTGCTAGCAACTATATTTGTAAACATGTTGTCTTTATTCTTACTAGCAAAAGAATTATCAATTATCACATCACTAGTGGGTAAAGGATTTGCAATCCTATCATCCCCAAGCTTAGAGCTTTCCATATCATCACTTTCAGAGTTGGTACCAAAAAGATTTTCAAGATCATAAGTAGTATTATCATCATTTTCCCAATCACAATAAGTAACATGCATATCGTAATCAAAATCATCTTTAATAGTACCTAAGGACGTATCATCAAGATGATAATTAAGGCAATAAACTTCACCTTCTTCTTTAAACTTACAACCGTTAGGATAAAAGTTGATGGGAGGAATATGCTCAGGCCAGGTTGATACCCATTCTTCTTCCTTCTTGCTCCTCTTCCTCCTCCTCTTCTTTTTCTTCTTCTTCACCTTAGGAGGGAGTGGTTGGAGATGAAGCTTCTCCACATATCCTGGTTTATCATTAGAAACAATAGGGGAAACTTGGGAGAAACTCTCCTTTTTATTAGCAGAAATATAAGAGACATTTTTATACTTTGGTAAAGTTCCCTCCTTTCTAATCTTACTTATGTAATCATTTTTATGGCAATTAACAACACAATAGAGATGGCAATTTTGCAAAGTGTTTTTTATTCCTATGGCATTAACATCTAGCCAAGAAGTCTTTTCTGATAACTCTTCACACATCAAAAATAACATAAGCTCATCATAAAGATCAGGAGTGATCATGTTATCACACAACTGGTTAACAGTTATGTTTTGAAAGTGCATGCATTGAAAATTAAAGTGACCCACTATACAGCAAAGTTCACAAGTAAAAGGATAAAGGTCACACAATTCTCTAGCAATTTCATTTAAATCTTTGACCCAAGTGATTGTTCTTTCATGCTTATGTTGCTTACAATACTTCTCTCTTCAATCATAGGCCTTTCACAAGGTCTATCCACTCCACAAAAATTAACATGCTTATATAAAACTTCATTTTTAGGAATTGGATCATGCATGTTGCAATCATCATGAACAATTTCATTTTCTTTGCAAATCTCTTTAAAAGGTTCATGATGCTTGATCCAATCTTCCTTAGGCATATTAAGATGTGAAGCAAAAGATTTGAGGAAATCAACAAGGAGTTGAGAATCAAGCCCAAACTTAGCGCTAAACTTATTAAAACTTGTAGTTTCAACAAAGGACTTAATGCAATCATACTCATAAATTATACCTGACTCTTTACCTTTGTCGATCTCCCAATCTTCAGTGTTGCGTTGAATTCTTTTAAGGAGTTCCCATTTAGCATCAATCTTTTCGTTTGTGAAAGAACCCATAGAGGAAGCATCGAGCAAATCTTTATCCTGTCGAGAGAGCCTCGCATAGAAATTAGTAATAATCATATCTTTGGGGAGCCCATGGTTAGGACATTTTAGCATTAACGTTTTCAGTCTCCCCCAAGCTTGAGCTATGCTCTCTCCGTCATGAGGATAGAAATTATAAACATAATTCCTATTCTCATGGGCTTCATGAAGAGGATAAAACTTGGAGTAAAAGAGAGACTGGATCTCTTCCCAATCCAGCAGGTGAGAGTCATCTAGTAGCCTATACCATTCCAATGCTTTTCCTTTCAGTGACAAGGCAAATAATTTCCTCATGACTCCATCTCTTGTCAAACCTGAAATCTTAAACAACTCACAAAGTTCAGTAAGTTTCAACAAATGAATACTAGGATTGACTGTCCCATCATAACAATCATTCCTAATTATTTCAATTATCCCAAGTGGTATTTGGAACGGGATACATTCAGTAGGTGGAGGAGACTTCTCTACCACGGGTGTGGTAAAGCGGCCTTCCCCAAGCAGCGAACTAAGAGTGCGATTTTCCATAAACATAACTAGTGAAACTAAAAACAAGAAACGAAAAGATTTAATTGCAAGATCTAAAGATATACCTTCAAACACTTACTTCCCCGGCAACGGCGCCAGAAATAGCTTGATGTCTACACACGCTTCTATTCTTGTAGACTATGTTGGGCCTCCAAGCGCAGAGGTTTGTAGGACAGCAGCAATTTCCCTCAAGTGGATGACCTAAGGTTTATCGAACTAAGGGAAGTAGGGGTTGAAGATGGTCTCTCTCAAGCAACCCTGCAACTAAGATACAAGAAGTCTCTTGTGTCCCCAACACACCTAATACAACTAGGAGTTGTATAGGTGCACTAGTTCGGTGAAGAGATGGTAAAATATGGATGATAGGAGTGGCAAAGCAAAGTAATATAAATCTGTAATAAAAAGTGCAGCAAGCAAACAAGTGGTAAACGTGAGCACAAATGGTATTGCAATGGTGGAAACAAGGCCTATGGATCATACTTTCACTAGTGGCAACTCCCAACAACATTAACATAATCGAATCACATGATATTTCCCATAAAACATGCAATGGAGACGCACCCGGAGGTCATTCCTTCGTGGTCAAGAGAGGACGAGAATTATGTAGGGCTACAAAAGCACACCTCAAAGTTCGTAGTTCTCAATCTAAGGATTTCCCAATGTCACCGCGGCCATCCAAAGAGAGTCCCACAATCACCACAACATATCTAAAGGATAGTCAAAGACAAGCACCAAGAGACTCTCAATCTTCAATCAACACACAAGAGAGGAAATCACCCATGAAAATATTTTCTGGGTCTCTCCGGACGAATTGAAGGAACTGAAGAAGCAGCTTGATAAACAGGAGAGTATGGGTCTCATCAGACCTAGTACGTCTCCTTGGGGCTGTGGTGTCTTATTTGTCAAGAAGAAAGATGGCACGGAGCGTCTCTACGTTGATTACCGGCCATTGAACAAGAAGACGATAAAGAACAAATATCCGCTCCCCAACATCAACGAACTCTTCGATCAGCTCAAAGGAGCTAAAGTGTTCTCTAAGCTCGACCTCCGAATGGGCTATCACCAAATTCGCATTCGCTAGGAAGACATTCCCAAGACGGCCTTCAGAACGAGCTACGGTTCATACGAGTATACCGTCATGTCTTTTGGTCTCGCCAATGCTCCTCCTACCTTTTCGAGGATGATGCACTACATCTTCAACCCCTATACTGGCGAGTTTGTTCTTGTGTATCTGGATGATATTCTGGTGCTTTCCAAGAATGAAGAAGATCACGAAAAGCACTTACGTCTGGTTCTTGATCGACTCCGAGAGCATAAATTCTATGCCAAGTTCTCCAAGTGCGAGTTCTGGCTCGATAAGGTTTTGTACCTGGGCCATATCATCTCAGCTGACGGTATTGCGGTAAATCCCGAGAAAGTTGAAGCAATTGTCAACTGGGAAGCTCCTCAGAACGTCAAGCAGCTCCGCAGTTTTCTGGGTCTTGCCAGCTATTGCAGAAGGTTCGTCGAGAACTTCTCCAAGATTGCCAAGCCTATTTCCAACTTGCTTCAGAAGAATGTCAAATACTTTTGGTCTCCAGATTGTGAAGTGGCATTCAAAACTCTCAAAGAAAAGCTCGTCTCTGCTCCAGTTCTGACTCCTCCAGATGAATCCAAGCCCTATGAAGTATTCTGTGATGCTTCTCTTCAAGGCCTTGGTGGTGTGCTTATGCAAGATAAGAGAATTGTGGCATACACTTCTCGTCAGCTCAAGCCAAGTGAGAAGAACTATCCCACACATGATCTCGAGCTAGCAGCTGTGGTACATGCTTTGATTACGTGGAGACATCTGTTGTTGGGCAGAAAGGTCGACATCTTCACTAATCATAAGAGCTTGAAGTACATCTTCACACAGCCGCATCTGAACCTCCGCCAGACTCGTTGGGTTGAAATGATCCAAGAGTATAATCCCAGCATTGAATACACTCCTGGCAAGGCGAATGTGATTGCAGATGCTTTGAGCAGAAAGGCATATTGCAACAGCTTTCTTATCAAGCCGTACCAGCCTGAGCTTTGTGAAGCATTCAGGAAACTCAACCTCCAAGTCGTTCCGCAGGGTTTTCTTGCAAATCTTCAAGTTGCTCCTACCTTGGAAGATCAGGTCCGTGAGGCCCAACTCAGGGATACCATGGTGAAGAAGGTGAAACATGGTATTGCAAAGGGCACTCCAAAATACAAGTGCTTCCGTGTTGATGAGAGAGATACCTTGTTCTTCGAGGACAGACTCGTTGTTCCCAAAGGTGATCTCATGAAGCTCATAATGGAAGAAGCTCATGATTCTCTCCTTTCCATTCATCCTGCCAGTTCCAAGATGTATCAAGACCTCAAGCAGTCTTACTGGTGGACACGCATGAAAAGGGAGATTGCCCAATTCGTGAATGAATGTGATGTGTGCAGAAGAGTGAAAGCAGAACATCAACGTCCAGCCGGTCTTCTCCAACCTCTTCCTATTCCCGAGTGGAAGTTCGACCACATTGAAATGGACTTCGTCACTGGCTTTCCTAAATCCAAGCGAGGAAATGATGCTATCTTTGTGGTGATTGACAAGCTTACCAAAGTCGCTCACTTCCTGCTAGTCAAAGAATCCATCAATGCAGCTCAATTGGCAGAGCTGTACACTTCCAGAATTGTGTCTTTACATGGCATTCCTCAAGTTATATCCTCAGACCGTGGAAGTTTGTTCACTTCAAGGTTCTGGGACTCCTTTCAGTCCGCCATGGGCACTAAGATCAGGTTCAACACTGCTTTTCACCCTCAGACTAGTGGTCAAGTCGAGAGAGTGAATCAGATTCTAGAAGACATGCTCAGAGCCTGTGTCATCTCCTTTGGCATGAAATGGGAAGACTGCCTTCCATTTGCCGAGTTCTCTTACAACAACAGCTTTCAAGCAAGTGCAGGCAAAGCTCCGTTTGAAATCCTCTATGGCAGAAAGTGCCGTACCCCTCTCAACTGGTCTGAAACAGGCGAACGCCAACTTCTTGGCAATGACTTGATCTCAGAAGCCGAAGAAATGTGCAAAGTCATACGTGAGAATCTCAAGGCCGCTCAGTCGCGTCAGAAGAGCTACTATGACGGCAAGCATCGTGATTTGGCTTTCAACATTGATGATCATGTTTATCTCCGTGTGTCTCCGATGAAAGGCACCCAAAGATTCGGTATCAAAGGAAAGCTTGCTCCTAGATACGTCGGGCCTTTCAAGATTCTTGGCAAGAGAGGCGATCTAGCCTATCAACTTGAGCTCCCTTCAAACTTCGCCAATGTTCATGATGTCTTCCATGTGTCTCAACTTCGCAAATGCTTCAAGGCACCTGAGCGCATGATTCCGTTTGAAGAGATTGATCTTCAACAAGACCTGTCCTACCGAGAGCACCCAGTTGCCATTCTCGAACAAACCGAACACAAGACCCGCAACAAGTCCATCAAATTTCTGAAAGTCAAGTGGTCACATCACACCGACCGAGAAGCTACCTGGGAACGAGAAGATCATCTTCGTTCCGAGTACCCTTCCTTTTTCCAGTCCTAGATCTGGGGCGAGATCTTTTTGTAGTAGAGGAGAGTTTGTAATGCCCCGGATGTAATACTTTCCCTTTTGGGTATATAATATATCTCCGGCTTCATCTATTTCCATTCCGGGTTCTTTGTCTTTTGGGTTTTCATCGTTTTGTTGTGTGAGTGTGTGGCATTCATTCATATCATGTAGACATGTGCATTGCATTGCATTTGTGTTGTCGGTTGCATCCGGTTCCACGCATTCCTTCCCGTTGTCCGTTTCGCGTTCCGGAGCTCCCTCCCGTGTCCGTGACGTCCAGTAGGCCTACTTTGGTGTTTGGGCGTGTAACGTTACCGGTGTGCCGCGAGGTTGTTGTGTGTGTTGTTGTTTTGTTGTGTGCAACCCGCCTCTCAAATCTCGTCGCGTTTGGACTCCGTTGGCTATCCCATCAGTTATTCGTGTGGGTCCAAAGTGCCTTCACTTTGTGTCCCAGAAACACCCCTACATGCAGTCCACTACCCTCTCCTAGGCCCATCTAGACTTCCCCCGCGATCGGATCCGTCGGATCGCGATCGGAGGGCTCTAAACACCCCCTAAATCCCTCAACCCTAAAAATCTGCTATTTATAGACCCCTAGTCTATTTTGGCATCCCTAACCTCTAGCCCCTTCTTCCCCACTTCTTCCCCCTCATTTTTTGGATCTGGACAGCTAAACTGCCACTTGGATTTCCTCCTCGAGCCACTCCATCGAGCGCCGACCCGATTCCTTCGACCAGCCGTGGGTCAACGCCCGTTCCCAGATCGAGCCGACCCCCTCGGGTCACCGTTCCTTCGATCCTTCTGGCGAAGGCCAGGACCACATCACCGCTGGGCCTCGCCTCAGCCAGATCGGCGCGCCCCTCCTCCAGGCTCCCTCGTCTCTCCATCGAGCCGGCCCACTCCCGCACTCCCTTCGCCTCAGTCGCCAGCTGGGCGCGCCAGCCGCCTCCCGCCGCTCCGACCAGGCCGCCGCCCTCCGCGGGCCGCCGCCTCCGCGGGCCCAGCCACCCGAGCCGCCGTCCGCCAGGCGCACGGGCCGGTCTCCCTCCCGCAGGCCGCCGCCTCCCGCTGGGCCCTCAGCGCCGGACGCCTCCCGCCGAAGCCCGCAGGCCGCAGCCACCCGAGCCGCCGCGCCGCTCCAGGCCGGCCGCGTCCCTCCGCCGCTTCGGGCCGAGCCGCCCGAAGGCCCATCTCCCGAAGGCCAGCAGCAGCGGGCCGCCAGATCGCCACCTCCTTCCAGCCCGTCTTCGTCCGCCGGGCCAGATCCATCTCCACTCCGGGCCCGAGCCCATTTCTTCAGATCTGAGGTTGCCACCCTAAAACCACTAAGTCTGTAGATTTCTTATCTGTCTGATGCTATCTTGCAACTGCTATATCTTTTAGTGTGTTTATCCGTTTCGCGCAAATAGCATGTCCAGACGTTCGTGGTGATGAGCACTACGTTTTATCTTTTGGTGCCATGCATGTTAGAGATCATCTAGGTGCTTGTTTTGCTGTTGCAAGAGTGCATCGTGATATAAACTGCTGCTATGTGATGTTTTTATGCCATCTTTGCCATGTGATAACTTTTAGCTCGTTTGTCCGAATGATGCAAATGACATGTCCACGTGTTCGTCTTGCCATGCTCCACTTGTTGTATGTATTAGGTTGCATGATAGATTTATTCTTGCCATGTTTATCATCGTTGCAAAGTGCCATGTGGCTGTGATGATGTTTCACTTGTTATGAAATGCCATCTTGTTGAGCTCGTTGCTATCGTTGTGTTTATCTCCATGATGCATGCTTGTGTGTTTCGGAATCACCATCATGTGTACTTTGATGAGGTGCTTACCACTTGCCATGTTTAGTTTCGAGGTGACTTAAACTTGCTCTTTTAGATGCCATGATGAATTGCTGTTTTAGGACTTAGTGGTTTTTCACTAAGTCTGAAATCTGTAACGTTCCGATGCCATGTTTGCTTGCTGCTCTAGGACAAACCATGTTAGTTTTGGAGTGGATCTTGATTGTTCCTTGTAGTATATATTGTTGGCTTTCCATCCATGTCCTCACATGCCTATTTGAGTGGCTGTAGCATGTTTATCTTTTGCTCCAAAGTTTCAATAAAATTCTGCTGCCAGAATTTTATTGTCAAGTTCAATATGTCCAAGCTCATTGCTATTGATCCGTGGCTCCTTTGGGGGTGCACCTTTGGACTTATTTGCTGTAGTATATGTCTAGTTTATGTTCATGTCCTTTGCCATGATGTTTGAGTGCTGTAGCTTAATTATTTTGTGCTCCGAAGTTGCTATGTTGCTGTAATTTTCAGCTTTCGCTCATTTCTTGTTTCGGGCATAACTTTTAGCCCGTAACTCCGATTTCAGCGAGTCTTATATGAAACTTGATTGATTTTCTGTGTAGATTAATAATATCATATTGTTATCTTGTTTTGAGGTGTTTTGCTCGAGTGCTATTTTAAGTGCTCCGTGTGCATCCTTAGTGCATCCATCATGCATCCATCATTTTCGAGTGCGCATTGCATCTTGTTGATTTGTGCCTTGTGTGGTTGTATTGTTTAGAGCCGGAAGCTGAGACCGAGTACGAGTACGAGCACGAGGTTACCAACGAGGTTGAGCACGAGGACCCTTCTTACGATCCGAACGACTTCTCTTCAGGCAAGATGACCGAACCCCGATAACATTACTATCTTTGCCTTTTGCTAGTAGTTCCGCTCTATAGATTTGCCTCGATGCCCATGTTCTTCCTGTCAGCCTCCTACTTGTAACCATTGCCATGTTTAACCACCCTACCTACGCAAACCGTTGCTTGGCTAAGTACGCTTCGCTCGGCCCTTCTTATAGCATTGCTAGCTGCAGGTGAAGATCGAAGATGCTTGCTTCATGTTGAAGTTTTGTTGGGTTATATCACACTATATAAATGCTTAAAATGAAATCATCTATATATTGGCAAGGGTGGAAGGCTAAGCCTTTTGCTTGGTGATTTGTTCCACTCATGCCGTTAGGAACCGTATAAACCGGTGTTATGCTCCTTGATTATGCGTTCCTAACACGGTTGGGGTGTATGGGACCCCCTCGATAAACCGCTAAGTGCTAAGTCTTTTCCAGCAAGTCCCAACTTTCGTACTATTTGCCTAATAACTAAATAACTTGCATAGGGAGTAATTAACCCGAGTTCTTAATCAACAACCCCGGGCCAGTGCTCCTCATGAGTGTTGGTCCGAAACGGGGAGCCTGCGGGGTCACCACGAGGGAACTCGAGGATTGATATAAACCCGTAGCTTCGCCCATCCGGTCGTGTCCTGAGACTTAGATACGCGTGGCTACTATCAGGGTGTCGACACGCCGGGAGGATTTGCTGGATTAGCCTTACCTTAGTTCGGTATATCTTGAGCACGGGATTCCGAGAATACTAGTTGCGACTCCGCGGATCGTGGGCTTGTAATGGGTCAAGTTGGAACACCCCTGCAGGGTTATGAACTTTCGAAAGCCGTGCCAGCGGTTATGTGGCAGATGGGAGCTTGTTAATATCCGGTTGTAGATAACTTGACACAATGTTTCTAATACACTACCAGCGTGTGTTCCGTGACCGTCAATTTCCGAATAGGGATTCGGGAGTTGAACACGGAGGGGTTATGTTTGTTGAGCTTGTAGCTAGGATCACTTCGTGATCACTTCTCGTCCGAGGCTTTCTCTTCTCGCTCTCACTCACGTAAGCTAGTTGCTAGTTGCTGCTGCAGACACCTATTCTTTTCTTCAGCCTTTATCCTCTCCCAAAGGCTTAAATAGTCTTGTTACCCTGGAACGGGATTGCTGAGTCCTCTGTGGCTCACAGTTACTTCACCACACCAAATGCAGGTCCAGCTGTGAGCTATCCAGGTGATGGCACCGAGCTGGATTGGGAGTACGACGAGGAGCGTAGTCGGTACTATGTTCGCTATCCGGATGATCAGTAGTGGAGACTTCTACTAGGATTCGATCCGCCTGTGGATGTTATTTAAGTTTGGTATCTTGACATTTGGATTTTGCCCTTAGAGGGTTGTGATATTTCTTAATGTATGATGTTTGAGACATGTATTTTGTTGTGTGACGTGGCGAGTGTAAGCCAACTATTTATGTTTACAATCCCCTCTTTTACATGAGATGTGCAAAGATTACCAAACTTGAGATCATTCTAGGATGGACTTATGCCTTTAAGTCGTGCCTCGACACGTAGGAGGTATAACTCCATCCTGGGCATTACAATTTCCCATAAAACATGCAATGGAGACGCACTCGGAGGTCATTCCTTTGTGGTCAAGAGAGGACGAGAATTATGTAGGGATACAAAAGCACACCTCAAAGTTCGTAGTTCTCAATCTATGGATTTCCCAATGTCACCGCGGCCATCCAAAGAGAGTACCACAATCACCACAACAAATCTCAAGGATAGTCAAAGACAAGCACCAAGAGACTCTCAATCTTCAATCAACACACAAAAGAGGAAATCACTCATGAAAATATTCTTCTAATCCATGTCCAATAGACCGCTGTCACCTTGGTCTCGGGGATTATACTAGATAAAGACAAGTGAGTACATCAATCCAATACATAGAGGAAGGGGAAATATCATGGGATCACCCTAGATTAGCATAGCCTATGATCACAACGAAGATCACATCATGGGAGAGAGAATTGACCACATAGCTACTGGTAGAAACCTCAGCCCCGAGGAGGAACTACTCCCGCATCATGGAGGGAGGAAGCAACGTCGATGGAGATGAATCCGGGGGCACTTCCCCATCCCGGCAGGATGCCGGCACAGGAATTCTGGTCCCCCGAAACTTGGTGGCGATGGCGGCGGAGATCGGAATTGTTTCTGGAGAAAAGGGTTCTGGAATCAGGGTTTTCGCGATGGGAGAATAAATAGGAGGCCAAGTAGGGCACCAGAGGAGGTGGGAGCCCCCCAGGCGGCCCCCCGGCGCGGCCAGGGGTGGGGCCGTGCCATCAGGGCGCCTGGGGCCCCTCTGGCCCCACTTCTGGCGCATGGAAGCTTCTGGAGCGCTGATTTTTTATATATTTTTCCCGGAATTTTTCTGGCAATTTAAGTAATGGGAAAACCTGAAATACAAAAACAGCAGAAAACAAAAACTGGCACTAGGGTGCACTGAGTTAATAGGTTAGTCCAAATATGATCAAAAGTGTATGAAAGTGTATCAAAAGCATAGCAATATCACCCAAAACATGCATGGAGCAAGCAGAAATTATAGATACGTTTGGGACGTATCAAAGCTCCATGCAGATGGACTTCTAGAGTCTCTTGATTATGAATCATTTGACACGTGCGAACCATGCCTCTTGGGCAAGATGACCAAGACTCCGATCTCCGGAACAATGGAGCGAGCGACCAACTTATTGGAAATCATACATGTCGATGTGTGCGGTCCAATGAGTGTTGAAGCTCGCGGAGGCTATCGTTATGTTCTCACCCTCACAGATGACTTAAGTAGATATGGGTATGTCTACTTGATGAAACACAAGTTTGAGACCTTTGAAAAGTTCAAGGAATTTCAGAATGAGGTTGAGAATCAACGTGACAGAAAAATAAAGTTCTTACGATCGGATCGTGGAGGAGAATATTGAAGTCACGAATTTGGCACGCACCTAAGGAACTATGGAATTGTTTCACAGTTGACACCGCCTGGAACACCTCAGCATAATGGTGTGTCCGAACGTCGTAATCGTACTCTATTAGACATGGTGCGATCTATGATGTCTCTCATCGACTTACCGCTATCTTTTTGGGGTTATGCTTTAGAGACTGCCGCATTCACTTTAAATAGGGCTCCGTCTAAATCCGTTGAGACGACACCGTATGAACTTTGGTTTGGTAAGAAACCTAAGCTGTCGTTTTTGAAAGTTTGGGGTTGCGATGCTTATGTCAAGAAACTTCAACCTGAAAAGCTCGAACCCAAATCGGAAAAATACGTCTTCATAGGATACCCTAAGGAAACTATTGGGTATACCTTCTACCTCAGATCCGAAGGCAAGGTCTTCGTTGCAAAGAATGGATCCTTTCTGGAGAAAGAGTTTCTCTCGAAAGAAGTGAGTGAGAGGAAAGTGGAACTTGATGAGGTGACAGTCACCCCTTCCGAACCGGAAAGTAGCGCAGCACACGAAGATGTTCCTGTGGTGCCTGCATCGACTAGGTAGGAAGTTAATGATGATGATCATGAAGCTTCAGATCAAGTTACTACTGAACTTCGAAGGTCCACAAGGACACGTTCCGCACCAGTGTGGTACGGTAACCCTGTCATGGAAATCATGTTGTTAGACAACGGTGAACCTTCAAACTATGAAGAAGCGATGGCGGGCCCAGATTCCAACAAATGGCTTGAAGCCATGAAATCCGAGATAGAATCCATGTATGAAAACAAAGTATGGACTTTGGTGGACTTGCCCGATGATCGGCACGCCATAGAAAACAAATGGATCTTTAAGAAGAAGACTGACGCGGATGGTAATGTGACCATCTATAAGGCTCGGCTTGTCGCTAAAGGTTATCGATAGGTTCAAGGGATTGACTACAACGAGACTTTCTCTCCCGTAGCGATGCTAAAGTCCGTCCGAATCATGTTAGCAATTGTTGCATACTATGATTATGAGATATGGCAAATGGACGTCAAAACGGCATTCCTTAATGGCTTCCTCAAGGAAGAACTATATATGATGCAGCCGGAAGCTTTTGTCGATCCTGAGAATCCTAACAAAGTATGCAAGCTCCAGCGCTCAATCTATGTGCTGGTGCAAGCATCTCGGAGTTGGAATATTCGCTTTAATGATGTGATCAAAGCGTTTGGGTTTATACAGACTTGGGGAGAAGCCTGTATTTACAAGAAAGTGAGTGGGAGCTCTGTAGCATTTCTCATATTATATGTGGATGATATATTGCTGATGGGAAATGATATAGAATTCTTGAAAAGCATAAAGGCCTACTTGAATAAGAGTTTTTCAATGAAGGACCTTGGAGAAGCTGCTTACATATTAGGCATCAAAATCTATAGAGATAGATCGAGACGCCTCATTGGTCTTTCACAAAGCACATACCTTGATAAGATATTGAAGAAGTTCAATATGGATCAGTCCAAGAAAGGGTTCTTGCCTGTATTGCAAGGTATGAGATTGAGCACGGCTCAATCCCCGACCACGGCAGAAGATAGAGAAAAGATGAGTGTCATCCCCTATGCCTCAGCCATAGGTTCTATTAGGTATGCCATGTTGTGTACCAGACCTGATGTGAACCTTGCCATAAGTTTGGTGGGGAGGTACCAAAGTGATCCCGGTATGGAACACTGGACAGCGGTCAAGAATATCCTGAAGTACCTGAAAAGGACTAAGGATATGTTTCTCGTTTATGCAGGTGATGAAGGGCTCGTCGTAAAGGGTTACGTCGATGCTAGCTTCGACACAGATCTGGATGACTCCAAGTCACAAACCGGATACGTGTATGTTTTGAATGGTGGGGCAGTCAGCTGGTGCTGCTGCAAGCAAAGCGTCGTGGCGCATTCTACATGTGAAGCGGAGTACATAGCTGCTTGCGAAGCAGCGCAGGAAGGAGTCTGGATGAAGGAGTTCATCACCGACCTAGGAGTCATTCCAAGCGCGTCGGGCACGATGACTCTCTTCTGTGACAACACTGGAGCTATTGCCATTGCCAAGGAGCCCAGGTTTCACAAGAAGACCAAGCACATCAAGCGCCGTTTCAACTCCATCCGGAATTATATTCAAGATGGAGACATAGATATTTGTAAAGTGCGTATGGATCTGAATGTCACAGATCTGTTGACTAAACCTCTTCCACGAGCAAAACATGATCAACACCAGAACTCTATGGGTGTTCGATTCATCACAATGTAACTAGATTATTGACTCTACTGCAAGTGGGAGACTGTTGGAAATATGCCCTAGAGGCAATAATAAAATGGTTATTATTATATTTCCTTGTTCATGATAATTGTCTGTTATTCATGTTTGAATTGTATTATCCGGAAACAGTGATACATGTGTGAATACATAGACCACAACGTGTCCCTGGTAATCCTCTAGTTACTAGCTCGTTGATCAACAGATGGTTACGGTTTCCTGACCATGGACATTGGATGTCATTGATAACGAGATCACATCATTAGGAGAATGATGTGATGGATAAGACCCAATCCTAAGCCTAGCACAAGATCGTGTAGTTCGTAATGCTAAAGCTTTTCCAATGTCAAGTATCTTTTCCTTAGACCATGAGGTTGTGCAACTCCCGGATACCGTAGGAATACTTTGGGTGTGCCAAACGTCACAACGTAACTGGGTGGCTATAAAGGTACACAACGGGTATCTCCAAAAGTATCTGTTGGGTTGGCACGAACCGAGACTGGGATTTGTCACTCCGTATGACGGAGAGGTATCTCTGGGCCCACTCGGTAAGACATCATCATAATGAGCTCAATGTGGCTAAGGTGTTGGTCACGGGATGATGTATTACGGAACCAGTAAAGAGACTCGCCATGACGAGATTGAACAAGGTATCGGTATACCGACGATCGAATCTCGGGCAAGTACTATACTGATAGACAAAGGGAATTGTATACAGGATTGACTGAATCCTTGACATCGTGGCTCATCCGATGAGATCATCGAGGAACATGTGGGAACCAACATGGGAATCCAGGTCCCGCTGTTGGTTATTGACCGGAGAGTCTTCTCGGTCATGTCTACGTGTCTCCCGAACCCGTAGGGTCTACACACTTAAGATTCGGTGACGCTAGGTGTCGTCGAAATAGCACGGCAGATGTCCGGTTTAGCGGACTTGATGATGGAACCATCGCACGGGTTAGCTTGAAGGGGTTCGTAGCACACAAAGGACACAGAGAGTTATACTAGTTCGGCCCCTTCGATGAAGGTAAAAGCCTACGTCTAGTTGGTTTGGTATTGCTTGGGCGTCGGTTTACAGGGAGCGGATCGCTTGCCTGTAGTCTCGACGGGTTGATTCTTGCTTGTCCCTGAACCGTCGCCGGGTCGTCCCTTTATATAGAGGTGACGCCTGGTCCGGTTTATAGAGTCCCGAGGCCGGCTCATACTTGTGTCCGCCTCGGTCTCTGTCTTTTCTTCCTTATCTCTCAAGTTACATCGCTTGGCGGTTTACAAACCACACTTCTATACATGGGCCCTAAGATCTCATGGGCCGTAGCCTTTACTAAATATTACAACCAAGTATAATATAATTAAGCCGGTTTACACTAGCCGGTTTATACCTGCTAGTCATATCCCTGACATTAGGCCCCAGAATGATTTGAACTTGTTCATATCAGTCTTCCTTGTCTTGTATAATTTTCTTCTGTCTTCACACTCTTGTAAACCGGCTCTGACGTCATCTTCGAGACTCACTAGATCTGATCGTGACATCATCTCCGCATTTAACGCTGTGAGCTGTACCATAGCTTTGTTTAATGGTTATCCGAAAAATCGAGGCGTCAAAAGGATCTTTGTCCGATCTTTGCTCCCTCGAATCCCGCACATGTCGCTTCGCATTTGTCCTTTCGCTTATAAATACCGCTGTCCCCCTTCGTTCTTCCTTCTTCTCGCCTCTTCTTCCTTCGTTCGCCGCCCGAGCTTCAAGACTCCATTGACGCCCGAGCTTGGAGCGCCGCCGTCACCTTGCCGAGTCAAGACCTCCCTGGCCGCTGCATCAACCTGTTTCGACCAGAGAACTCTGCCGCTGTCCTCCATTGTTCAGGTACGTCCTTTCTTCCTCATTACCGATCTGTATCTTCTAGGGTTCTTCCCTTGTTCTTCCGCCATTAAAGTTTTCAATGAAAGCTTTGTCTTGTTCCTCGTACATACTTACTTCATAGAAAATTTGTGACCTTTAGGCCCAGTTAACAGATCTTCCACTAGTATTAGCTTTAGATCTCACCACCTATACTTAATCCTATAGATTCATCTGCTCCGCATAAGATCCCTGGCGTTTCTTCTCGTATTTTCTTGCACTTTATTTTTCTTTTCCTCGCACGCCCAGATCTGTTTTACTTTAGCTGTTTACAAGGAAACTGTTTCTTCTCCTTTGTAGATCCATTAGATATACTCCGGTTTAAACTGTTATGCCCTGTTCTTGCAAAACTTTTGAAATTGAATGCGACGGTTTAGCTGTTCCTCTTTTACTATCGTGAACCGGAAATGACGTAGCTCGCTGTTATTGCCGGTTTAACCATGCCATTAGTCCTCAGTTCAAACCGTTGCGTAACTTTCATAGATTTCCGGTTTATACTGCCGTACCCGCATAATCCGTTTTTTGCACTTTATCTTTTACAGTACTTGTCCTTCCATTGCAATGGCCAAGCAGTATGTCTCCTGTGATTGGGTCCCTTCCATCATTACGGAGGAAGACTTGGTCAAAATTTCTGAAATTGGTACGTTAGGCCCTCAGTCTGTTTTGAAGTGGCGGGCTCCGGGGAATGAATGTCCTCCTACTCCCAGGCCCGGGGAGGTTATTGTGTTCTTTGATCACATATCTCGAGGCTTCTCTCCCCCCGGTTCAAAGTTTTTCCGGGATGTTCTTGCTGCCTTCCAACTCCACCCTCAGGACATTGGACCCAACTCTGTTTCAAATATCTATGACTTCCAAGTATTTTCGGAGGTGTATTTGCAAGAAGAACCGTCTGTCGATCTGTTCCGAGATTTCTTCCACCTGAACCGGCACACAGAATTCACCAGCGGACCGCATCAGGAGCTCGGTGGTGTTAGTATCCAGAAAAGGAGAGACGTTGTTTTTCCTCACGCCGCTTTACACACGCATCCAAAGGGTTGGAACAAGTCATGGTTTTATTGCATTGACACTTCTCCTGAAGGGGAGAACCCTTTGCCGGGGTATCGTGAAACCCGTATTCCGGAGGATCATCCTTTACCACAACGGCTCAGCTCTGTCGAGCGGACCCGGTTTTCATCACAGCTCTCCAGGTTAAGAGCTTTCATAGCCAATGGCTTAACTGGAACTGATTTTATTCGCTGCTGGTTGTCTTGGAGCATCCTTCCCTTAAGCCGGCGATCACAACTGATGTGCCAGTACTCTGGTAAACCGGACGATCCTCAACGGTTTATCAAGGACAAATTATCTGAATCGGAGGTTATTGAGTCGGCTAAAAAGATGATCAACGTCACTTTAGCAGACTGCAGCAAAGTCGGGCTAGCTCCGTATTATAAGAAGAACAAACTGCCTGCGGTAAGTTTTACTTTGCCCTGTATTTGTAACCCATTTCTTTAAACCGTCTTTTCAATTGTCTTTCTTTCCTTTGAATAGTCTGATGATCCTTTCTGGAAGAGAAAGCCTCAGGAGAAAAGCGGCAAACAAGCGCGCCGAAAAACCTTTGCCAATAAGAAAAGAAAAGCAGCTGTTGACGCCAGTTCTCCCGCTGAAGATGATGATCCGGATTCCGAGGTATGAATTAATCCGGTTTGAATTTTGCTTTCTTGAACTTATATCTGTATCTAATGATAACCTTTCCACAGGAGTTAGCTGAAGGTGATAATCCCGCCGAAGTTGAGGTAACCATTCTTTCCTCTGATTCAGAACCTCTTCCATAAAAAAGTCGTCGGACCGTTCGGAAATACCAATTCTCTCACCCTTATGCTCAGTTGGATCCTAATTTTATTTTGAAGAAACAACAGCATGAAGCTCTTCGCCGGACCACTCGCCATAGTGGCCTGGCAATGGAATCATCCGGAATTTCTTTAACTCCGGCTCGAAAACGCCGTGCTGAGGTGATACTTTCTCCGACTCTCCTTCATCCCAAGGCCGGGCTTATCCGAAAACCTCTTAAACCGTCTGACCCTGATTATCAGGAAACTCCGCTTTCTTCTTCCGGTGAATCAACTGCCACGCAGCTTCCTCCATTGAAAATTGTCCCAGGGTAAATCTTTTTAACCTTTCCGGTTTATGATTCCCTTTTTGTTTTATAACATTAACTCATTTCGCATACTCTTTTCAGCAAGCCAAAGCCTAGCAAGAAATCCAAGGCAAACAAGCCTCCTGCTGAGACCACTGCAGATGATCCGGCCGATGATCCGGCAACGACCATTCCTCCAGAAAGCGAGCCCATAGCTCCTCTTGAAGATCCTGCGCCTACGGATCACCTCTCCGTACCCGAAAATCCTACTGCTGAAGATGCCCATAATCCGCCAAGTCCAGCCCGGGTCAACTCTCCTCAGATTAATCCGGCGTCTCCCAATCCGGCTCATACTGCGACTCCTCCCACTGCACCTACTTCTCCAGAAGTTGTAGTGACTGGGACTGCATTCGTTGCTCCGGCTGAGCCCACCGTTTTAGCCAAGCATACGGCTAAAACAGAGAAGCTATACAAGGAGAAAGGCAAATGGAGTACTGAAGTATCCAACCTTGCAGGCATGAGCGCCCAAGAAATCTATTCTGGGTACTTAAACCGGCTCCACAGTAGCCGAGACTATGAAGCAAGTTTGGTTAACTTAATGAGGGAGAAATATGAGGTAATCCTTTTCTTCTGACTTTGTACTTTTGATATGCTTCTATCCCATAACAGCCCCCAAGTTCCGGTTTAGCTGTGTGCTGAAGGTGAACCGGAACTTTGTAGTTTGAACAATTGATCTTTACATTAGCCCCCAAGTATCAAGTAGATAACTTGTTTATGTATTTGATACTTGTAAAAATTTCTGATGATACTTCAACCATCCATTAGCCCCCAAGTGTCAAGTAGACAACTTGTTTGTGTGCTTGAGACTTGTAATCCTTGAATTGCTGTTACCTATTGCTTCAACTGCCATTAGCCCCCAAGTGTCAAGTATACAACTTGTTTGTGTGCTTGAGACTTGTCTGATTTTTGCTTCTTGTCTTGTGATTTGTGCTTGCAGGCTGAGTTAAACCGGAACTCTGATGAAATCAATGAACTGCGGAGCCGTCTTGCTGAGACAGAATCTGCCGCTTCAAAGGCTAAAAAAGATCTTCAGGTGAGTTTAAAGACTGCTGAAGATCTGAAGAAATACTTTGAAGAAGAACGGACCACTTTTGAGGTTCAAAAGAAAGATCTGGAGAAAAGGATTCAAGATGCCGAAGGGGCGCTTAATCCGGTTACAGAAGAGTTAACCGGTTTAAAGCAGCAAATTGAGATGATGACCACTGCAATCTTTGGTAAGTATAATCTGAACTCCTGCTTTATCCCTGTAATCTTCTAACTGTGCCGGTTTAACCGTTATATCCATATGCAGGGCGCCGTGTCTCCCATCTTGGGGATGACGTACGGAAGAAGCTTAAAGCGTGTTACACCTTGGTCGAGCAGCTGTATTCCGGCGCTCAGAGGATCATCAGTGCAACTTCATTCGGTAAACCGGCCCCTACGACTATCCAGGACACATTGAAAAAATTATCTGTCTTGCCGGTTCGTCTTGAAGAAGTCAAAAAATCTGCGGCCCGAGGTGGTGCTCTTCTGGCCCTTACCAGGGCTAAGGCCTGGGTCCCGGATCTTGATCCGGAGGAAGCTTTAACCGGTTTTCCTGATACAAAAGACGACGGCTCAACTTTTACTGCAAAGGATCTTTACGCCTTGACAAAGGAGATGCGTCCCCTCGCCAGCAAGCTTGCAGCTGAGTCCGATTTATCCAGGTATCATCCAGGATATGACTTGCAAAACGAACGGGTGGAGCGGCCGGTTTATGACACCGTCAACTTAATCCCGCCGGTTCGTCCTCATACCTTTGCTCCTGATATTGAACCTTCTGAGCTTATCAACGACGAGATGTATTACCGGGCTTTGACGAAGATTGACTGGCGTGTGCCGGACTTCCAACCGCTTCAAGAAGATGAAGATATTCCGGATCAAGGTGATGGCCAGCCGTCTCAGCAAGGAGGAGCATAGCTTAAATTTTATTGTTGTAATCAGTCTCTGTTTTGCCAAACAATGTTTCCAATCCGTCGGGCTTGCTATGCCTTGTAATAGGATAGCTAAAACTTGATCTGCTTTAATCCGGATATTCTGTCTTTCTTATGTGAAATATTTGCCGATTTAAATGTTGTCTGATATTGTTTATCTTGCATAGCCTCTGCTCCTGCAGAAATAATACTGAAAATATGTCCTAGTGGTTTACCACTGGACGGATTAAATTGTTCTCTTAAAACGTCAAATAAGTATATACTCATACCAGAAATAACGTTATACCTGAGATTTATATACGCTCAATACTCTTAATCCGGCAGGACTTTAAAGTCTCTTGATGAAGACCTTCATGGCTCTAATTAGAAACCCGGCAAACTCCGGTTCATCTTGTTCTCCAAGACTTTGTTCAGAAATTTGTGGCTTGTTGCCTGATATATGATCCGGGTTTTAATGAACACCGGGTTACTCATGCTGGCATTTGTGACCCAGACTTTCCACTTTATAGATATGTGGTCAGCTTCTGTAGCTGCTCCACTCCGGTTTAAAGGGTTATAAAACATAAAAAAAAAGATGCAAATTTTGCAAATAAGACCATGTAGTCGAGGCTTTTTAAGAGCTGCCAGGCTCAAAGCAAGGTTCAGCCAATCAATGAGACGTGGATTATCCATCTTTCCCAGGGGGGCTAGCCAATCACTGAACGTGGGCAAAACCATTCTTTTCAGAGGGCCGATAGAACCGCAAATAAAAACTGAGCCAATCAATGGGACGTGGGCAAAACCATTCTTTCCCAGAGGGCCTAGCCAATCACTGAACGTGGGCGAACCATTCTTTTCAGAGGGCCGATAGAATCGTACATAAAAATTGAGCCAATCACTGGGACGTGGGCAAAACCATTTTTCCCAAAGGGCCTAGCCAATCACTGAACGTGGGCGAACCATTCTTTTCAGAGGGCCGATGTACATAAAAATTGAACCAATCAATGGGACGTGGATTATCCATCTTTCCCAGAGGGCCTCCATGGTTCCTCCTGAACCGGTGGGTAAATCGTGAAGCGTCCTCTCTTCGAACCGGATATGATCTCATGTTCTTTAGAAAGTTTTATTGCTCCTTTGTATACTCTGCAAAAAATCAACTTCTAAACCGGCCAATATATTGAAATATAATATCTGATAAAAAACTTGTATGGTTGTCCTCACAGGATATTTGTATATGGAAAAAGGGTTGAGCCCCCGGTTTACCGAGGGTGCCGGTTTATTCATTACTCATAATATATACATAGGATACATTGGAGCACGTAGCTCAAGTATAGTATGGCCGTAAATGGGCAATTTTCCACGGCCTCTTCGTCTCCTCTTCTGACGTCCGTGAGTCCTTGTGTTCTCGAACGTCCACCAGGTAATATGAACCGTTGTGTAGATTCTTACTGACCACAAAGGGTCCTTCCCAAGGTGGGGATAGCTTGTGCATATCTGTTTGATCTTGGATGAGCCGGAGTACCAAGTCGCCCTCCTGGAACGTCCTTGTTCTGATCCGGCGGCTATGATATCTGCGTAAGTCTTGTTGATAAATCGCAGATCGTGCTGCAGCTATATCACGCTCTTCATCCAGCCGGTCTAAACTGTCCTGTCTTGCTCTCTCGTTGACTGCTTCAACATAAGCCGTCACCCTTGGTGAATCATGACGTATATCGCTCGGAAGGACTGCTTCAGCACCATAGACCATGAAGAAAGGTGTGTAACCTGTAGACCGGTTTGGTGTAGTGTTGATACTCCAAAGAACAGATGGCAACTCCTCAACCCAACATCCTGGGGTTCTCTGCAAAGGTGTCATAAGCCGGGGTTTGATACCTCGCAAAATCTCCTGATTTGCCCTTTCAGCCTGACCATTGGATTGGGGGTGGGCCACAGAAGACACGTCCAAACGAATATGTTCTCGTTGACAGAATTCTTCCATCTCACCCTGAGATAAATTAGTGCCATTGTCTGTGATGATGCTGTGTGGAAAGCCAAACCGGAAAATTACTTTTTTGATGAATTTGACCGCCATTGCCGCATCACACTTGCTTATAGGCTCCGCTTCAACCCACTTTGTAAACTTGTCTACTGCTACTAGTAGATGAGTTTTCTGATCTTGGGATCGCTTGAAGGGTCCAACCATATCAAGCCCCCAAGTCGCAAACGGCCAAGTTATTGGTATCATCCGGAGCTCCTGCGCCGGAACCAGAGCACGCCTTGAAAATTTCTGACAAGCGTCACACTTCCGGACTAGATCTGCCGCATCTGCATGAGCAGTTAACCAATAGAAACCATGCCGGAATGCTTTAGCCACCAATGATTTTGAACCGGCATGATGACCACAATCCCCTTCATGAATCTCGCGAAGAATCTCACAACCTTCCTCAGCTGATACACACCGCTGAAATACTCCAGAAGTACTGCGATGGTGAAGCTCTCCGTTTGCAATCGTCATGGACTTAGAACGCCGGATTATCTGTCATGCTTCTTCTTCATCGTCTGGTAACTCTCCTCGGCTCAGGTATGCCAAATAGGGCAGCGTCCAATCTGGAATAACATGGAGTGCTGCAACTAACTGTGCCTCTGGGTCAGGAACAGCTAGGTCTTCCTCCGACGGCACCTGAACCGAAGGACTGTGCAATTCATCCAAAAAAGTGTTTGGTGGCACCGGTTTACGTTGAGACCCCAGCCGGCTTAGAGCATCGGCCGCTTCGTTCCTTCGCCGGTCTATATGATCCACCTGATATCCTTTGAAGTATCCTGCAACTGCTTCAACCTCTCGTCTATACGCCGCCATGAGGGGATCTCTTGAATCCCACTTGCCAGAAACTTGCTGTGCCACCAGATCTGAGTCGCCAAAGCACTTAACCCGGCTCAAGTTCATCTCCTTTGCCAGCCGTAAACCATGAAGTAGTGCTTCATATTCTGCTGCATTATTAGTACAAGGAAACAATAAGCGGAGGACGTAACAAAATTTATCACCTCTGGGGGAAGTTAAGACAACTCCAGCCCCCGAGCCTTCCAACTGTTTTGAACCGTCAAAGTGAATCGTCCAGTAAGTAAGATCCGGCTTCTCCTCAGGAGTTTGCAACTCTGTCCAATCATTGATGAAATCTACCAATGCTTGAGACTTTATAGCGGTGCGTGGCACATATTTCAACTCATGTGGGCTGAGCTCAATGGCCCACTTCGCTACTCTGCCTGTAGCTTCCCTGTTCTGGATTATATCCCCCAACGGCGCTGAACTAACCACAGTTATTGGATGACCTTGGAAATAGTGCTTCAACTTCCGGTTTGCCATGAACACACCATATACCAATTTCTGCCAATGAGGGTATCTCTGCTTGGATTCAATGAGTACTTCACTCACGTAGTAAACCGGGCGCTGAACCGGGTATTCCTTCCCTGCTTCCTTGCGCTCAACCACGATTGCAACGCTAACTGCCCGTGCATTAGCAGCGACGTATAACAGCAACGGCTCCTTGTCAATAGGAGCAGCTAAAACCGGTGGCTTTGCCAATTGCCGTTTCAGATCCTCAAACGCTGTGTTTGCCTCATCACTCCATATAAACTGGTCTGTTTTCCTCAACATCTGGTAAAGTGGGATCGCCTTCTCTCCCAAACGGCTGATGAACCGGCTTAATGTTGTAATCCGGCCAGCTATGCGCTGAACATCGTTGATGCAAACCGGTTTAGTCAAAGATGTGATGGCCTTGATTTTCTCTGGGTTAGCTTCTATTCCTCTGTTTGAGACCAAGAATCCCAGTAGCTTACCTGCCGGAACACCAAAAGCACACTTTTCCGGATTAAGCATCATCTTATAAGCTCGAAGATTATCAAAAGTTTCCCTGAGATCTTCTATCATTGTTTCTTCCTTTCTTGACTTGACCACAGTGTCATCCACATAGGCATGAACATTCCTCCCTATTTGCCCTTTTAGACAATTCTGAACGCAACGCTGATAAGTTGCCTGTGCACTTTTAAGCCCAAAAGGCATAGATACATAGCAAAAAGCACCAAAAGGAGTTATGAAAGATGTCTTCTCTTGGTCTTTAACTGCCATCTTGATCTGGTGATAACCTGAATATGCATCCAAAAAACTTAGCCGCTCACATCCCGCTGTGGCATCAATGATTTGATCAATGCGAGGGAGAGCAAAAGGATCAGTTGGGCAAGCTTTGTTGAGGTCTGTGTAGTCCACACACATCCTCCACTTCCCATTCTTCTTCAACACCAGCACCGGATTAGCCAACCATTCCGGATGAAAAACTTCTACTATGAATCCTGCGGCCAAAAGTCTGGCCACTTCTTCTCCTATAGCTTTGCGCCTCTCCTCATTGAAGCGACGCAGATACTGCTTGACCGGTTTAAACTTCGGATCAATATTAAGACTGTGCTCAGCGAGTTCCCTCGGTATACCTGGCATGTCAGAAGGTTTCCATGCAAAGATATCCCGGTTCTCACGGATGAACTCGATGAGCGCGCTTTCCTATTTGGGATCAAGGTTAGCGCTGATAGTGAACTGCTTAGACGAATCTCCAGGCACAAAATCAACTTGCTTGGTCTCCTCTGCTGATTTAAACTTCAACGCCGGATCATGCTCGGTAGTTGGCTTCTTCAGCGGAGTCATATCTGCCGGATCAACATTATCTTTATAAAATTTCAATTCTTCCGTGGCACATACTGCTTCTGCATAAGCCGCATCTCCTTCTTCACATTCCACTGCTATCTTGCGACTTCCATGAACCGTGATCGTGCCCTTATGACCCGGCATTTTAAGCTGCAAATAAACATAACATGGCCTAGCCATAAATTTAGCATAAACCATCCTTCCAAACAGAGCGTGATATGGACTTTTGATTTTGACGACTTCGAAAGTGATCATCTCTGATCTGGAATCATACTCATTCCCAAAGGTAACTTCCAAGTCAATCTTTCCAACCGGATAAGCCGACTTACCTGGGACCACTCCATGAAACACTGTATTTGATTGCCTTAACTTCTTATCCGTCAGACCCATACGACGGAAAGTCTCATAGTACAAGATATTGATACTGCTACCTCCGTCCATGAGAACCTTAGTGAATTTATAGCCTCCCACCTGAGGTGCCACCACCAAGGCTAAATGGCCCGGATTATCCACCCGCATCGGGTGGTCTTCTCTGCTCCACACAATGGGCTGCTCGGACCAGCGCAGAAATTGCGGTGTTGCCGGTTCAACTACGTTAACAGCCCGCTTCAAAACCTTCTGATCTCTCTTACACAGACTTGTGGTGAAGACATGATATTGCCCACTGTTCAATTCCTTCGGATTACTCTGATATCCAGATTGCGGCTGCTATTGCTGACGTTGTTGCTGCTGATTGCTCTGGTTATTGTAACCACCTTGATGATGCGACTGATTTCCCTGGTTATTATAATTTCCTTGATTATTTTGATTACCGGCCCGGTTTTGATAACCATTGTTATTGCCCCTATATCCTGATCCGGAGCTGTTCCCCTGATGACCCGGACCATAAAATCCAGGACCTGAACCGCCATTTGGAGGCCTGTCATGAGGATTGAAGCGGCCCGCCATTGCCTTCATAAGGGGCATGCACTCCCTTATGGTATGCTTTGCCGGTCGACCTTTTATGCCATGTTTCGGACAAGGCTGATCTAACTCTTGATCCCAACTAAGAGTTCCTCCGCTGGTTTGTGAAGGCGGGCTTCCCAGGCTGTGCTGAAAATCCCCTTGAACTTGAGTGTTGGCCACGAAGTTAGAGCCACCCTCTGCCTTCCGTTTGCCCAAAAAACTCGTAGCAGCCGGATTAACTGACGCCGGTTTACCAGACTTGCTAACCTTCCCTGTCTTGTCTCCTTCCGCTTCTGGATACTTGGTATTATCAGAGTCTCCATGTTTTACCAAGGCACTCATGAGAGTTCCCATATCATTACAATCCCTTTTAAGCCGTCCGAGTTTTAACTTTAAAGATTCAAACCGGCAATTATTTTCCAACGTCACTATCGCCGTACTAGGATTGATACCATTCGAAGAGTGCAAGATCTCTGCTACTCTCCGTACCCAAGCAGCTGTAGACTCCTGCTCTCCTTGCACACAAGCTGCTAGATCCACCACTGACATCGGCTGTTTGCACGTATCTTTGAAGTTTTTGATAAACTGGCTGCGTAGCTCCCCCATGATCCAATAGAGTTCGGGGGTAAACCCTTCAGCCAGGTCCGGGCCGTACCTTCAAGCATCATAGTAAAATATTTTGCACAAGCCGATTCATCCACGTCCAACATCTCCATGGCCATCTCATAACTTTCAACCCAAGCTTCTGGAGCTAAATCTGCTGTGTAATTAGGTACCTTGCGAGGCCCTTTAAAATCCTTAGGCAGCTTGACACCCCGTAAAGCGGGGACAAGACATTGCACCCCGAAAGAACTCGTCGTAACTCATGTTTCCGCTGTAGCGGTGTGAACCGGCGTCGTTTGACGAACCTCCTCCCGGGCTCCTGATCTAACCCGGTTTACATCTGGAGCTGGTGCCGCCGCACCCGCCGGATTATCCTGCCTGCGCTGATGCCTCCTGCGTTCGCTGCTAGACACTTCTGGCTCCTCCCAATGCCTAGTATAACTTCGGCTGGGACGTGGTGTTGAATGTAGCCTTTCCCTGCTATGAGAATATGCTTGCTGCTGTATCAACGCCGTATTAAGTAGTTCCTTGACCCGGCGTGCCTCCACTGCTACACGGGACGTCCCCTCTTCGGGTAAAGCAGCCAATCGTGCTGCAGCTGCAACGATGTTATCCAACGGGTTCGAATAGTGACCTGATGGGTGAGGTGCAGACGTGATCCGCCGTTCTTGCTCCGCCGCAGGCTGTCGATCCGGCTCATCCCTGACCGGGGGTGCCCTTCGGTTTAAAGTGGGATTATTGCTGGTCCCTGCCCCTGGTGTTCTAAACAGATCCATCGCTTCGTAAACCGGCGGTATACGAGATTGGTACTTCCGGCCTCTTACGCCCTGTGTAGAGGCTTGTTCCATCCTTAGGTGAAAAGCTTGATCATCCAACTCTGCTTGTCTCACCGCTATCATCTCTCTCTCTGCCTTCAGATCTTCCTTTAACTGATCAATCCGGCCTTTCAACTGAAGGAGCTCTGCATCATGATGCGCCTTGTCTGCTGGAGCTACCGTTTCCATTGCTTTAGCTGTGAACTCATCCATCAAGGTGGATAGAACGTCAGTAGGTGAGAGGGTCGTGCCGCTCCCCCCTACACCAGCTTCTGCTGTCGCCCCGTTCACCGGGGGCTGTGAACCGGCCATAAAGACAGCCACCCGGTTTGGCGGGCTAAAGGGGTCCGGAATACTGTTTCCATCGGACTCGCCCTCAGACCGGCCGTCCTGCAACTGATACAGAGACTCAGTTTCTCCGGATGAAGACTCGTCGTCTGAGTAGACAACTGTTGCACCATCAGATTCCGATCCGTCCTCGGCTCGAACTCCGTGGATTGCTCCAACGAACACGTGCTTCATGGCGGGCTGAATCCGGGCCGATCTCGCACGCTGAGCCGGCTCGACGATGTTGGGGAAGATGTCCGGCTCAGGTCCTGGTTCGCCAATTTTGCCAATGAAGACTTGGATGCCACCGAAGGGAACCCGGTACCCGTATTCGATTGAATCGGCTTCCGGTCCCCAACCTGCGTCATCGATGTAGATTCGGCCGCGGTGACTCTTGGTCATCCGGCCGACCGCGTAACCCTTGAGCCCTTCAAAGCTGCCCTTCAAGAACTCGAAACCATTGCGCGGAGGCCCCACGGTGGGCGCCAACTGTCATGGAAATAGCACGGCAGATGTCCGGTTTAGCGGACTTGATGATGGAACCATCGCACGGGTTAGCTTGAAGGGGTTCGTAGCACACGAAGGACACAGAGAGTTATACTAGTTCGGCCCCTTCGATGAAGGTAAAAGCCTACGTCTAGTTGGTTTGGTATTGCTTGGGCGTCGGTTTACAGGGAGCGGATCGCTTGCCTGTAGTCTCGACGGGTTGATTCTTGCTTGTCCCTGAACCATCGCCGGGTCGTCCCTTTATATAGAGGTGACGCCTGGTCCGGTTTACAGAGTCCCGAGGCCGGCTCATACTTGTGTCCGCCTCGGTCTCTGTCTTTTCTTCCTTATCTCTCAAGTTACATCGCTTGGCGGTTTACAAACCACACTTCTATACATGGGCCCTAAGATCTCATGGGCCGTAGCCTTTACTAAATATTACAACCAAGTATAATATAATTAAGCCGGTTTACACTAGCCGGTTTATACCTGCTAGTCATATCCCTGACACTAGGGTTGTAGAGATATATGCATGTGGTAACCCGAATGTTGTTCGGAGTCCCGGATGAGATCCCGGACGTCACGAGGAGTTCCGGAATGGTCCGGAGGTAAAGATTTATATATAGGAAGTCCAGTTTCGGCCATCGGGAGAGTTTCGGGGGTCATCGGTATTGTACCGGAACCGCCGGAAGGGTCCCGGGAGTCCACCGGGTGGGGCCACCTATCCCGGAGGGGCCCATGGGCTGAAAGGGGAAGGGAACCAGCCCATAGTGGGCTGGTGCGCCCCCCTTGGGCCTTCCCCCTGCGCCTAGGGTTGGGAACCCTAGGGGTGGGGGGCGCCCCACGTGACTTGGGGGGCAAGCCCACCCCCCCTACAGATCCCATCTCTAGGGCCGGCGCACCCCCTAGGCCCCCTATATAAAGTGGGGGGGAGGGAGGGCAGTCGCACCCCATGCCCTGGCGCCTCCCTCTCCCTCCCGTGACACCTCTCCCTCCTCCAGCGCTGCTTGGCGAAGCCCTGCTGGAATACCGCTGCATCCACCACCACGCCGTTGTGCTGCTGGATCTCCATCAACCTCTCCTCCCCCCTTGCTGGATCAAGAAGGAGGAGACGTCGCTGCACCGTACGTGTGTCGAACGCGGAGGTGCCGTCCATTCGGCGCTAGGATCATCGGTGATTTGGATCACGACGAGTACCGCTCCATCATCCACGTTCTCTTGAACGCTTCCGCTCGCGATCTACAAGGGTATGTAGATGCAATCCCCTCTCCCCCGTTGCTAGATGACTCCATGGATTGATCATGGTGAAGCGTATAAAATTTTTTATTTCTGCTACGTTCCCCAATAGTTATCTCTACCGCGAGAGGCCCGAACTCGCTATTACCACAGTGTCACTCATATGCATCTCGATAGATCATGCTCCTTTACCCTATCCCTTATTATTGTCGGAATCGTTCCCACGACAGCTGGTTCTGAGGGTTTCTGCATGGTGTCAAATGGCATCTGAGATCCCCTCTCTTTAAATATACGCCATCCCCACGCGGTCAAGGGGTTATTTGTAAAAAATACATGGACAGTTCGTATTCGTCTGACACGTGGAAGCCGAGGCGATGGCGGGAAGGAATCAACAGGACGCAGTCCAGAGCCGAATTATCGCTTGTTCGGAAGAAGAATCTGCCTTGCAAGACCGAAGACATGAAGCCGGATACAACCTTGTCATTGAAGGCAAGTTCGAGGGCTACTGAGGGAGTCCTGAATTTAGGGGTCCTCGAGTGTCCGGGCTATTAAGTTGGGCCGAACTAATGGGCCGTGAAAACAAAAGCAGAAGGTCACCCCCCCCCCC
>LR738712.1:844853198-844909864 GCA_902687465.1 Secale cereale | reverse complement strand
TTCCTTTTTTGCTTTATTTATTTCTAAGTTGTTTTTTGCTGTATTTAGAGTTTCTTTGTGAATATTATTGCTTTAGGTAAAACCAATTACAAACTTTCTGTTAGTGCAAGTAGTATTCAAATTTGAATAGTTTAAATTTGAAATTATTTATTTTCTTTGTTGCTTTATTTATTTTATTTTGTTTCTACTTACAACAAAATACTTATTGTTGCTATTTTTTTCAAGTTTTTTTGTTTTGTTTTCTGCATTATTTATTTTCTTTTGTTATTTGCTTTATTTTTTTAATTCTTTCTGGTAAAACCAATTACAAACTTTCTCTGTTAGTGCAAGTAGTATTGAAATTTGAATAGTACAAACGGACAATGGTATCATACTCGTTTGTTACAAAGTTGGCATGGTATCATCATAATAGTTGCGGAAAAAAGTCTTCATTTTTTCTTCGCTTGTGTCATTTGCTTATTGCGACGTAACCATGGATAATCTTCATCGTTTATCAGGATGCTTGGGTCAGCCTTGACTTTGAAGGAAGGAATTTCATGAAACTTTTCATAATCTTCAGACATGTCTGTCTTGCCCTCCACTCCCAGGATGTCCCTTTTTCCTGAAAGAACTATGTGGCGCTTTGGCTCATCGTATGATGTATTCGCTTCCTTATCTTTTCTTTTTCTCGGTCTGGTAGGCATGTCCTTCACATAGATAACCTGTGCCACATCATTGGCTAGGACGAACGGTTTGTCAGTGTATCCAAGATTTTGCAGATCCACTGTTGTCATTCCGTGCTGTGGGTCTACCTGTACCCCGCCTCCTGACAGATTGACCCATTTGCACTTAAACAAAGGGGCCTTAAAATCATGTCTGTAGTCAAGTTCCCATATGTCCACTATGTAACCATAGTATGTGTCCTTTCCCCTCTCGGTTGTTGCATCAAAGCGGACACCGCTGTTTTGGTTGGTGCTCTTTTGATCTTGGACAATCGTGTAAAATGTATTCCCATTTATCTCGTATCCTTTGTAAATCAATACAGTCGAAGATGGTCCCCTGGACAACAAGTACAACTCATCACAAACAGTGTTGTCACCTCTGAGACGTGTTTCCAACCAACTGCTGAAAGTCCTGATGTGTTCACGTGTAATCCAGTCGTCGCACTGCTCCGGGTGTTTGGAGCGCAGACTGTTCTTGTGTTCATCGACATACGGGGTCACCAATGTAGAGTTCTGTAGAACTGTGTAGTGTGCTTGAGACCAAGAATATCCGTCTCTGCATATTATTGAGTCCCTTCCAAGCGTGCCTTTTCCAGTCAGTCTCCCCTCGTACCGCGATTTAGGGAGACCTATCTTATTAAGGCCAGGAATGAAGTTAACACAAAACCCGATGACATCCTCTGTTTGATGGCCCATGGAGATGCTTCCTTCTGGCCTGGCGCGGTTACGGACATATTTCTTTAGGACTCCCATGAACCTCTCAAAGGGGAACATATTGTGTAGAAATACGGGCCCCAGAATGACAATCTCGTCGACTAGATGAACTAGGACGTGTGTCATGATATTGAAGAAGGATGGTGGGAACACAAGCTCGAAACTGACAAGACATTGCGCCACATCACTCCTTAGCCTTGGTACGATTTCTGGATCGATCACCTTCTGAGAGATTGCATTGAGGAATGCACATAGCTTCACAATGGCTAATCGGACGTTTTCCGGTAGAAGCCCCCTCAATGCAACCGGAAGCAGTTGCGTCATAATCACATGGCAGTCATGAGACTTTAGGTTCTGGAAATTTTTCTCTGCCATATTTATTATTCCCTTTATATTCGACGAGAAGCCAGTCGGGACCTTCATACTGAGCAGGCATTCAAAGAAGATTTCTTTCTCTTCTTTCGTAAGAGCATAGCTGGCAGGACCTTCATACTGCTTCGGAGGGATGCCGTCTTTTTCGTGCAAACGTTGCAGGTCCTCCCGTGCCTCAGCTGTATCTTTTGTCTTTCCATACACGCCCAAGAAGCCTAGCAGGTTCACGCAAAGGTTCTTCGTCACGTGCATCACGTCGATTGAAGAGCGGACCTCTAGGTCTTTCCAGTAGGGTAGGTCCCAAAGTATAGATTTCTTCTTCCACATGGGTGTGTGTCCCTCAGTGTCATTCGGAACAGCTAGTGCGCCGGTGCCCTTTCCAAAGATTACGTGTAAATCATTGACCATAGCAAGTACGTGATCACCGGTACGCATGGCGGGCTTCTTCCGGTGATCTGCCTCGCCTTTGAAATGCTTGCCTTTCTTTCGACATTGATGGTTGGTCGGAAGAAATCGATGATGGCCCAGGTACACATTCTTCCTGCACTTGTCCAGGTATATACTTTCAGTGTCATCTAAACAGTGCATGCATGCGTGGTATCCTTTGTTTGTCTGTCCTGAAAGGTTACTGAGAGCGGGCCAATCATTGATGGTCACGAACAGCAACACCTTTAGGTCAAGTTCCTTCTGTTTGTGCTCATCCCACGCACGTACACCGTTTCCATTCCACAGCTGTAAAAGTTCTTCAACTAATGGCCTTAGGTACACATCAATGTCGTTGCCGGGTTGCTTAGGGCCTTGGATGAGAACTGGCATCATAATGAACTTCCGCTTCATGCACATCCAAGGAGGAAGGTTATACATACATAGAGTCACGGGCCAGGTGCTGTGATTGCTGCTCTGCTCCCCGAAAGGATTAATGCCATCCGCGCTTAAAGCAAACCATACGTTCCTTGGGTCCTTTGCAAACTCCTCCCAGTACTTTCTCTCGATTTTTCTCCACTGCGACCCGTCAGCGGGTGCTCTCAACTTCCCGTCTTTCTTATGGTTCTCACTGTGCCATTGCATCAACTTGGCATGCTCTCTGTTTCTAAACAAACGTTTCAACCGTGGTATTATTGGAGTATACCACATCACCTTCGCAGGAACCCTCTTCCTGGCGGGCTCGCCATCAACATCACCAGGGTCATCTCGTCTGATCTTATACCGCAATGCACCGCATACCGGGCATGCGTTCAGATCCTTGTATGCACCGCGGTAGAGGATGCAGTCATTAGGGCATGCATGTATCTTCTGCACCTCCAATCCTAGAGGGCATACGACCTTCTTTGCTGCATATGTACTGTCGGGCAATTCGTTATCCTTCGGAAGCTTCTTCTTCAATATTTTCAGTAGCTTCTCAAATCCTTTATCAGCCACAGCATTCTCTGCCTTCCACTGCAGCAATTCCAGTACGGTACCGAGCTTTGTGTTGCCATCTTCGCAATTGGGGTACAACCCTTTTTTGTGATCCTCTAACATGCGATCGAACTTCAGCTTCTCCTTTTGACTTTCGCATTGTGTCCTTGCATCGACAATGACCCGGCGAAGATCATCATTTGGTTCCTCTTGATCTTCAGCAGCTTCACCCGTTGCAGCATCATTGGGCACATCGTCTGGTTCCTCTTGATCTTCACCAGCTCCCTCCGTTGCAGCATCACCGTATTCAGGGGGCACATAGTTGTCATCGTACTCTTCTTCTTCGCCGTCTTCCATCATAACCCCTATTTCTCCGTGCCTTGTCCAAACATTATAGTGTGGCATGAAACCCTTGTAAAGCAGGTGGGAGTGAAGGATTTTCCGGTTAGAGTAAGACATCGTATTCACACATTTAGTGCATGGACAACACATAAAACCATTCTGCTTGTTTGCCTCAGCCGCATTTAGAAACTCACGCACGCCCTTAATGTACTCGGAGGTGTGTCTGTCACCGTACATCCATTGCCGGTTCATCTGCGTGCATTTATATATAATTAAGTGTGTCAAAAAACATTACAGAACATCATAAATAGATAATTAAGTGACCAAATGGATAAAAGTTCATCATCACATTAAAACCAAAGTACATACATATATAGTTCTCATCTAACAACATATAGCTCTCCATACACATCGAAACTATGTAAAACATTTCAACGCGAAAACAAATGCTATCATAATCGCAACCAAGGTAACAATTGATCCAACGGCATAATGATACCAAGCCTCGGTATGAATGGCATATTTTCTAATCTTTTTAATCTTCAACCGCATTGCATCCATCTTGATCTTGTGATCATCGTCGACATCCGCAACATGCAACTCCAATATTATCTTCTCGTCCACAATTTTTTTTTATTTTTTCCTTCAAGAATTTGTTTTCTTCTTCAACTAAATTTAACCTCTCGACAATAGGGTCCATGATCTTGTGATCATCGATAACTTCCGCAACATGCAACTCCAATTCCATCTTCTCCTCCTCCATTTTTTCCAATTTTTTCTTTAACGAAATGTTTTCCTCTTCAACTAAATTTAACCTCTCCACAAGAGGGTCGGTTGGAATTTCCGGTTCAACTACCTCCTAGACATAATAAAACATCTATGCATGTCAGGTTGGTCGGCATAACTATCATAAACACTAAAACAAATAGTTATAAATTAAAGATAATATACCACATCCGAATCGTAGACCGGACGAGGGCCCACGTGGGCGGATATCAAAACCATCGCACTATATAATAACAAGCAATAATAAACGTAAGAAAATTAGACAAATATCTATCTAAAGCAATAATAAAAGTAAGAAAAGCATGGACATAACAAGAGGCTCACCACGGTGGTGCCGGTGACGAGATCGGAGGGGGCGATCGACGGCGGCGAAGACAGGGACGGGACGTGACGGACCGCTAAACCTAGACAAATCTCGGAGAAAATAGAGCTTCGAGAGGAGAAAAGCTTAACTAGTGTGGCTCGGGCATTCCACCGAACACGTTGTGTGCATAGGAGGTGAGCTAGAGCACCACTAACCCCTCTCCCCCTCGGCCAGAAAAAAAACAGAGCAGTGAGCTCTGCTCTTGAGTGATGGGGTATATATAGGCAACTCACTGGTCCCGGTTGGTGCTACAAACCGGGACTAAAGGGGTGCCTTTGGTCCCGGTTCATAACACCAACCGGGACCAATAGTGGTGGGCCAGGAGCAAGAGCCATTGGTCCCGGTTTTTAGCTCCAACCGGGACCAATAGATCCAGACGAACCGGGACCAATGGCCCACGTGGTCCGGCCGGCCCCCTGGGCTCACGAACCGGGTCCAGTACCCCCATTGGACCCGGTTCTAGATTGAACCGGGGCTAATGGGCTGGACCAATGCCCTGTTTTCTACTAGTGGTTTTTGCAATCTTGATGGGGCATCGTTCGGTATCCTGCTAATACCTGAAGCACTCAGAAACTGTGGGAGGTGATGACTGCTTGTGTGATCATGCACAATATGATCGTAGAAGACGAGCGCCCGGAACGTCTGTACGATCAAGGCTTTCAGTTTCAGAGTGAGAATGTTGTGCCTGAGCATGGAGTAGCGGCAACGTTTGAACAGTTCACCCAATTTCATGAAGACATGCGTGATTGGAAAACTAACGTGCAGCTGCAAAATGATTTGGTTGAGCATATGTGGGCTCATGTTGGCAACCAATAGATGTATCATCTTTTATTCGTTTGCAAAACTATGTGAAACATTTTTATTTGTATCCGTCTTATAAAACTATGCTATTTTTATTTGTATCGGTAAACTATTTTTTAAAACAATAAGCTTGAATGCAAATCAATGTAATATTAGGCGGTCAGCCGGCAGATATGGGTCGACGCGCCCTGCCGACCCAAATCTAAAATAGGGCGGACGCCGGGCGAATGGCCGCCCAAAACGAACAAAAGATGGACGAAATCGTCGTCCGTTTGCCCATCGACGTTGCTATAAGTACTTTGTACAATCCGTCGAAATGAGGTGAGCGTTGCTCTGTGACAAGCACAGCTTCGCTTGCAGGTCGGCAAACGGCGCTGCCGAAGCAAACAAGCGCAGGCCGGGCTCGCTGGCTCACAGCATACACGCGTGTTTCTGGGACAAACAGTAGCCAAACTCCGAGGAGAGAAGTGGCCAAGCCACCTGCCCAAGAACGGCAACGGCATGTGCATCCTGCATGCTTTGTTTGCGGGACAGACCCACGTAATCCGGAACGGCCACATGAACCAATGATCGATCAGTGGTTGCCGCAATTCCCCACGGAATGTTGTCATGCGGTCGTTGCAATCAATCAATCGCCGGGGCCGATCGAGCCCAATTTGCCAAGTTGATGTGATTTTTCTCTTGTTGATGGGATGACACGTTGATGTGATCTGGCCTTGGGTAAGCTTCCGTATACGTAACCTTTTTTCTCTGAGCGGTGAGTGCCATGCCATGATTGCTGATGGCCTTTATCTGCTCCGTAAGCTTTGGTGACCCCAGCATCTAGCTATTTTTTTCTCTCTCTCCTTCCTCTGTTTAGAGCTCTCTGGATTTTGTCGATTATTGACCGGGCATCAATGAAATGTGACTTTTGTTTAAAGGAAAAAACAGAGACGTAGGAAAAGCATAGTTTTCAAGTGATACAAATATATACTCCCTCCGTTCCTAAATATTTGTCTTTCTAGGCATTTCAAATGGTGCCTAGAAAGACAAATATTTAGGAACGGAGGGAGTAATATGTATTGAATGTCATATGCTACAAAGAAAAGGCAGCAATAAAACTGCGGGTGGCGTTAACTTTCCAAAGGATGGCGTGACATCGATTCCTTCAATCCGCACACCGGGAAGGGAAAGATTGCTATAGGAACGAACGGGGCCTAAAGTTATACTAAAGCTACGATAATTAATTACTCAAAGGTTGGGATCTCATCCGCTATTACATGCAGAACACAATCCGACGTTCCCGACATATTTCATGATTTTTACTTGGGTCCTTAAGCATACACAACACACCTCCCTGCAGTCAAGTTCGGCGTGGAGTTTCTCAACCCAAGGGCCCTGGCGACCAGCAACTCGACGATCGTCGGCTCCATGACTTGCATATGATTTCCCATGTCGACCAAGGTTAGCGACCTTCTTATGATATCATGCAAACACATGGACCTATTCCATTGGGAAATGGCACCCAAATTTCCATCTTTTTTCTCACATGACGTGATTGACATATAAAATGGGTAAACAAAATGAAGCGATTCACGTGGCTCCCCGCCACCCTTTGTTTTTTATTTATAGAATTTACTAAATATCCCACTGCAATCATTAACCAGCACTCCAAGTGGGGAATCGATGCGGATAAGGAGTAAAATGTCATTTTCATGTCCATTCGGTGATGCATTTACGTACGTACATTCCTATGACTATAGAAGAATAGACAACGAGGACTTGCGGGTCGACGTCGGTTTCAGTATGCGCCTATTCTTTGTCGCATTCCATCAGAAAATGACGTGGGTCACGCCTAGACGGGAGAATATCTAGTGATACCAGACCTTAGATGCTCTCATGATACCATTTCAAAAAACTCAATTTAAAATGTTTCGAAAAATTGTGCAAAATACATAAATGTTCATAAGGTATGTGTCTACAACCCCTAAAAGTTTCAGCTTCAAATTCGAAATGCACATTGAGAAACAAAATAGACAAATCCAAATATGAATAGTGTCGATGACACTATTCATATTTGGATTTGTCATATTTTTTTCTCAATGTGTTTTTTTTAATTTGGATCTGTTTTTTTAGGGGTTGTAATCACATATACTGCAAACATCCACAGAAAAAATTCAGAATTTTTTGAAACATCTAAATTTTCTTTTTCAAAATTGGTATCATGGGAGCATTTAGGGTGTGGTATCACCCGATACTCTCCCACGCCTAGACATGCACAGCACGCCACTTGCTTTGTTCCGTGGGGCAGTGGCGTTGGTGGAAACAGAGGCCGGCAAGCAAAGTGTTTTTTCTTCTTCTTCTTCTGTTCAGGCGGTTGAGTTAGTTTATGAAAATGGTTGTAGACATGCTCGCAACGGAAAGTTAGAAATCGTCATGTTGGAAACGGAAAGCTATTTAATTTGAGATGAAGATCACATGAGCCAGTAGCCACCCCCCACCCAAGAGGAACAGTGCCTCTTCAAAAGACTGGAACGACAACTCAAGGAAGAAAAGAGCACTGCTAGGCAGACGACGGCGTGCAGACGAACTTTGGACGACAAACTGATCAGGCCGTGCATGCGTAGCAACAGACAGCCACTGACCGCTAGATAGAGCCATCGTGCAGTGATCGTGCAAACTATTTCGTGTGTACAACAGTTTCGGGAAGAAAAAGAACTTGGGACGAAAACCACGTGAACCTACTAAGGAGTATGAAAAAAGGAGCCAAAACAAAATACTAAAAAGATTCCGTGACAAGAGGGAAACGACACGCCGTAATGAGCCGCGAGACGCAAAAGCGATCCCCTCCGAAGAGAGAGAGAGAGAGAGAGACGCAAAAGCTATGCGGTGGCGGAGAAACGGAAAGGCAGCTCGCGAGGCGCACGGCTAGAAATAGGAAACTCCGGCCTCATTGGATCGATGTCGGCGGGCTGCACCAAAAGCTCGTAGCTCGCGAGCTTAGTGAGCGCTCGATAGTTCGGCTCGTTAAGCTCATAGCTCGCTTCTTAATGAACAGAGCCAATCATTGATTTTAGGTCGTTAAGCTTAACGAGCTTAACAAGCGAGCTAACGAGTTTCACGAGTAGCTCGTTAAGCTCGTTAGTAACAACACAACACATATTTTTTTTTTTTTTTTTTGAAACGAGGCAAAAGACTTGCCATTTTCATTGATTAAGAAGAAGTGAGAATTGCCCGGTTAATTGTCGGAAAACCGGGCTAAAACCGATACAACCAACCCACATAAAGTGGGTACCACCGGCCAACCTGGCCACCGATCTGGGTTCACAGAGCTACAAAGAGGAAAGGACATCCGCCGAGCAGTCGCAAGCGTCATCGTCATCACCGGCTACCTCCGAACGGACGACTCCGACTTCACCGTAGACCTTCATCGTCGAAGCCGACCCGCAAACAGCTGCACAGAAACCATGACGGCACATGCCAACAGCAGGCCACACGCGCGAACATCCGACAGCTCCGACTCTGACGACGATCATCACAAGGGAAATATGCAGGACTTGCGCCGACCGTGCCCTAAAGGGCACCTCGGACACGCCGGGAAGATCCGACTACCGAAGCCCGAGCCGCGACCAAAGCTCCTCTCGACGCCATCATCGTTGCCCAACAGAATTCAGCGCCCCCGAAAAGGCCGCCTCAGCAAACTACGCGGCAAAGATGCCGCAACCCCCGCGGCGAAGATGCCGCCATCCACCGGTCTCCCAGTCGTAGCCGGCTCCGAGACGATGCCCCCAAGGAGGAGAAAGACGCGACGACGCCTCCATCGCCCGATCCAGCGGATCTGAGGTTTCCCTCCGGAGCCAAAGCCGTGGGGAGAAGCAGGAGCACCTCCACGATGACGCTTCCAAGAAAGATCACGGCACCCGCGGGCGCCGCCGTCACCGGCTCCGATGAAGACCGGAGCAAGGATTTCTCCCGGAGTTGCGCCGACCACCATCCGCCACCGACCACCGCCTATCAACCACCACCCCTGCTGAGAGCAACCTCGCTCCGGCCGCGGGATCCCTCGATCCACCGCAACCAGACACGCACCACCTCCCGGGCCTTAGCCGCCGCCACCACCACATCCGGGGCCGCCGCCCCGGCAATCGAAGACCTCCACCGCGCGGCCGCCGCACGCTGCACAGCCAGGGAGGAAAACCCGAGCAGGGAGGGGGGGCCGCCACCCCACCCCAACTCGCCGGACGAGCAGCCAGATCCGCCGCCTCGTCAGCCGAAACACCAGCCGGCACCACCACGGCACCAAGCAGGAGAACGCAGCCAGGGCCCCTCCACGACGAGCAGCAAGGGGCCGAGCCTCCCTCGAACCCAGCACCACCGTCCGCGCCGGCCGCCGCACGCGAGGATCCAGATCGGGCACGCACGGGCGCCACGACCGCGACCGCCGCACGCAACGGCGCGCCCAGCTCCGCGACCAGATCCCGCGCCTCGCGCCGGAGACCTCCTCCACCGCGAGCCAGGACGCCGCCCCGGAGCCAAGCGCCGGCCAGCCGCCGCCCGCACGCCGAATCCCCCTCCCGCGAGCGAGCAGCAGCCAGAGAAGCGCCCCGCCGCCGCCGGCTCCGCGCAGGCTTTGCCTGCCGGAGGCCACCGGCGACGGCGAGGGGGAGAAAGGAGGCGGGAGGGGCGGGGGCTGTGGAGGCGGGAGCCGCCGCCCGTGTCGCCCCGGGGAGGGAGCGGCGCGGGGGCCGGGGGCTGTTAGCAAGGGGCCGGGGGCTGTTGGGGAAATCGCTCTCTATTAGTCTTGTCTTCACACAACACATATTTCATCTTACGTGACAAACTTTTGTAGCACCTTAGCTATCGTATTCAATCTAACCAACATAGGAGGCAACAAACTAGTGTATTTCATTTCGTAGCCACCATTATTCATCTTAAAAAGCACACATATGCACTCACAATGTAGATTGTAACACATTATAATCTGTTTACGAGCGCTCGCGAGCGCTAACGAGCTTAACGAGCTTCAAACGAACCGAGCCGAGCAGGGTTTTCTGCTCGTTAATCTTAACGAGCTTAACGAGCCGAGCCTTAACGAGCACGAGTTTAACAAGTACGAGCTTAACGAGCTGAGCCGCTTGTTAGTCCACCCCTAGATGTCGCTTCAGCGGGGAATGGGACCGGTCGCTAATTAGATTAGCCATGCCAAAACGAGCCCAGTTTTCACTTGCGTGGAGGACTGAGGTCTGTTTTGGACTCTGAGGATGTAAAGCACGACGCAAACGAACCCTGACGCGGGACGCAGGTCGGCAAAGGGCGTGTTGGAAACAAACAGTAACTAAACTACAAAGCAGACAAGCATTGCACAGTACTACGTACTGCTCCAGCAGAAGACTTGCTGAAGAACAGCAAATGGCACCACCAGCCGACGGTTGCCCCACAACTCGCACATAATGTCATGCTGCCGTTGCGCCGGTCAGGAACCAACGGGGCGGGCGCTGCTGATCATGCCCAAATCGTCAAGTTCAAAGCCAGTGGGTGATGCGGCCTAAGCTAATTGTGATCTGAGCTGCTAAGCTATGTTGCACTCTGTCTGTCTGGAAATACTTGTCGAAAAAATAAAGTATTTTCGAAAGGAGGAACCTTTCTCTCTCTCCGCGCCATGATGGCCTTTACATGTTTTGAGTGTGCTCCGTCAGCCGGTGACCCAGCACTTGCCCTTTTCCGTCTCGTTTCTGTTTTGAACTCACTGCACTTTGGACTTTTGTAGACCGGCCATCATTAATAGGAATAAATAAAAGGTTTACTTTGTCTTAAAAAAAGCAAGACATACGAACAATGTGATTGAGATTCGGACTGCATTTAAAAATGATTAAAGAGAAGCAAATCGATCCATACGGTGGACAAATCAAAGTGATCAATGCTGTCGGAGTTAATTAGCATTTCGTGCCGTACTTTTATTATTTTGTGCCATATATATATATATATATATATATATATATATATATATATATATATATATATATAGCAGATAATTAGAGGGGAGCATATTAGTGGGTGTGGGGAGGCTAGTGGCATATGTACCACTCATGATGTTTGCAAAACCTTTTTTTTTTGCATGGATGATGCTTGCAAATCTTTTTTTTTTGGCATGGATGATGTTTGCAATTCAGAGCATTGTCAAACATAAAGACTGCACAATGGATATTGTACTCCCTTCATTTTTCATTGTCAAACATAAGACCTTTTTGCAGGTATGAATTTTGTGACATATGCTTCACATTTTATTAGTTAATTTTTTTTATCAAACTATAAGCCAAAAATGATAGGGGGGCTAATAAACCCGAACGGAGGAAGCAATGTGTAATCTAGTGTATCACTAATATACGGACCATTGTGTTCTCCATGATATTGGCACACACCAAGGATCAGAGCAGAAAACGGAGACCAAGTGGGCATAAGAAACCACCCCAATCTAACCAGAATATATCTGCGAGAAGGACCGGTGAGCAACCAACCATTGTCATGACATGCCCACCGGCCACCGCTGTCACGTACGTACTAATAATCAAACAATGCAAAATGGAATTCAATAAAGGCTCCGCATCTCACCACACATCCCCATACATCCATCACACAAAAATAATCCACACTATACATCCGATCCCATCCCATCCCTCTCCTCCCCCCTTCTGTCCCAAGGCCCAAAGCTCGGGCCGTCTTCCTCCTCCTCCCCCTCGTCATCTACAGGAGCAGCCTCCAGAGCTCCCGGGAAGGAAGGAAAAAATATCTCCGAGCAGAAGTGTGACGACGGCACGCCTCCGCTCACCCTCACCTAACCAAGCCCCTCCTTAAACAAAGCCTCCTCCTCGTCTCACACCTCCCTTCTTATCACCTCCTGCCTCACTCCCTCTCCTCTCCTCTCCTCCCCCCTTCCGCCGCCATGGCCCAAGCTTGGGCCTTCCTCCTCCCGGTGCTCGCCCTCGCCTCTTACGCGTCCCACCTCCTCCTCCCCACCTATATAACCAGCCCCCTCTGCACCGGCGGCGATGGGGGAGCGAGATCCTCGTTCCTCTGCGCGCAGCCTCCCAAGGACAAGGACCAGGACCCGTCTCCCGCCAGCACCATGTACAAGACCGCCTTCCACTTCCAGCCGGCCAAGAACTGGATGAACGGTACATGCAGATTCCATCTCTGAATTTTTTTTTTTCCTTTTCCGAGCTTCCTCTGTGATTTCTTTTCCCTTTCGAGCTTCCTCTCTGCTTTCGGCCGTCTGCTGCTGACTCTTGCTCGCGGCAAGGGCCAACCGGAGAGCCCCTCTGACCTGGTGCGCTCCACTTCTTTCTTCGTGGTCCATGGAAAAGCAGGCCATCTGATTGGTTCACCGTAGTAACCCGATCTCGATTTCGCCTGCCAATAACAAATACTACCACTACTGTGCTCCACGTGTTAAGATATTTAGTACTTGGTACATGCTGTTTCTGGCAGTAGCGCTGTCGTTGCAGATTTTTTGTGTGTGGGTGTCAAAAATGGGTTAGGCGGCTGAAAGGGTTGGTGGCTACATCATTGCAGATATTTTGTGTGCCTGTTGCTTGCTGAATGATGCGCACAGTATATGCCATTTCCATGACAGTGTTTGTCTGAAAATGCCCATGTTTGCTCCACTGTCAGTGTCCTTACTTTTGGTCAGGGATCATTCAGTTAGGCAACACAGAAGCATCCGTTGCGAAAATGGTGAATTATTGTCACAAGAGAAAGTGCTGCGCACCTCCTCACCAAGGTGTATGGCACTTCCGTCGCAGCCTTGTCTGAAGTACATGTTCATATTTGCTCAACCGTCAGTGTTACTTTTGGTCAGAAATCATTCAGTTAGGCAAATTAGACAAGTTACACACATCTGTTGAAACCATAGGAAAGTAGTAGTTGCAGGCCAATCAGAGAGTCCCTCTGGTTTGGTCTGCTTTTCTTCTTCTTGCTACCAGAAAGAGGAAGTGATCTGCCTGATTGGTCAGTGTTTTCCCCAGCTGGAGAAGCCAAGTCAAATCTAGTAGCCGATCTTAACTTTGCGTGCTAATTTTAAATTGTGTACCCCACGTGTTAATAATGTATGCATAATGTTTTTTGGCAGTAAGTACCAGTGCAAAACTGTTTTTGTGTCAAAAATAATTGTAGGGGAGGAAGAGGTTGGTAGCCAGCTCATTGCTGGTGCAGGTCTGTTGCTGAATGCTGCACAAGTAGGTAGGTGCTCGGCGTAGCGCGATGCAGTTAGATCTGCCATAATACGATGACAGTCATATTCTTTAGATGCTAATTATTCATTGCAGAAATACCAAGGTGCATGCCACTTCCATAGTTGTGTTCCCTGAATATGTCCGTATTCGCTCCACTGTTAAAGTGTTATTTTTGGTCAGAAAGCATTCAGTTAGGCAAAGCATGGCGCTTTTATCTTCCATAGAAGGCCTAATTATAACACCATGTGTCGGACACAAAATTGGATACCCATCAAAAAGTAATGAAGTACTGGCCTGTTTCGAAATGTAGAATATCTTTGGTCCTGTTTTTACCAATTATCATATCCGTTTAATTGTGCATCTGTTGCAAGTCACTGACATTCTCTTGCTTTTTTCAAACATCTGATGGATTGGCGAAATCTACGACAACACAAAAGATCCATCTGGTATGAATATCTCAGGCACAAAAACTCCCAAATAAAATGGGGAAGATAATCAAAGCATTCTACAACTCATACTGCCTTTGTAAAACTTTCAGGACCAATGTACTTCAATGGCATCTACCATGAGTTCTACCAGTATAACCTCAACGGCCCCATTTTTGGTGACATAGTTTGGGGCCATTCGGTTTCAACAGACCTCGTCAACTGGATCGGGCTTGAACCCGCGTTAGTACGGGATACCCCAAGTGACATAGACGGTTGCTGGACCGGCTCGGTCACCATTCTGCCTGGTGGTAAACCGGTCATCATATACACTGGTGGCGACAAAGATCAACATCAGGCACAAAACATCGCGTTTCCCAAAAACCGGTCTGACCCGTACCTGAGGGAATGGGTCAAAGCAGCCAATAACCCGGTGCTCCGACCGGACGAACCAGGGATGAACTCGATCGAGTTCAGGGATCCGACAACCGGTTGGATCGGACCGGACGGACTGTGGAGGATGGCAGTTGGTGGTGAGCTGAACGGCTACAGTGCTGCACTTTTGTACAAGAGTGAAGACTTTCTGAACTGGACAAGAGTTGATCACCCACTGTATGCACATAATGGATCCAATATGTGGGAGTGTCCGGATTTCTTTGCGGTATTGCCGGGCAATAACGGTGGACTGGACCTGTCCACAGCGATCCCACAAGGCGCCAAGCATGCCCTCAAAATGAGTGTGGATTCAGTTGACAAGTACATGATTGGGGTGTATGATCTCCAACGTGATGCCTTTGTGCCAGATAATGTCGTAGAAGACCGCCGGCTGTGGCTGAGGATAGATTACGGCACTTTCTATGCTTCAAAGTCATTCTTCGACTCGAATAAGGGCAGGAGGATCATATGGGGTTGGTCTAGGGAGACAGATAGCCCTTCAGATGATCTTGTAAAAGGTTGGGCAGGACTCCATGTAAGAAAATCTTCCCCTGATTGGCTGTGGTTCATATTAAAATAATGATTTAACTGATTTAGTAATTCAGTGTAGCATTTTTAACCTCAGTTTTTATTACCATTTAGACAATCCCCAGGACAATTTGGTTAGCCGGCGATGGCAAGCAGTTGTTACAATGGCCAGTCGAGGAGATCGAGTCCCTTCGAACAAATGAAATCAACCATCAAGGACTAGAGCTCAACAAGGGAGATCTATTTGAGATCAAGGAAGTTGACGCTTTTCAGGTAGTTTCCTTTTCACAGACATGCTTACTTGGTCTTCCGAATAATCCTTTTTTACTTAAAGAAAGTGTTATGCCAGTAAAAGTTGTAGGGTCTTCTGATAATAGCTAATTATGGATAGTACTACCTCTGTAATAACTAAATATAAGTTTAACTGCAAAAACGTCTTATAGTTCAACTTATATTTAGTTATTACAGAGGTAGTACATTTTTGGCAACCAAAAGATAGGCATGCATACTTAAGCTTTGGTGTGTTGTGTATTCTTCAGAGCTACTGTAGCTAATCAGGCACACATTTTCTTGAAACAGGCTGATGTAGAGATAGATTTTGAGCTGGCGTCCATCGATGACGCCGATCCTTTTGATCCTTCCTGGCTTTTGGACCCCGAGAAGCATTGTGGGGAAGCGGGTGCATCGGTTCCTGGTGGTATAGGTCCATTTGGACTTGTTATTCTGGCCTCGGACAACATGGATGAGCACACTGAGGTGTATTTCAGAGTCTACAAGTCACAGGAAAAGTACATGGTACTCATGTGCTCTGATCTAAGAAGGTCAGTGATTATGTCTTTTGCCTTAACTCTGGTTAGCCTTCTCCATAAACGTCTGAAAACTGAATTGAAATTTGTTCTTTTGTTTGCGCAGGTCTTCCCTGAGACCAGAACTGGAGAAACCAGCCTATGGAGGCTTCTTTGAATTTGATCTTGCAAAGGAAAGGAAGATATCACTCAGAACTCTGGTAAGCTGGGAGGCTCTGCCATTTCCCCTGTTACTCATTTCCTACATGTCAGAACTGAAAATGGATGGATGGATGCTGCCTTGCAGATTGACCGGTCGGCGGTGGAGAGCTTCGGTGGCGGTGGCAGGGTTTGCATCACATCCAGAGTTTATCCGGCGGTGCTCGCCGATGTCGGCAGGGCCCACATTTACGCTTTCAACAATGGAAGTGCCACGGTCAGCGTGCCACGGCTCAGCGCATGGACCATGAGGAAGGCGCAAGTGAATGTGGAGAAGGGTTGGAGTGCTATTTAAAACAGAGGAGCGATTTGATTTTGTCGATTCTTTTACTTCATTCATGAGCATTGCCTGGCAGAAATAAGGACATTCGACAGGAAAAAAAAATAGCCTATCATTTCTTTGATCTCTAGTATTCATATATTGTAGTTACTACTAGTACTTAGTAAGCCCTTCCCATCTCAGTTACTTGTATCAATTTTTATGGAAACGCACACTAGTAATGAAATTCACGGGATGAGTACTTTAGTCTCTTGAAATGTTTTGAAGTGGTTACAAGACTCTGTGAGCAAACATGTCATATGCCCCTTCACGGTGTTGGCATGTCCTGCTGACTTGTCTTTCTTGTTGCAAAAAGTACACTGGCTCTACCTATGGTGGGAAGTTCAATGAAAAAAAATGTCAGGCCCTCGCATCATCCCCGCGCGGGTGATTCGAGGGTCCTTCCTCTTTTTTCCTCGCCACTGTCGGAGGCGGCCACTCCTGCGCGGCCGCCGATGAAGGGTTGCGGTGATGTCTCTGCTGCTTCCTTGCTCGGGTGGAGGGACTTTGGGCGCCGAGGCGGCGGCCTTGGGTGGAGAGGCGACATCGTTTGAGCGGCAAGGGTGTCCGACGTCGAGTGTGGTGGGTGGTTCATGGGCTGCGGTTGTGGTCTCTGGCATCAGATCTAAAGGTGGGTGCCTCATCTTCCCTCTGGCTCACCATCTGGCAAATCTAGTCGCTGGTCACCGGTTGGGTGGTATGAGTATCGGGGCCAAGAGAGGACCCTGTTTGGCTTGGGCGGCAACGCTGGTCGCAACGCCCGCAGGAGTTGTGCTCCTCCTATGAGGCACCGTCGAGGTCCCCATCTTCATTTGATCGAAGGTGAAATCCTGCAATCCCATTCGGATAAGGCAGTAGCCAGCTATCTGCGACCTGGGAGGGGGGGGGGCGTCTAGCATGGGGGTGCATGTGAGCGATGCTACGTGCGAAAGGTGAGGTGCAAGCTTTGTTTGAGAGGAGGCTTTGGTGTCGAGACATCGATCGGGTTCTGATCTGCTATACTCTGTTTTAGTGCTCACCCGTGGTCGTCTTTCTATTGCGCGGTAGCTCGTCACCCTCGATCCTGCATGGGATCCCATTCCCGACATGAGCGTCGCGGTGCTTCATCAAGTCCCCAGGCCTTCTTAGTGGCCATACCACTTGCTCTGGATTGCTTGTCGTTTTCCTCGAGTTCTTTTTGTTCCTTTGGTTTCAATATATATGTTTCCCCTGCGGCTTATCCTCTTCTGGCTTGGTTATCCGCGGGCAGCAACATTGTAGTGGTCGAGGTCTGCCCGCCGTGGCAAGGGAGTCACATGCACTTGTTCTGCCTTGGTGGCCTCAAGACAACACATTTTCGTAGGTCTAGGGTGGTCCTGGCCATCTCCGGCCCGGCCCTGTCAGCCCACCCAGGCCCGGCCCTAAAATCCAGGGCCTAGGCCCGTGGGCCGGGCTTGGGTCTGAGTTTTGAGCTCACCAGCAGGGCCTGGATGGGCTTGGGCTTGGCATATTGACATTTTAAGGAAGAGGCCCGGTCCATGGTCCTAAGCCCTAAGAGCTTTTCAGGGCTTTTTATCAGATGGGCCGGGCTTGGGCTTGAAAAGTAAGCCCGATGATAGGGCCTGGGCCTCAGTTTTCTGCCATGGGCTTTTTAGGGCCTGGCCCAAGCCCGGCCCATGGCCAGATATAGTCTAGGGTGAACGACTCCTTCGCCCGACGGCTTGAAGCCCAGACGAGGGGGTAGAGTCCCTCTTCGGTGAGGGAGAAAGAAAGTGGTGGATCTCCATGGTTCTTAATGATGCGTCGGTGGTAGCGTTCTTTGGGTGGTTGGCTGCTCCTTTTGTGCTGTACTAGCAAGTAGTGCGCGGCGGCACGCCGCGCCACATGGACTAATTAGCTACTTTATTTTTTGTAATATTTGGTAAGTTGATCCAAGACTTTTTTTGGCAAGGTACTTCATACCAGGAAATGGTACATCTATTTGATACATATAGGTAGGAGATCATGACAAAGTAGTTCATAAAAGGAAACGGTTCATCTAGTCAGCACATACACATAGAAGATCTACGACACGTAAGCACGTTTTTTTTAGGGTAAGTTGCTGCTTTATCTTTACCTAATAATAAAGAAAATTGGGTTTCAATTCGTCCGTCGTGCCACTTTGCAGAAAAGCCCCTCTATTTTCTGTAAATTAACCCGTACTACACGTTTAAGACAGATCTGAATCGTTTTTTGGCATTTTCGCATAAAAACCCCTGACGTTTCATGTAATCAACCCGCCATCCATATTTAAGTCAGCCGAATCTTTTTTCATTTTAACATATAACACCCTGGCTTTTCGGTTAATCAGTCCGCAGTTTATTTGAAACAAAAGTATCCATATCTTTTAAACCGCAACTCCGATTTTAACATATTATATATGAAATTTAATTAAAAAAATTGTAGAATCTAAATATGATGTTATTTTTAGCTTTTAACTATTTAAAAAAATACTATTTAGGATGCAGCCTAAATCAATTACAATCATTGATTACAATCCGTAGGCATGTTGTACTTCCGCCAGCTTATCTCTTCGTACATGTCCAATGATCAAATACCCTATGTAAATATTTTTTGGCAAAATCCACACGCGTATTTATGAACTAACTACACAATATATTTTTATACTGCACAAATAATTTTTATAGCATATACATGCACTTATAAAATTCATAAACATCGAAAGTACATTAAGATTATAACACAATAGATGGACCTATTTGTGGTCTTGAGTGATGGTTGTTGGGTTAAGAGTGTGTGTTGTGCTTTTTCTCCCGTTGCAACGCACGGGCTCTTTTGCTAGTTTAACTAAAAAGAGTAGTCTGGGATCTTATCAGAGACCACCTCAAAGATAAAATCTGGTGGCATCATTAGCCACATCTTACACCAAAGCACAGTCTTTGATGCATGATTTGACCATTAATTTATACCAAAATACTTGGATTGAACATGTATCAATAGTATCATCGTATTTGTCTTGTAAAACTATTTTGTTTTATATGTCTTTATAATAATTTTATAGGCATACCACAGGTAAAAATTATTGTCAAAGTTGCCCGACGAAGACCGAAAAAGTTAATGTGTGCCTTATATTTTGGGAATGATGGAGTAGATACTGGGCGCGGAATTGGGAAGGTCTTGTTCTCTTCTTAAACAGAGATGTTGATCCTCCGGCTTGGTTTGGGTGATGTGGCTGGGAGGCTGTGAGTGCGAGATTTGGGGACTCGTGACAGGGAGGCCTTTTTATGAGCGCATTCAGCAGGAAGCGAGGCACGATCTGACGGGATCCTTCCAGATAGACAAATCTAGAGAAAGCCACATAGATTAATTAGTTATTTAGTATTTTTTGTAATATTTGGTAAGTCGTCCTAAAATCCCACTCGTGGCAAAGTAGTACATACAAAGAGAAGGTACATCTAGTTGGTAGATGCATACGTGTTGTAGTCATATAGTGGGTACTGGACGTAGAATTGCGAATCTCTTGTTCTTTTTTTAGACAAGAGATGTTGATCCTCAACTGGGCTTCACTGATAGTTTTTGAGTTGTTAGATTACTTTTGTTCTAAACCCCTGTGCTAGTTTCATGAAGTTTGTTCTGGAACTTTACGTGATATACACAAAATCATATGCAACTGGAGAAGTTCCTGTCAATTCAAATGTAGATGTGATGGTAAAAGGTCACGAAAGAATGTAGTATGTTTCAAATATTTCTAACTTGATTACAAAATGGTAAAACAAATATCTTGGGCAGTGGTTAACACTTCATAAACGTCGACTGCTACAATATGTCAAATTTTCCAAAAGGTAACTTGCGCTGACGTTCGGTCTGACCCTCCCGCGCGCGGCACAATCCTGGCTGCACATCTTCTCGCGGTGTGCTTAGCTAGCTGCACTTGGACTGGACCGCAGCGGTGGTGTGGACTGAGATCCACTCTCACTGTGTAGCTTCTCGAATCTCCCTGCCTATTGCCCACCTCCACCATTCCCCGTTCTCCCTATCTCATTTGTTCCTCGCATTGCCGGCTCGACGCCGCCCCTCGCCGTGGCTCCTCCGTCTCCTCTCAGCCCGCAGTAGGACTCGAGTGGTCCTCGCCTGCGTAGCACGCCCGGCGAGGGACGTGGTTCTCTCGAGGTAGAGGGTGGCTTAGAGAGGGAGAAGCCGGCGGACAGGGTGATGAGCTCGGAAGAATAGGAGGAAGCGAGGCCGCCAGAGGCAGAGGAGAAGAAGCAATCGGGTGCTCCTTGCCTGAAAGCGAGGCCGCCAAAGCCAGAGGAGAAGAGGAAGCGGCAGGGTAGGGCGTAGTGATGGCGGGATCTCCGACATGGTCACCATTGGGGAGTGGCGGCGGTCAGAGCTAGCTAGGCGCTGCAAGTATCCATGTGAAAGATCGTGGATGTCGCCTAGAGGGGGGGTGAATAGGCGCTTTAAAATAATTACGGTTTAGGCTTGAACAAATGCGGAATAAACCTAGAGGTTAATTTGTCAAGCACAAAACCTACAATAACTAGGCTCACCTATGTGCACCAACAACTTATGCTAAGCAAGATAAACAACTAGATGATAGCAAGATATATGACAAGAAACAATATGGCTATCACAAAGTAAAGTGCATAAGTAAAGGGCTCGGGTAAGAGATAACCAAGGCACGCGGAGACGATGATGTATCCCGAAGTTCACACCCTTTCGGATGCTAATCTCCGTTTGGAGCGGTGTGGAGGCACAATGCTCCCCAAGAAGCCACTAGGGCCACCGTAATCTCCTCACGCCCTCGCACAATGCAAGATGCCGTGATTCCACTAAGGGACCCTTGAGGGCGGTCACCGAACCCGTACAAATGGCAACCCTTGGGGGCGGTCACCGAACCCGTACAAAATGCTCGGGGCGATCTCCACAACCTAATTGGAGACCCCCGACGCTTGCCCGGAGCTTTGCACCACAATGATTGAGCTCCGAACACCACAAGGTTGGGGCTATCTCCCCAACGACACCACGAAGCTTCACCACAATGGAATATGGCTTCGAGGTGACCACAACCGTCTAGGGCACCCAAGCACCCAAGAGGAACAAGCTCAAGGGTACCAAGCACCCAAGAGTAATAAGCTTCTCAAACTTTACTTCCACGTATCACCGTGGAGAACTCAAACCGATGCACCAAATGCAATGGCAAGGGCACACGGAGTGCCCAAGTCCTTCTCTCCCAAATCCCACCAAAGCAACTAATGCTAGGGAGGGAAATGAGTGGAAGAACAAGAAGGAGAACACCAAGAACTCCAAGATCAAGATCCAAGTGGTTCCCCTCACCTAGAGGAGAAAGTGATTGGTGGAAATGTGGATCTAGATCTCCTCTCTCTTTTCCCCCAAAAACTAGCAAGAATCCATGGAGGGATTGAGAGATAGCAAGCTCGAAGAAGGTCAACAATGGGGGAAGAACACGAGCTCAAAGAATTAGGTTCATTGGGGAAGAAGACCCCCTTTTATAGGTGGGAAAAAATCCAACCGTTATGCTCACAGCCCGCACAGAGCGGTACTACCGCTCCAGGAGCGGTACTACCGCTAGGGCGGTAGTACCCCTTTGAAAAACAACATCGAGGAGGCAAAAAGGCCAGAAAAACCGTCGGAGCGGTAGTACCGCTTGACCTCACGGTACTACCGCTAGGGGTAGTGGTAGTACTGCTAAGGGTAGCGGTACTACTGCTTGCGAGCGGTACTAAAAAATTACATCCGTGCCTACCACCGCTGGACTTGTGACGAGTTTTTGGTCCCGAGCGGAAGTAGCCACGGAAGTAGCCGCGGTAGTACTGCTCCAAGCGGTAGTACCGCTCCCGAAAGCGGTAGTACCGCTCCCGAAAGCGGTAGTAAAAAATTACTTCCGCTCCTACCCGCGGTAGTACCGCTGCAGCCTTTTCAGTACACCAAAACGTCAATAACTTTTGCATACGGACTCCGAATTCGATGAAACCAAGTTTGTTGGAAAGCTAGCGACAAGGGCTAACACAATCTTGATAGAAAAAACAATAAGAAGCAAATTAGAAAAGGCCCATAAGAAAATGGTGAGAACCCTTCCTCGGATAAGACCGGTAAAACACCCAACACCGAAAACATCATAGAAGACACATGTGAACTCCGTTTTCGATGAAGTCAAGCTTGTCAACAAGATGACCATAAGCTCTAAGACTCACAAAGAGAACCAAACAAGAACCAAGAAACATGATGCAAGGATGCAATGGTTTGAGCTCTCTACTAACGATACGATCAAGCTACCAACTTGAGAGCCCCCCTTGATAGTACGACAAACGATCCTATAACCCAGTCTCCCAACTACCACCACGAGACCGGTAAAATAGAAAACCTATCAAGGGCAAACCTTTGCTTTGCACAAAGTCCACTTGAGCTAGATGTAGACGATCTTGACTTCCTCAAGTTGGACCACCTTTCTTGATTGCGTTGTCTCGGTGAAGACTAGTAGATTGCTCCCCCATACTCCTCTATGGGAGAGCCACTCTTCGGCATATCTTCACAAGTCCATTGTCACGACAATGGACGGCAAGCTTCAAGCACTTTATTTCTTCGTGATGCTCCACTTGAACTTGCACACCGCAACCTAACCCCACAAAGAACTCTCACGAAGACCATGGGTTAGTACACAAAGCGTGATTGACAATGCTTACCATACCATAGGATTGCTTGATCCCTCTCGGTACATCTTCTACGCTTTGTGTGTTGATCAACTTGATTCACTCCTTCACTTAGTCTTGATCAACCTTGAATCTTTCCAACTCTTCATTTGGATGATGTCTTGAAGGTAAACATGAATGATAACACACTCTTCTTCTTCAAGACATGCTGGCAATAAGCTCAACACTCACAAGACCAATCTTTGGATAATTCCTTAATAGCACCTTGGTCATCACAAACTCTCCTTGAAACCAACAAATGAACTCCAAGAAAAGCCTATGGACAAACCCTTCAAATGTAACTCAAGGAAACCATTAGTCCATAGAGATTGTCATCAATTACCAAAACCAAACATGGGGGCACCGCATGTTCTTTCAATCTCCCCCATTTTGGTAATTGATGACAATCACTTTCAAGAGAGTTTATATAAAGAATTATGCATCACCATACCATGCAACAATAATGTATGCGCATGAGATGCAAAAGCTTAGGAACAAAACCAAATCAAGAAGAGCGAAGAGACAACTCTCTAAACTTCCTCACAAAACTAAACTCTCTGAAACTTCTCCCCCATTGGCATCGATTGCCAAAATGGGCGAAAAACTTAGAAGGTCAATATAAATTGTGTTCCTCCATAAATTATGTATTCCTCAAAATAGAGAGTGGAATGCAATACATATATCCAACTGTAAATACTTGGAGGAAGACAAACTATATTGAGGCCCAAAGATTGCAAAAAAATGATATGCCACAAAGGCATACCAAAGGGAGAAAAACATGCAATCAAGCAATCAAAGGATACCAATGAATTAAGCTATCAAAATATATCAATTGACCCAACTAGACCAATGATCCTACATGCCAAATGAATAAAAGATATTATGATAAGAGCAAAGGAGTGTTCTAGAGAAACTAGAGAAGCTCCCCATGATTTGTGCACAATTTAGTTTTGTATCTGGATACAACGAGCACAAAATAGGATCGCCGCTCCCCCAAGATCAATAGAACTCACGACATAGCAACCGATTTTTCTAAAGACACTGGTGAAGCTCCCCATAATTTGTGCACTCTTTAGAAAATTTTCATTAGGATACCAAGTGCACAAAATAGGATCATCACTCCCCCAAAATCAATAGAAACTCACACCAAGTGCAAGTGAGCATGAAGGTAACAAAGCCTAGCACTTGCAACAAACAAATGGTTGAGCAACATATAAAAGAGACAACTTAAGAGTATGCTCAACCAAAATGATGTGTGTGAGTCATGGCAAAGCACTTGAGAAGACTAATGTATGGATGAACATTAAGCATCAATATAGTCTTGAATGAAAGAGATACTCGGTGCAAGGCCTATCATTCCCACACACAACAAGCAAACGGGTTCACAAGCTCACTAATAAGCATATAAAGAACCTATGCTTGTGACAACCCGTGGTGAAGATATAAAAGAGAGCGTTATCAAGACGAGGGATACCAATTAATTGGCAAAAGCCTTGTCAAGACAAGCAAGAGACAAAAATATCCTCACCACACAAGAGTGCATCTAGATGCAACAAGATAAGATCCGCACTCAAGGCAAAGGCTTTCACGGAGCCACCAAAGAAATGATACAAGAACGACAAGGTGGACGTGAAAGAAGGGGATATCAAATAGATATGCAACTTCTCTCAAGTGTATAAGATTCTAGGTAGATGAAGATCATGATGATATCAATCTACAAAGAAGGATGTACACACGAAATTGTTGCAAAAAGGAATGAATAAGTTATCCCCAAGGAAGTCATAAATATACCAATAAGATATTTGCTTGAAGGCATAGCACATGGCTAGATATGTTCTCATTGTATATAAATGAGTTCCAACAACACGAGCATCAAAGACATCACAACTAGCAACAAAAGATCATTGTTGGGATGCTTTGAGAAAGGAAACAAGTATCATAAGAAGGAATGACTAACAAGCCATGATAGAACCTACACAAGGTTGGTGCAAGAAATGTGTGCATGAAGTAGATGGTGATACTTGTTACCGAGATACCATTGGAAGGATGTAGTAGATACCAATTGAAGGTAGATAGTAGTTCATTGATCATCCTAGCTTGACTCCAATAAGCACATGGTGACACCACCTTCCTTTTGAATAAGCCGAGCTTCCAATGCATCTCCAATTGTTCCTAGAACAACAACGCAAACAAAATTTTACCCAAACTCATTGGGACCAAAGAGTTAGAAATACCAATACATAGGACAAACTCCACAAACACATGTGCATTTATATATGAAAATGAATTTCATGCACATCTCATCCAAATTGAGACTAGGTGGAGTTTCCCCTATATATTGGGTTAAAGAAAGAAAGCATGCCAAAGAAAATACATGTAGTAAATATGCATGCTCAAGACTTTCAAGAAACGAAACAAAAAGAAAAATAAATACCAAGTGAAAATAGGATACCAAATGGAGAAATCATCACTTGGAAGATATCTATTTAGAAGATACATCAAGGAATGAGATATCCATTGATACATGCAAAAGGAAAGATATCAGACTCCCAAAAGAGAGGATGGTTCCAAACAAACCAACCCATCTACAAAGTTTCATGATGGCACAAAGTACCAAAAAGAAACGGCTTGCCTTCCATCAACACACACTTGAAATGGATCACAAAATGTGTGTCTCATAGAAAATAGGATAGCTCCCACAAGAGTTGTGCATTATAGAGAATTTGCATTTGAATACAAAATGCACAAGATGGGATCACCACTTTCACTATATCTCGAAAACACTAGACAAGATCAAGAAAACAACAAGATCCACAAGTGGCACAGAAGGCTATGGGAGATGACACAATCTTGGCAAGGAATAGGACGAACAAAAGCAAAAGTCAATGTAAAGATGATCAACAATTTCTACCACAAAAAGATTACCAATTGTCAAGAGGCAAGAAGTATTTGGGAATAATTCCCGGTGATAGCAATGATATCAAACATCATCTTCACACCAAACACAAGCAAATTGCAACTTGTAGAGCTAACATGTCACCTAGGAACAACAATTTATAATATCAACACTAGGTGACAATATCTCAAATTTACACATTTTCTAGGCTTGTAATATACACATAACATATTACTCCCCCATAATGTGATACCAATGAAAAACTTGACAAGATGCAAAAGAGAACCAACACGAGATAATTAATGGAACATTTAGAATTTGAATTTCTCATGAGAAGACATACCACATAGAGACTAGATAATCTTGTAATATCAAAACTAGATGATATTCCTCATGTACACACATTTATAGGATTGTGAGGTGCACAAAGCACATCACTCCCCCAAAATGGGATGTTCCATTAATCTCTCACAAGAGCCAACTAAGATACAAACAAGATACACAAAGGCTCAAATCACTACACACACATACATGATGTACAAACCAACATACACATACTTGATTTCTCAAGATAAGCAAATTGGGAGCACAACATATACACGCTCATGCAAGGTACAAAACCATAACATGCTAAGGAGCAAGTAACTTTCAATGTAAACAATTTAAGCACGAGTTACCGCAAGGAGGAACATTGGGTATACGATAGAAAGATAATCCGAATGACTTGGCTTGAGACAATATGAATGATGAAGACCCCTCAAATCTTCATAATGTAGCCAAGTCTCCAAAGCCCTCCAAATACACCTATTGATCAAGTTTGAGCTAGTTGGTCCCCAACCAAGTTGGGTCCTAAGAGGTTAGTCACAATAGGCTTGGCTACCCAAATGGTTCTTTTCTTGACACCACTTTGAGTCCCAAGAAACTTGGCAAACACATTGCCAACCTTATCCTTCCCAAGAGAATAGACATCATCAATAATAATTGGGTTGGATAAGTTACCACTAGTGCATGAAGAAGCGATGTGACCTTTCTCACGACATAAGTAGCAACGTCTACTCTTCACTTTCTTCTCACTTGATTTCTCAACATGAGAAGCATTAACCCGAGTCTTCTTGGGAAGTGGCCTTTCTTCAACTTGAGGTTGAGCATGAGAATGAACTTGTGGCCGCTTCCCTTGTTGCTTGTCACTAATGGGCTTCTTCTTCAATGGGCATGATCTAACATGGTGCCCTTGAATTTTGCACTTGAAGCAAATAATCTTGGCCGAATTCTTGACTTGTTCTTGGCCCTTCTTCTTCTTATGAATTTTGGACTTCTTCATCTTGTTGGAGATGAATCCAAGTCCACCTTTGTCATTGGGGGATTTTTGCACACTCAAGATATTGTTGAGTGTGGACTTCCCTTCATGACACTTTTCCAAGTCTTTTTTCAAGGAAGAGACTTGGGCCTTGAGCTCTTTGATTTCCTCTACATGGTTAGTATCAACACAAGTACTAGAGGAAGTATAGGCTTCATTGTTAGAGCAACAAGGCAAGGAAAGCAATTCATCACAAGATGTACCAATGTTATGCATAGATGAATTACGAGGACTAGCACATGGCAATATAGCATTTTGACTTGAAGTAGTGCTAGTATCCACATGAGGCTCACTAGATGTTACCTTGATACTCATAGCCTCATGAGCTATCTTTAGCACATTATGGGATACTAGAAGATCATCATGAGAGCTTGTGAGCTTTACATGACTTTCTTCCAATTTCCCATAATTGCCAGATAGCAACTCAAGTTGAGCCCTTAGCTCAACATTCTCCTTCAAAATGGATGCTTCACTAGAAATAGAGTTAGTAGCACAAGCATCATCAATAATAGCAAGAGGAGAAGGCAACTTGGCAAGCTCCTTAAAATATGAAGCTTTAAGTTGAGCATGAGACTCGGTGAGTTTTATGAGCTCACCCTTAATGACCCTTGAGCCATTTTTGAGGTGCTCAAAATCCTCAAGGAGTTTAGCATGTGCAACTTCAAGCTTCTCATTTTTAGTTTCAAAATCATTAACCACCTCGAGAGCTCTATCACGGGATTCCTTTATTCTAGATAGTTCTAGAGCAAAAGTCTCCTCAAGAGATTCCTTGGTGGTTTGTTCAAGTTCAAGAGCTTGCGAGAGGTCGGCGATCTCATTAGCGTAATCACGCTCATGACCTTCCATTTTCTCAATGGTGACCTCATGCTCCTCTAGATGAGATTCCAACTCCTCTATATATTTCTTGCCCTCAATGGCAATAGACATGATTTCCATGAAGTTGGAACGAGCAATTTTATTCTTATGAAGAGCTTTAAAAATCATTTCCCCCTTAATTTTTAAGGAGGTAACATTATCATTTTCTTCATCATTTTCTACATCATCATAATTGTTATCATCACTATCATGACAAGATATATTGGGGTTCAAAGTGGGAGATACCTTTGAAGCCTTAGCCATAAGGCAAAACACAATAGATGATGATGTAGGATCCCTTGAAGCACCATTCAAGACTACATCTTGTTCCATGGGGTGTTGGGTTTCCTCTACATTGTTAGCACAACAATTCGAGGAAATAGATGCATTTTTATCATGGCAACAAGACATAGCAAGCATATCATCATGAGTTTTAGTCAAGCAATTTCTACATGATATGCAAGGACTATCAACATAAGCATGTGAAACATGTAGTGTGCTCGAAGTGTTAAAGTCCAAAGAAGATGCATTGCAGTAAGATAGTGATGAAGGATCATCCACAAAAAGCATACTATCATCATTGCAATGACCAACACTACTCACCATATCATTACCTTGTGGCAAACCACATGTAGGTGAAGTAGAAGAAGTTGAGAAGACAACACGGCCGGAGGTGGAGGGAGAACAATCATTCCTACAATTCTTGGACACACCATATTTATCTTGAAGCTTTGTCCACAACTCATGAGCATCCCGGAACGGCATGAGTTGAAATATAACTACATTGCTCAAAGCATCAAAAAGCACATTAGAAGCTTGAGCATTGAGATAAGAGTTTTTCTCATCCTCTAAAGATAATCTTTGTGGATCCTTTGGAGGAGAAAAACCCATATCTACAATTCGCTCTAAATTTGGGTCCATGACCCTAAAGAGATTAAGCATGCGAAGTACCCAAACATCAAAATTTGTGCCATCGAAACTAAGAGTGTCAGAGAAACCTAAACCCCTAGTCGACATCCTTACTCTCTAGGCGGTTAAGCCCTATAAAGAGAGACGAGGCTCTGATACCAATTGAAAGATCGTGGATGTCGCCTAGAGGGGGGGGGTGAATAGGCGCTTTAAAATAATTACGGTTTAGGCTTGAACAAATGCGGAATAAACCTAGAGGTTAATTTGTCAAGCACAAAACCTACAATAACTAGGCTCACCTATGTGCACCAACAACTTATGCTAAGCAAGATAAACAACTAGGTGATAGCAAGATATATGACAAGAAACAATATGGCTATCACAAAATAAAGTGCATAAGTAAAGGGCTCGGGTAAGAGATAACCAAGGCACGCGGAGACGATGATGTATCCCGAAGTTCACACCCTTTCGGATGCTAATCTCCGTTTGGAGCGGTGTGGAGGCACAATGCTCCCCAAGAAGCCACTAGGGCCACCGTAATCTCCTCACGCCCTCGCACAATGCAAGATGCCGTGATTCCACTAAGGGACCCTTGAGGGCGGTCACCGAACCCGTACAAATGGCAACCCTTGGGGGCGGTCACCGAACCCGTACAAAATGCTCGGGGCGATCTCCACAACCTAATTGGAGACCCCCGACGCTTGCCCGGAGCTTTGCACCACAATGATTGAGCTCCGAACACCACAAGGTTGGGGCTATCTCCCCAACGACACCACGAAGCTTCACCACAATGGAATATGGCTTCGAGGTGACCACAACCGTCTAGGGCACCCAAGCACCCAAGAGGAACAAGCTCAAGGGTACCAAGCACCCAAGAGTAATAAGCTTCTCAAACTTCACTTCCACGTATCACCGTGGAGAACTCAAACCGATGCACCAAATGCAATGGCAAGGGCACACGGAGTGCCCAAGTCCTTCTCTCCCAAATCCCACCAAAGCAACTAATGCTAGGGAGGGAAATGAGAGGAAGAACAAGAAGGAGAACACCAAGAACTCCAAGATCAAGATCCAAGTGGTTCCCCTCACCTAGAGGAGAAAGTGATTGGTGGAAATGTGGATCAAGATCTCCTCTCTCTTTTCCCCCAAAAACTAGCAAGAATCCATGGAGGGATTGAGAGATAGCAAGCTCGAAGAAGGTCAACAATGGGGGAAGAACACGAGCTCAAAGAATTAGGTTCATTGGGGAAGAAGACCCCCTTTTATAGGTGGGAAAAAATCCAACCGTTATGCTCACAGCCCGCACAGAGCGGTACTACCGCTCCAGGAGCGGTACTACCGCTAGGGCGGTAGTACCCCTTTGAAAAACAACATCGAGGAGGCAAAAAGGCCAGAAAAACCGTCGGAGCGGTAGTACCGCTTGACCTCACGGTACTACCGCTAGGGGTAGTGGTAGTACTGCTAAGGGTAGCGGTACTACTGCTTGCGAGCGGTACTAAAAAATTACATCCGTGCCTACCACCGCTGGACTTGTGACGAGTTTTTGGTCCCGAGCGGAAGTAGCCACGGAAGTAGCCGCGGTAGTACTGCTCCAAGCGATAGTACCGCTCCCGAAAGCGGTAGTACCGCTCCCGAAAGCGGTAGTAAAAAATTACTTCCGCTCCTACCCGCGGTAGTACCGCTGCAGCCTTTTCAGTACACCAAAACGTCAATAACTTTTGCATACGGACTCCGAATTTGATGAAACCAAGTTTGTTGGAAAGCTAGCGACAAGGGCTAACACAATCTTGATAGAAAAACCAATAAGAAGCAAATTAGAAAAGGCCCATAAGAAAATGGTGAGAACCCTTCCTCGGATAAGACCGGTAAAACACCCAACACCGAAAACATCATAGAAGACACATGTGAACTCCGTTTTCGATGAAGTCAAGCTTGTCAACAAGATGACCATAAGCTCTAAGACTCACAAAGAGAACCAAACAAGAACCAAGAAACATGATGCAAGGATGCAATGGTTTGAGCTCTCTACTAACGATACGATCAAGCTACCAACTTGAGAGACCCCCTTGATAGTACGACAAACGATCCTATAACCCAGTCTCCCAACTACCACCACGAGACCGGTAAAATAGAAAACCTATCAAGGGCAAACCTTTGCTTTGCACAAAGTCCACTTGAGCTAGATGTAGACGATCTTGACTTCCTCAAGTTGGACCACCTTTCTTGATTGCGTTGTCTCGGTGAAGACTAGTAGATTGCTCCCCCATACTCCTCTATGGGAGAGCCACTCTTCGGCATATCTTCACAAGTCCATTGTCACGACAATGGACGACAAGCTTCAAGCACTTTATTTCTTCGTGATGCTCCACTTGAACTTGCACACCGCAACCTAACCCCACAAAGAACTCTCACGAAGACCATGGGTTAGTACACAAAGCGTGATTGACAATGCTTACCATACCATAGGATTGCTTGATCCCTCTCGGTACATCTTCTACGCTTTGTGTGTTGATCAACTTGATTCACTCCTTCACTTAGTCTTGATCAACCTTGAATCTTTCCAACTCTTCATTTGGATGATGTCTTGAAGGTAAACATGAATGATAACACACTCTTCTTCTTCAAGACATGCTGGCAATAAGCTCAACACTCACAAGACCAATCTTTGGATAATTCCTTAATAGCACCTTGGTCATCACAAACTCTCCTTGAAACCAACAAATGAACTCCAAGAAAAGCCTATGGAAAAACCCTTCAAATGTAACTCAAGGAAACCATTAGTCCATAGAGATTGTCATCAATTACCAAAACCAAACATGGGGGCACCGCATGTTCTTTCACCATGGGAGGTTCACGGTTCAGATTTCGGACCATTCACAAGTCGTGCAGGTACCTACTCACACCCAAGTGCTACATCTCCATGTGTCTAATCCCCAATTCTTCAGCTAAGGGCAATTCTCACACCATGTCAGCCCGCAGTTCGACATGGGATGTTTTGTGCTTCCTCAAGAACTTTTGCACCATGAGCCAGACAAAGACGGCTGTCCTGCTCTTTCCTTCTCTGTCAAGGTAAGCTACATCAGCAGAAACACACAAATTGTATATACGTATAAGCCTGCTTACATTGTATACGCCTGATTACATTACATATATCATATAATAAACGCAATCAATGCTAGTGTTCACTGTTGATATGTGATAGAACAGTAGCAAAGAGGTGTGAATTTGTTCTTCTTTGCAGTACCTGTTTTGTTGTGGTTCACATGTAACAATACAGTGGCAACTAAATATTTTTTTTGCCATACCTAATTATATGCATCATTATACATGCAGCTTTCTCTAGCCAGAGTTTTTCTTTTTGAAAGGTTATTGCACAACGGAATAGTAGAAGAATGAGAAATTGGAGGGTATTGTGTTCACAGAAAATCTGAATGGTGATGCAAACACAAATGGCTTAAAAAGAGCAAACTGTGCTTGGCTATAAAAAGAGAGGAGCAAAACTGTAGACTGCGACAAACAATCACAGCTCGAATTCACATTGATACAGAAGCGTGAGAAATCACCCTGTACAGTTTCAATCACAGGAACCTACTTCCAGTCGTATATTGCTGAAATCATAAGACAGTAGACTATATCTCTACCCTCACACGGCTTCTAGAGCAAATTCATTCCCTAGTGAGGCAGAACTCACAGATGTTTCTACATATGCATTTACTGAATGGATGAACTCTGTCCAGAATTACCCTGCAAGTGGTACAGCTCAATTATTTCATTATCAAGTCTAACAATATAGCAGTGATAAATCATAACAATATAGCATGCTTTGAGTTCTTTTGACAGTAGATAGAAGAGCCTATGTATAGAGATCGACCATTGAGATGAATCAAGACGGTAAGCAATCAATCAGAGTAGATCAACCTTTGCGGACAGTCAAGATGGGCAGGAAGCAATCAATCAGTGTGCGCGACGCTTACGATGTGAACCGCAGTTTTCATTCGAGACTTCTGAGACAAATCAAGTGGAGGACGGTCTGTACATGTCGATGAGCATCCTGAAACCTGTAGCTCGTGAACACAAATCTGAGCATTGGAGGATTGGATCAACACAAACAGCGCGTGGGATGACGGAAGAAGAAGTCAAGGTACCTGAGCTCGTTCGTGATGTCCTCCTCGCCCTTGCCGTTCCCATCCATCAGGTCGAGTGCGCCGATGACGACTCTGCCTCGGAGACCAGTCGCGCCAGAGATTGAACCGCCGAGATAGCGGGCGGGTGCGCCGAAGTGGGGGTGGAGCTCGAGTCGCGTGCCCCAGCCGTGCATCCGTGACCCACCGCGCCGGCAACGGCGTGCCACTCCATGGAGAGATGACGTTGTCCGTTGTGGTTGGCCGTGAGTAGGGGGTGTGCCACGGCCCAGGGACGGTGGGGCTGAGCGCAGATCTTGCTCCCGCCAGGCCCATGGCGTTGACGTCCACCTCGCCGTGGCCCTCACCACCTTCATCACCAGGTTGAGTCGCTCGCCCGTGGCAATGGAGGAGGAGCCGCCGAGGAGCCGGGCAAGCCTAAGCCCGAGCGTCCAGTCCGTGCCCTGCCGCGTTGGCGATGTTGTATCACTCCCTTGGAGAGATGAGGGCGTCCGTTGTGGTTGGCCGCGACGTCGGCGTGTGCCACGAACGGGCACCCGGCGAGGACATGTCCGACGCGGATCCTGCTCCCGCGTGGTCCACGGTGTTGACGCCCTCCTTGCCGTGGTCGAGCGCACCGACGACGACTCCGTGTGTGCTGAACAGGACCAGCTTGAGCAAGCTACCTCCCATCAGCGACACCAACCGAGGAGGAAGAGGAACCAGCGACACCAACCGAGGAGGAAGAGGAACCCAACGACGTGGAGCGAATAAGCTGTACCAAACGAACACACAACAAGAGGGATATAAATGAAGACCATACATGAAGTACTTATAGGCACCTAAAAGAAGAGAAGAAAACAAAACGAACTCACCAGAAAAGACCAGAAAGCAACGTGTCAATGATGGCATAGGAAGTCAACGATACATGCAGCCAACGTGGCCACATGCATGAGCCATGCAAAGGCATGTGGAAGAACAACACCGATCCACATATTTTTAGAACGGCCACATGAATTCAGCCATCACATCACACAGTCGACCAAACTTTTTTACGGAAAAAGATGAACCTTCCAGGAGACCACATAACACATGCGTCAATAAACAGGAGCATACAGTGTGACAATGTCAATAGTGAACAAGACATGACCGCAGGAAAAATCAACTTGGGACACCCTAAAAGACCATCGTGTACATGTGTCAATCAAAGAAACATGGTAAATTTTTTTCCAAAAAAACCAGAAAAAAGGAACCCTTACGGGCCTAGTATTCTTAGTATGTGTCTTCTGCTTCGGTGACCAAGTGCAAAGGGCTACCCCTTCTTCGAGTGATGCTTAATTACTTTTGTTTTGAGTGCTTTGTCCAGTGGGTTGTGTACAGTGACGGAGCTAGACAGAATATTCGGGGGGAAGGGGGGGCAAACTAAAACATAGATGTTTGGAGGTCCCAAAAGCTAAATTTATTCTAATCTAAGCAGCCTCCAAAAAAAATCTTCATGCTTTTTACAAAGGCTGGCGGCCATGTCTGCTGAGGGTTCTACGTAGCTCCGCCACTGATTGTGTTGTCAGCTGTTTTGTTACATCCTTGTATCCTTCGGTTCTTGGCTTTTCTTCTTCCCTGCTCTCTGTTGATTCTCGTTCTTGTGGTTGTAATCTTCATTTGTTGATCAATTTGTTAATGCGATGACAGTCTCTTGAATCTTTGTTGTATCTTTTTTATCATGGTGTTTTTTACGATACGCCTGGTCAAGTGGGCATACCTTAGTGCAACACGGGATATATCTGGTGCACCAAGGCAATTGGTGCTACCGGTGCACCGGTCGTCCGTTGCATATTCAAAAATGTTCGAAAAATTCTGGGAAAAAATTAGCGCATTGACACAACATGAATGTATGTTGTCACAAAAAATTAGATCAATATTCGAAACATTGCTCGAGATACAAAAATAACAAATTTGACACTGAATAGTACATAACACAAGTTGGGCTTCAGTTTTGGCCCATTAGCACATTTGCGTCAAATTTGTCCTTTTTGTATCTTGACTATTATTTTGATTTTTTATTTGAATTTTTGTGACAAGATACATTGATGTTGCATTGATACACTAAATTTTTGCCAGATTTTTTTGAACAATTTTGAATGTGCAACGGGGTCCGGTGCACCGGTAGCACCAACGTTGGTGCACCAGATACGTTCCCTAGTGCAACATTCCCTCGAACACCTTAAGAGCATCTCCAGCCGTTGCGCCCCCAAGACGCGCCGAAAACCGTCGCTTGAGGGCAAGCCGACGCTATTTTCGGCGTGGGGGCGAGCACGTCCCCGGCCGTCGCCCCCAGGCCGGGCCCCAGACGTCCCCATAGTTCGGCAAAATTTCAGCAAACACGGCCATATTTAAACAAACACGACATATTTCGGCGAAACTTAGACATTTTTTACACGAATAAAAGGGACGAAAAAAACCCTAAACTACGAACGATGCTGCTCCTCATCCGCCCCGGCGCGCTGCTTCACTCGAGCCGCGGGTCGTTGCCGTCCTCGACGTGCGCGAGGACGCTGCTGAGCGTGCGGCCAGGGATGCCCCACCACAGGCGGCGGCCCTCGCTGTTGTTGCGGCCGCGTGGCATCGGCGCGTTGTTGGTGGAGGCGAGCCGGTCCTCTTGCCGGCGTTCGAAGTGCGTCGCCCACGCCGCGTGGTTGTCGGCGGCGTACTCCGGGAGCGCCCTCTCTGCGACCGTCAGAGACGCCCGCACACGCTCGATCTCGGCGTCGAAATGGGCCGTCCCGGGGACGGGCAGAGGGGGGACTGGGACCCCGCCGACGCTGAGCCTCCACCACGCCGGAGCGCGTACGTCGGGCGGCGCGGGGTAGTTGGCCTCGTGGAGGAGGTTGGCCTCCCACTCATTCAGCGAGCGGCGGCTTAAACCGTTGGCCGTCGCTGGTGTGCCTCACGCTCATGGTTGCCGGGGGGGAGAGGGGAGGAAGTGCGGCGGCAAGGAGGGGGAGGACTGCCGATGGATTGGTGCCTCACCGGCGCGGTTAGGGCGCCTTTTATAGCGGCTCGCGGGCGGCCGCGTGCGAACGCGTGGCGGAAGGCAGGGCGGCGTCGCCGCACTGCGCCTCCCGTGAATCTATGGGTATGCTGACCGGCGGCAGCCTTGGCATTGATTTCCCCGTGGGAAAACCGAGACGATGAGGGCGACCAGCCTTCGTCTCGCTGACGAGCCAGTCCCGCCACTCTTTCGCGCCAAAACGTTCGCGCCGGCGCCCCCGGGCGCCCCCCAGGTTCGGGTTGGGAGCGCCGGCGCCAATATCGGCCCAATCCGGCGAAAAACAGGATGGTGGGGGCGCGACTGGACCGATTTTTCGACGCCGACGCTAAAAAACGGCCTTAGGGAGCTTGTTGGGGGCGAGGCTGGAGATGCTCTAAGACGAGTCTCCCTATGCCCGACCGCCCCAGCTCTCGCCGCTAGGCACGCGATGCCGCTCATGCTGGTCTGCCTCGGCTCCATTCCGCTGGCGCGGTGCGGTGCCACGTTGAACCACGGCTACTGCGCCAAGAATGGTGGAGGCGAGCTAGGCCCATGGCAGCATATGCAATGGCCTGGGACGTCAGAAAATTGGGAGCGCCTATGGATCGGGTATCTGAAAATTTTAGTTGTTCTGTCACTTGGTTTCTGAGCCAACCGGTCAATATCGAATTAATAGCGGACAATATGAAAGGGGAGGGACAAGATGACTGAAACTGTTTTATGTTTCAGTCACTTTTTCACTCGGCCCGGGTACAGATCAACTTAATACCAGTCCCGTCCTGCACATTTCTCAAAAAAAAAGTCCTGTCCTGCACCTCCTGGAGTGAGTGGCCCACTGTTTGGCAGCACTAATAAGCAATGCATCCACCTTATGGCATGTTTAGTGATTACATTTTTTTTTCTTTTGAAAAAGGAGGATGACCCCCGACCTCTGCTTGGTGATTATATCATGCTTTGACTTAATTAGAAACGAATTAAAAAAAGTGACAGGTTACAAATATTGACACTCACTTGTATGCATCTCCATCTCTTTTTTCTACGTGACATAAAAGATGCGTATTATATAATTTGTGTCCTTGGCAAGAAATAACATATTTTAAACTATAATAGAAGTCATCTGGAATATATGTAAGCATGTAATATATTCGGTCATATACGAGGGGAACGTGGTTGCATCGTACCTCAAAAGAAGAAATTAAAGAAAAAACAATTTTCTTTCTAAGGAAGAAAGAATTGTATCGTGTTACCCAAAAAACCCGACAAAAAAAAAGGAAAACTTTCTTTGTAATGAAGAATGATTTATGAGAATTGCTTACCCCTAAAGAAACACAAAATGAATTCAATTTAAAGTTTTCTATGAAATAAAATAATAATAAAGTTTCTAAGAAAAACGGAACTAGTGGCAGGTATTGCAACACGGAGTTAATATCATTAATGTTAACCTAAAATAATTAATAAAATTAAGGAATAAAATTAATTATATCAATTACAAAAAAATCTCATTTTAGTGTGTTAACATAAAATGAAACTGTGCCACACCATTGCAGCAACAATAAACTGCTGCGTGACCAAATATTGGAGAAACCCTCACAACGAAAAAACCGACTAGGCCAAAACAACTAGAGCAAGCAAGAAAACAAAAAATATGAACTACAACTAAAACAAATGTTAGTCTAAGATAGAATAAATTAATGGCTTTGGTATTACCCAAAAGAAGAAACAAAATGAAGAAAAAAACTTTGATTAAATAATGATAAAATTACACATATATTTCGAAGAACTTGCACTATTCTACAATGTTCAATAACAATTATATAGTCGTGTAACTTTCAGACAACAACATAATTTTACGCATACATTGCATCTCATGACGGTGGTCTCATCTCCTCATATCTCCTGCACACATTTACTCGCACACACATACACTCGTGTATACACATCAAACACACAAGATCCATGATAGAGAAAATGAGTATTTACTAAATCCAAAAATAAACAACAAAAGGGAAAGTAACCTTCTCCTCACGAGCTCAAATGATCCCGCAATGATCAGTAACCTTGAAAAACATTGAATTTTAGTTTTAAAAACTGATTTAGAAAAAACATTGACAAATGTTCTAAGAGCTTGCAAAATTTCATCATGGAATAACATTTTTGGAAGTCGTGGTAGAAAAAAAAAACCAATGCTCCAAAATGCTTATGAAAGTAGCATTTTTAGAGTATCAATTTTGTTTTTTTTATTGCCGCACCTTCCAGGAATGAGATCATGTGATGAATCTTTGCAAGCACTCAAAAAATTTGTCACAAAAATTCAGAATTTTTTATTATTATTCACCCAAGCTCATTTGAGCTCGAGCTGAGAAACTCCGCGTCCCAACAAAAGTTATTCTAAGGAAGAATGAACTAAGGGAATTGGTATTACCCTAAAAGAAGAAAGAAAATAAAAAAATAAGTTTAAAAAAATGACGACAAAACTTGCACACAAATTTTACACAGCTTGCATCTATATCTATATCTTCCATACCAATATAAAAAAACCCAAAGGGGCAGATCCAACAAATCCCAGCCGTCAAATCAGGTCAATCCAACGACTCAGGTTGCTCCAATGGTGAGCGCTCGACATGTTTCTCCACTACTATTAAACAATCGAGTTATGGCAGAAACATTACATCTCAGCCATACATCTGTCATCTCTGAATGGACCGGATTGCTTCAATGTTGTATCACATCATTTACCATAATCAATTAGCAATAATTACCATGATCTACGCCATCATTACGTAATAATTATCATGATCTCGCTCCAAACTATGCCTATTTTAATCATATCAATTAGCAAGAATTACCATGATCTACGCCATCATATTATTTTTGAAACCCAGCCTTATGTACTGCATATATAAAAGGAAATAAGAAAAAGGCATGGCGCATGTTCGCATGGCAGAGACAAACGTGGAAACCAAATCTCTGGTTTCCCTGTTTCTTCGGATCACATGATCAATCAGACCCGGACCTTTATTCTGATCATTCCTTGACTTCCATCACTTCCTTCTTTTCGTTCACCTATTTGAGTGTTTGTTGTCTTCGACGGCTCGACTCTTAGTTTGACTCTCCTGATCTTCTCATCCCGAGGAACAAACGACGATGACGTGGGCCTACAGCGCTACGCGGCCACGATCTGGTACGAGCACACACATTCAGTTCAAGGAAGCTTTAGGTCCCAAATGACACGCTAGATCCTAACTTCGGTTGCTTGCATAATCAACTTTCAGTTCAAGGATGCTTCAGATCTTACCTTGGATTTTTTTGCCTCTTCCATCCAGCACGAACATGTGTTTTCAATTATTGATTATTGATTGTACACAAAAGAAATCCCAATAATCTTTTCTACAATAGTCCAGTATAATTAAAGGAGTCACTAAAAGTAGCTGAGAAATACCAAGGAAACCTACAAGCATGGCCGCGGCAATAATCAATCCTCCTCCCTCCACACTTATGCCACTGTTCCCCTTCCAGCGATCCAATTTTCTCTCTATTTCATAACTCTATAATACGTGCATTGCACGTGCACACTTACTAGTAGTGTGCAGTTAATATCATATCAAATATTAATAGCAATACTAATCACATAATTAATACACAAATAATATCCTGCCTAATATGTATGTGTAATTAATATATTACCTAACATTAACGTGCATTGCACGTACACATTTACTAGTTGTTTTAAGATATGCAAGACAATCATATAATATTGTTACCTTCAGACGACATGATCTACAACAATGCGATGATGATGAGAATTAATCATTTTTTGACATGTAAAAACTAAACCGCATGCATACACATGCATGGCAACACCAAATTTAGTAGTGTTGCACGACCACAAGATCAAATTGATGCCGCATGCACACATATAAGGAGAAAAATCAAAGGACAACAAAATCAACCAAAAACTAATAGCATGAAAAATAATTTGTTATTAATAAACATAGATATATAACAAAAGAAAAAACACAACAATACATGTGTTATTCTAAGGTAAAATGACTTAACGCTATTTGTATTACTGGAAAATAAGAAAGAAAGTAAAAAAAACATGTGTTATTCTAAGGTAGAATGAATTAAGAGCTTTTGTATTACTCTAAATAAGTTTTTTTTAAACAAGGACAAAAATATATGTTATTATAAGGTAGAATGAATTCCGGACATTGGTATTACCCTAAATAAGAATGAAAATGAGAAAAAAGCACAAGAACTAAGAATTACATACTATTCCCTAAGGATGGATGAATTATGGGAGTAACATTTTAAAATATATTAATATTATACAACTATGCCTATCATGGAAAATATATAAATACTTTTTTTCAAACTCTTTCCTGCCATAACCTAGTGCAACTTTAGTAACATTTTATTATCTATGTTTAAAAAAAAACTTTGTTGAAGGAAATTAAGTAGTCCCACATGATTGAGCATCAAACCTCATACACATGTACAAATATAGGAGAAAATCAAACAACCAAAAAATGCTAAGAAAAAATAACGAAACCAAAAAACATTAGCACAAGCAGAAAAAAAACATTTTTTTCATATTGGTCACTTTGATCTCTATTATTGATATATTGCTACAACCACAGGAAAAAATGACTGACACAAACTAAAAAATCACGCACCTGACCACGGGAGCAATTAATTGAGAGGTACCCCTTGCGGAACCCCTCAAGGGTCATTTTTGGTGGGTTGTGAGAGCGCCACTTAGCGTGCTCTCAGCCGCCAGCCCGCCACCATGTGTCGCGTGTTGGGCGCTATCTTGAGATTTTTTTTGTACGTGTTTTTGAGTGATGATTTTCTTTCAATTGTTTTTTGCTTTTCAATTTTTGCCCAATTTTCCTTAGTTTTGGGAAAAAATTATTTTGAAAAAATTTATGCGAAAAATTGTCTCTTTTTCCTTCAGCGAGGGACACAAATTTGCTCCTCGTAGAGACACATATTTGTTCCTTGCCTCTCGTGAAAGAAAAGATGTGTTTTTTTTCCAACAGGCACACCTGTGCCTCACGGAAAGGAAAAAAAAAACCTTATTTTTTGTTATTTCACGAGAGGCACGGACTTGCTTCACGTGGAGGCACATATTTGCTTCCTCTCGGAAAGGGGAAAAGTGTGTAAATAATCGTATTTTCGGCTTGTTTTTTGTGTGTGAAAGAGTTTATGAAAACCTATTAACATAGGATATTGTTCAAGATCTCGTCATGAAGAATTCAATGGTGAAAATAGTTCACGATTTGGATGCAAGGATTAAGAGATGTAATTTTTTGTGGGTGCAAGAGATGTAACATTTTGAATAAGCAAATCTATGAGAAAAGGGTAAACTCCCAAGTGACGGCAAATGCTCGTAAACTGGGAAGGTGAGAGTGAGCTTTGCAAAAGGTACCTCAATTAGTGATTTCGCCTGACCAGTAGCAAAACCACAGAAAATTTCTGAGCCCTATATCTGTTATTTTAGGGATACCATACTCTACTTTATTGATCAGTGACTCGAAGTACAGGAATAACATAAATGTCATGAGGGTGGAGCAGCCACAAATGGCGTCCCTCATCTAGGTGTAGAGCATATTTAGCTAGCCTATGTGCTTCCATATTCGAAAGCCTACCTTCAAAAACGAAATTGCAAGAAATAAAATCCCTAGAAGTTTCTTCTATCCCCTTCACAATCGATGCAATAGGGCCCATGGTGCCGTTGTGGATGTCCATTACTACTGTTTTAGAGTCCGAGGCAACAGTGAGTCCCTGCAGCATGAGATCCTTTGCTATGGCGAGAGCTTCACGACAGGCAAGAGCTTTAAGAATTGTAGGATCCGTCAACCCATGGAAAACAAGTGCTGACAAGCCCACATATAAACCATCCTCGTTGCGACACACAACCGATATAGCTCCCATCTTACCGTTCTTGTCACTGCGGCATCTACATTCAGTTTGTTATTCCCTCCTAGCCCTATAGCTAGAAAAAGAAGAATTAGGCCTAGGGCTTAGCCCACTTCTAATGCTAGCTGGGCCAGAGACTCATATACACAGGACAAAAGAAAAAAGAGAAGCAATGTGACCGTGCGGCTACGCGAGCGCTATATCTCACATTAAAGCGAGTGCTCCTTTTGTCTCGCAGAAGCTTTTTATCCTACGATGTAGCGTCTCGGCCGACCCAGTTCTATCTGTTTTCTCCTTCGCTGGATTGTTCGCCAAGCTCGGTGGGTTGGTTCGTTCCGGGTTTGTTATTTTTTTTCTTTTTCCATTTGTTTTATAATTCGTTTCTTCACTGTTTTTCTTTTATTTGTTTTACATTGATTTTCTTCCTTTCTTTTTTGGGGTTTTACCGGTTTGTTGTTTTTTCTTTCTTTATTTTTATCTTTGCTCGCTTTTCATTGTTTTTTGTTTTTCTTTCTTTCTTCGGTTTTTATTTCTTTCTTTCTTGGTTTTCAGCCGTTTTCTTTGTTTTTCATCCTTTTTGCATTTGGTTCTTTAGTTGTTTTTTTCTTTGGATTTTTTTTTTGGTTTTTGTTGTTTCTTTTGGTTTCATTATACATTTTTTGTTTATTTCAACAAAATTTTCTAATACATATTTAACATTTTTCCAATACAAAATTAACATTGTTTGAATACATGGTCATCATTTTTATACACATTTTAAGACATTTTAAGTGTTTGATTACATTTTTCATATACAAGATTAACACTTTTTGAATATATGGTCAACATTTTTTCTATACACGCTTTAAAACTTTTTCAAATGCTTGATTACATTTTTAAAATATAAGATTAACATTTTCTAATACATAGTGAACAATTTTTTTATGCAACAACAACAACAAAGCTTTAGTCCCAAACAAGTTGGGGTAGGCTAGAGGTGAAACTCATAAAATCTCACAACCAACTCATGACTCTGGCACATGGATAGCAAGCTTCCACGTATCCCTGTCCATAGCTAGTTCTTTGTTGATACTCCAATCCTTCAGGTCTTTCTTAACGGACTCCTCTCATGTCAAATTCGGTCTACCCCGATCTCTCTTGACATTCTTCGCATATTTTAGCCGTCCGCTACGCACTGGAGCTTCTGGAGACCTGCGCTGAATATGTCCAAACAATCTCAGATGATGTTGGACAATCTTCTATTCAATTGGTGCTACCCCAACTCTATCTCGTATAATAATTTTTCTATGCACATTTAACATTTTCCAAATGCTTGATTAATATTTTCTAAATGCGATATTAACTTTTTTTAACACATGGTCAACATTTTTGAAACACATTTAACATTTTTCAAATTCTTGATTAACAATTTTCAACTACTAGTTTAACATTTCCTTTCAAATGCTTGATTAACATTTTTATATACATGATTAAAAAATTCATGATTTTTTAATGCATAGTCAATATTTTTTCTATACAAATTTAACATTTTTAAAATACTTGGTCAACACTTTTCAAATGCTTGATTAACATTTATATATACATGATCAAATTTTTTTCATCATTCTTTAATACATGGCAACACTTTTTCTGTAGACATTTAACATTTCGAAATGCTTGCGTAAGGTTTTTCAAACACTTTTTCACCATTTTTCCAATTTCTTGATTAACTTTTTTTAAACAAAGAATCAAAAAATTTCCATATACATTTTATTTTTATGCATTTTTTTCTATACGTGATAAACATTTTATCTATGCAGATTCAAGAATTTTCATATGTTTGGTCAACTTTTTCATATGTTTTATATAACGTGATTTTTAATATATTTATTTAGAGTATTTGGAAGTATAAACAAAAGCAAAAAGCAAAAAAAAAAAAAACGCAAACAGAAAACGTGAATAAAAAGCAAAATAGAGAATCCCGCGTGCCTGGGCCGGCCCAACTGGCGGCACCAACCACCAACCTTCAGCGTGGGTTCCTCTGGGCCTGCGCGAGCACTCTGACGAGAAAGAACAGAACCCTACCCTGGCCGGGCTGCCGCCTGCCTGCCGCCGCACGCTCGCCGCCGGCCGCCGTGCCCCGCCCGGCCGACCCATTATTCGTTCTCCATGCCCTGCGGCCAGCCCCGTGCGGAAGAGGGCAGTCCAGTCCTCCCATTCTTCTCCTTCCTGCAATCTTGGTTGACGGCTTCCTCTGCAGCCCGGGCGAGGCGGCGATCGCTCTGTTCGTCCAGTCCAGGTCTCGAGGAGAGGAGCAACCCCGGCGGCCGGCGCCCAGTCCAATTCTGCCACGGAAGCTCGCACGCAAGGCAAAGGTATTCCGGCTGCCCATCTCAATCCCGCTAGCAAATGCCACTGTTTGACACCTTGATTGAAATTCAACAGTTTTGTATTGTATTGCAATTAAACAGTTTTGTAAATGTTGCAACCGATTTAGTAATTTTTGTTTATATTCTATGTAATTTTACAGGAAGGCAAAATGAATAACAGAAACAAGACAAAGATTTTTTTTTTCAAGTTCAAACCGCGGGATCCATGGGAACAGGTCCTTTAACTCGAACAATTGATAACGTTCCTCGTGTTATATCTAATTGAAGATGTGCTGATTTGCGTTTCAAATCATTGCAGGCTTACCTTCTTCTACTATTGAAGATGTACTCATGGGAAGCTCAGATCGATAAATCATTTGATTTGGTACCATCTTTTGTATCATTTATTTATTTATGCTACATATCATTTTTGATATGTTTTACTTTATGAGTTGAACCATCATCGAACAAATGCTGCCATCGAATATTGTGTTTGGGATCTGGTTAGTTATGCAACATAGTTTAACTTTTGTATGCCTTAAAATTGGGATTTAGGTGTTTTTTTATCATTAGTTTCTCGCCCGGGGTGTCGGCCAATCCTGGCTCTGCCACTGGCACTAAGTCCAGCCGACCGGGCGCTGTATGCCCCCGTGCCGCCCACACGCACCGCAGCCGCCTCGGTGCTCATTCTATGCCATGACATTTCCTCCATCTCCTCTCTAAACCGGCACCGCCTCTTCCAGCACGGCAACGAACACCTTGAGCTCACGCCGGCGCCGCTGCCCTCCTCCCCCTCCTGCAGCCTCTTCCTCTGCAGCAGCAAAGGGGGAGATTCCTCCTCTGTCCAGACTGTCCACACTCTCCGGAGGTCCCCCAGAAAAATCTAACAGAAAGAGACTCTTGAGTGTCACCTAACTAAACAGCTCCTTAAACGACGCCGCCTTCACATGTCACAACACACCCCCATAAATCTTTGATCTCTTCTCCTCACTCCTCACTCTCTCATTCCTTCTGTCGCCATGGCGCTACCTTGGGCCTTCGTCCTCCTCCCTGCCCTCTTCTTCCTCTCCTCCTCTGTATCCAACCTCTTCTTGTCCAACAGCAGCAGCAATGGGAGTAGAGGGAGATGCTCCATCTGTACACAGTCTCCAGAGGTCTCCTGTCCACAGTCTCCAGAGGTCTCCCGCTGTCCACAGTCTCCAGAGGTCTCCTTCTGTCCACAGTCTCCAGAGGTCTCCCGCTGTCCACAGTCTCCAGAGGTCCCCTATATTGTCAGCACGAGGTACAGGACTGCCTACCACTTCCAGCCTCTCAGGAACTGGATCAATGGTATGTTCATGTGAGCACGTCTCTGGTTTGGTTTCCTCTCTGTTTATTTCCTTTAGGCTTCATTCATCTCTGCTTTCTGGATCATCTGTTGGTGTATGCGACTCTGCTTTCATGTGCTTTTTCTTGTTCTTGGTCCATGAAAAATCATGTGATCTGATTGTTTAGTGGCTTGCCCACGTGGAGAAGCCAAGTTGAACACACTACTCAATCTTAATTTTGTGTGCCAGTATTAAATAATATGCTTGTTAAAATGTAGATAATATTTTTGGCAGTACTATCATTACAGAACTGCTTTTTTTGTGTCAAAAATGAATAAAGACGATGGAAAAGGTTGGTGGCCAGCTCATTGTTTGTGCAAGTCTCTTGCTGAATGCTGCAGTTAGATTTTGAGTAATACTGCCATAAGATGATGATAGCCATAGATGCTTGCACAAAATAAAATAGAAGTATTCATTGCAGAAATAGTATCTGTGCCACTTCCATATTGTCCATATTTGCTCCACCGTTAGTGTTACTTCTGGCCAGATCAAATTCAGTTAGGCAAAGTATGACGCTTTTCCCTTCCATTACTGGCCACATGGATCATTCTATATCTGTTGCATGAAACTGACATTCTCTCACTTTTTTGCAAATATCTGATGGATTGGCGATCCTTGGGAATCTACGACGACGCAAAAGATCCATGTGGTATGAATATCTCAGCACAAATACCTCTAAATAAAAAAAAGGAGGAGTTGCAGTATTCTACAACTTATACTTCCTTTATAAATATTTCAGGACTAATGTACTACAAAGGCATCTACCATAATTTCTACCAGTATAACCCCCACTGCGCCCTCTGGTGTTGGGGTGACATAGCTTGGGGCCATTCAGTTTCGACAGACCTCGTCAACTGGATCCAGCTTGAACCCGTGATAGAACCGGATAACCCGAGTGACATAGCTGGCTGCTGGACTGGTTCAGCCACAATTCTGTCTGGCGGTCAACCGGCCATCCTATACACCGGTGTCAGCTTAGACTACTGTCAGGTCCAAAACCTTTTGCTTCCCAAGAACCCGTCTGACCCGTACCTGAGAGAATGGACCAAAGCAGGCAATAACCCAGTGATCCAACCGGTAGTACCGGGTTTGAATAGAAGCTGCTTCAGGGATCCGACGACCGGTTGGATCGGACCAGATGGACTGTGGAGGATAGCAGTTGGTGCTCAGCTGTACAGCTACACCGCTGCACTTTTGTACAAGAGTGAAGACTTTCTGAGTTGGACAAGAGTTGATCACCCACTGTATTCTCATAATTTATCCAATATGTGGGAGTGCCCGGATTTCTTTGCGGTATTGCCGGGCAATAACAGTGGACTGGACATGTCCGTAGCGGTCCCAAGAGGCGCCAAGCATGCCCTCAAAATGAGCGTGGATTACTTTGACAAGTACTTGATTGGGGTTTATGATCTCAAACGTGATGCCTTTGTGCCAGATACTATCGTAGATGACTGTCGGCTGTGGCTGAGGATCGATTATGGCAATTTCTATGCTTCAAAGTCATTCTTTGACTCGAAAAAGGGCAGGAGGATCATATGGGGTTGGTCTCAGGAGGCAGATTGTCGTTCAGATGATATTGCAAAAGGTTGGTCAGGAGTCCATGTAAGAAAATCCGCCCCTAATTGCTTGTGCTTCATATCATATTGGAATAACGATTTAACTGATTTAGCGAATCAATGTAACATATTTAAGCTCAGTTTTTATTATGTTTAGACAATCCCCAGGACGATTTGGTTAGACAGCAATGGCAAGCAGTTGCTGCAATGGCCAGTTGATGAGATTGAGTCCCTTCGAACAAATGAAATCAACCATCAAGGACTAGAGCTCAACAAGGGAGATTTGTTTGAGATCAATGGAGTTGACACTTTTCAGGTAGTTTCCTTTTTACAGACAGGCTTACTTGGTCTTCGGGAGAATTTATGTTATTTCAAAAAGTGTCATGCCAGTAAGAACTGTAGGGTCTTCTGATAATTACTACTCCCTCCGTCCCATAATGTAAGACGCTTTTTGACACTAGTGTAGTGTCAAAAAACGTCTTACATTATGGGACGGAGGGAGTAATTATTTTTATAGTGCATTTTTGCAGCAAAAGGATAGGTATATACTGTGAAGCTTTGGTGTGTCCTGTATTTTTAAGAGCAACTGTAACTAATCAGGTACAAGTTTTCTTGAATCAGGCTGATGTTGAGATATATTTTGAGCTGACGTCCATCAATTCCGCCGAACCTTTCAATCCTTCCTGGCTTTTGGAGCCCGAGAAGCATTGCTGTGAAGCCGGTGCATCGGTTCATGGTGGTATAGGGCCATTTGGACTTGTTATTCTGGCCTCCAACAACATGGATGAGCACACTGTCGTGCACTTCAGAGTTTACAAGTCACAACGAAAGTACATGATACTCATGTGCTCTGATCTAAGAAGGTCAGTGCTTATGTTTTTTTGCCTTAATTTTGCTTAATCTTCTCCATAAAAGTCTGAAAACTAAATTGATTTTGTTCTTCTTTTCTTTGCACAGGTCTTCCATCAGACCATCACCGTACACACCAACCTATGGAGGCTTCTTTGAACTTGATCTTGCAAAGGAGAGGCAGATATCTCTCAGAACTCTGGTATGCTAAGGAGGCTCTGCCATTTCTCCTTTTATTCACTTCCTATATGGCAGAGTTGAAAATGGATGAATGGATGCTGCCTTGCAGATTGATCGGTCGGCGGTGGAGAGCTTCGGTGGTGGTGGTAGGGTGTGCATCACGTCCAGAGTTTATCCAGCGGTGCTCGCCGATGTCGGCAAGGCCCACATGTATGCCTTCAACAATGGAAGTGCCACGGTCAGGGTGCCACAGCTCAGCGCATGGACCATGAGGAAGGCACAAGTGAATGTGGAGAAGGGTTGGAGTGCTATTTAAAACAGAGGAGCAATTTGATTTTCTCGATGCTTATATCATTCCTGAGCACTGTCTGGCAGAAATAAGGACATTCAACAGGAAAAAATAGCCTATCATTTCTTTGATCTCTAGTATTCATATATTGTACTATCCCTGTCCCACAATATATATAAGACTTTTTTTGCAAGCTGTCCCATAAACGTTTTTGCAAGCCATGTTAGCTTGCCAAAACGTCTTATATTGTGGAATGAAGGGAGTAATTACTACTCCCTCTGTAAAGAAATATAAGATCGTTTAGATCACTACTATCTCCGTCTGGGTTAATTGGTCCCCTTCGTATTTTGTGCCCAACTTTGACCGTAGATTTGACTAACAAATTATAAGTTGTATGTCATAAAACTTACACGGTTGGATTCATATTTCAAAGAGGTTTCAAATGATACTGTTTTTAGGGTATATAACTTATTTTTAATAGTTAAATCAAAGGTGAAATATTGACCCAAACTACAAGAAGGACTAATAAAGCAGGATGGAGGTAGTAGTACTTAGTAATCCCTTTACATCTCAGTTAGTTGCATCATTTTTTTATAGAAACGCACACTAGTCATAAAATTCACGGGATGAGTACTTTTGTCACACGTAATAATCTCTTGAAATGCTTTAATGTCCGCTAACCAATGAACTGACCAAAGATAATTTTGTCCTAAATTCTGTATAATTCTGTGTCATGGTCATAATGAAAATAATACACCTTAAATAAAGAAACCGGTGGGGTATGAACAAACATTACATTGCTATATCAATCTAAAGTTGGTTCTACAATCAGTTGCCGTGAGGTGTCCCTAGGGCTTTGCCTAATATTTATAGAAATACAATATTATAGCTTGGGGCCATTCGGTTTAGACAGACCTCGTCAACTGGATCCAGCTTGAACACATGATAGAACCGGATAACCCGAGTGACATTGATGGCCGCTGGACCGGTTCAGCCACAAAATCTTGTGCTTCTCAAGAACCCGTATGACCGGTACATGAGAGAATGGACCTAACAGGCAATAACCCAGTAATTGGATCCGGCCGAAGAATGGACTATGGAGAGTAGCGGTTGGTGCTTAGCTGAAAAGCTACATTGTTGCACTTTTATACAAGAATGAAGACTTTCTGAGTTGATCACCCAATGTATTCACATAATTCATCCTATATGTGGGAGTGCTCGGATTTCTTTGCGGTATTGCCTGGGAATAAACAGTGGGCTGGACCTGTCTGCGGCAATCCCAAGAGGGCACTAAGCATGCCCTAAAAAATAAACAAAAATAAAATGGAAAAGGAAAAAGGAAAAGTAAAAATGAGACAAAAATGAAACTAAGTGGCGAAATGAAAAAACCTGTTACGCCGGCCCACTTCGGCTTTCCTTCAGGGACGCTGGCTTTTGTGTCGCTTTAAGCGAGACATAGCGGGCATGCCTATGCCTTAAACGTGTCTAGAATTATTTTTTCCAATGTTTACGAAATATTTATTAAAAAGTATACAAAAATGTAAAAGGTGTATGGAAAAAGTTGACATAAAAAACATACCTTTTAAAAAATGTGAATCATGTATTAGGAAAATGTTAAACGTGTATATAGAGATTTTCATGATGTATACAAATAATGTATAACGTGTATGAAACAAGTAGAATTCTTTCAGAAAATGTAATGTTGTATTAAAAAAATGTGGAATATCAGAATATGTATAATAAATGTTAAACATGCATTAAAAAAATACCTCTGATGCATAAGAAAAATGTACGATGTCTAGACATAAAATTTATATTTAAAAACCTTAATCATATACTTCATATGGAAAATGTTAAACTTGTATTAATAATTGTTTTATATTTATACCAAAAATAAACATGGGGATTCTCCGGGCCAGGCTTCGTTCGTGCCGTGCTTTGCAAAGGCCGACCTCAAAATCGGTGAAATACTAAAGAAAACTAAAGTTAAAACGAAGGGAAAAGAACAAAAAACCTAAAGGAAACAGGTGAAAAATAGAAAGATCCACAGAAAAAAACAAAAGACAACGCAAAAAGAAAAAAAAACCAAGAAAACCTATAGCGAGTGAGTCCTAGGCTAAATAAGTTGGCCCGTTCACGCTACGTCTAAACCGAGAGCACCTTCCATCACGCGTGAAACGAGATATAACTCTGGTGACACATAGCTGCACTCGTTTATTTGACGGAAAACTTTTAGCAGCCAGAGGTATTTGTCTAGCCATGTAAAGCTCAGCTACGCCGCAATTGCTATGTGTCGGTTGTACTGATATATAATAGGGCTCGCCTATCTATGCCACCGGTCCATTTTCGCGCCTTTGTCCGCTCGCACATCCGCTTCACCTGGTCGCTAGTTTTTTTATAAATATTTTCTTCAGTTTTATTGTTTCTTTCGTGGTTTTTATTTGTTTTATTAGGTTTTTTGATTTATTATTGTTCTTTGGTTTTCTTTGTTTCTTTCATGGGGTTTCTTTAATTTTCTCTGGTTTCTTTAATTTGTTTCCCTCTTTCTTTTTTAACACATGTCTATATTTTCATACACATTGTGTGTTTTTTGGTATACGTTAGGAATTTTTTATATTTTTTAAATACATGATTAACACTTTTCTGATATATGTTTTGATGTATAATTTCTTTCATACATGTTGCACAATTTTTGTATGCATATTAACATTTGTTTATAATTATTTCACAATGTTAACACATTTTCACAAAAACATGCATTTTTTCAATACATGTTAAACATTTTTAGAATATATGTTAGAACATTTTTGAATGATAAAAACGTTTTTGCTTTACTAAGCAAACTTTTTTTACATTGTACAAACATCTGTTTGAAAATGTCCCAAACAAAAAAGATGATACTTGCTAACATTTTTTTTAATGTGAGAATCCTTTTTTTTTGAATTGCATGAACATTTTACATACACATGATTAGGATTTTCTACTTTTGTATCCATATTGTACATTTTTTCTTATACATCAAAAGCTTTTGTCTATCGATGTTTAACATTTTCCAAATGTAAGATTTACATTTTTATAACTTTTATGTATTATTTAAATATATACAATATTTCTAAATATGAACAAAGTAAATAATAAATCAGAAAAACCAAAAAATGTGAATAAAAAAGGGAAGGAAAAAAACCAAAAGGTAACATGATGTTAGCAGGCGGGCCGTGGTTACAAGGCCGGCCGAATACGTGATCCCCCTGCTTGATCGCCGATCCATCGTCTCCCCCGCGCGCCTGACGCTGCCACCGCCTCTTCTACCCTAATGCACCGCCTCTGCTCGCGCTCGCGGCCACTCCTACCCTCCACGGCGTCTTCTCCGCCTCGCCGGTGGCCGCCAGCGCTCGTGCGGCGGGTTTTCCCACCGACGGAGCCTCCGAGTCCACCCGCCCCTCGTGCTCACGGGTGTGTTTGCGTCTCTAGTTGTTCTGTATGGTTTTGGATCTGTGATCTGGCGAAAATTGGGTTTTTGTTCACTCTTATTATGTTGATTTCCCAAGGCAAACGGGAAAAAAATAACATCCTTTGATAATCCCGTATGACTCCCAAGTCCCAAACATGGCCGAAAGAAAATAGATATTGATGTTATGCTGACATAATATCACATTGCGATTTCAATCCGGACTGGTCGATGATCCCATTTTACTTGTGTCAGTTACTGAGCCGGTTGCTTATGCTCTTTGGTTGGTGATAGGTTTCCTCATGTGTCTCGGAACATGGCGAGCAGCAGTGGAGCGAAAACCGGTGAAGAAACCTGCATGGATGTCGCACATGGCGACGAAGGCGCTTCTAGGGAAGCCATGAAAGTTACTGATGTTATAAGTGGCAAACGTGGTACACGGGGGAGAACTGTGTGCGGCATCTCTGGTAGTGAGGAGGGAAATGTGGGCAGCAATGACGACGAAGAATATGTTCGCTGGTTGATGGCTCGTGACGACGGTGTATCCCCCCTGTATATAATGCCGAAAACGGGCCACCGTGATGGTTCCATATACAAGTTCAACACCAAGAATCAGTGGAAGAAACAATACCGCTTCACGGACCGTGATGAGAGTAAGTGATCGGTATCTCTTCTCCAATTTTCTGTCTGTTACTACTCCGGTTTTCAATTGCTTGACGTGCGTTTTGGACAAGGTTTGTCGTCAAATTGTTTACTACTTTGACCATTAGTAGTTTCAGAAAGCATTTTCTTAGGATAAGAAAAGATTCTCATTTGATGTAGTATGAATTTGTCTCAAGAAGTACTTGCATGATGTACAATTTTATTAGGATCTGAAATTATATTCTCATAGAAATTCGTAGTAAATTTAATACCTGAGAAGAGTGTCACAGTATCCAAACCTTCAAGTTATGTGTGACTTAAGCGAATTGGAGCTCACACCATTAGTCATCTGTCTTAATCATTGTTGTGATTCACTGAATAATATATCTCCACCAAACTCTACCTATACTATTTTCGGTCCACTTTCCATCCTCTTGCCCTTTTCCCTCCTCAGGCCCAGTGACGGATCCACGGTTGGTCATGGGTGTACAGATGTACACCCAAATCTTCTGGCTAGAAATTTTATATATGTTATATACTGTAAGAAGGGAGAGCACGAGAGAGAGACTATATCCATTCATTTGTCGAGTGAGTACAGTGCGGCCACTACGCTAACTACCTCCGTAGCTAATTCGTCTAGCTAGCTAGGCACAAGCAGCGATGCAACGTGAGACTATGGGCAGTAAAACGCGAAGACGAGTTATACATCAGTCTACACCTACGGATGTCATCAGCACCAGGTAATTAGCATTCTTCTTGCCCATTGTCTTGAGATGCATTGTATATTAAAAGAGGAGCTCTCCTGAGTTGAATGGTGGACGGCACAAAAGTTGCTGTCGCCGGCCCGGGTTCTAGTCTCCTCATTTTCTTATAAGAATAAGACATGGGGCTTCTTTCCCTCTGTCCCATTCTTATTTTTGCATTGTATATTAATGGCCATGTGATCCCCAACTGTATTATTATGTACTCCCTCAGTCCCAAAATTTTTGTCTTACATTTGTCCAAATACGGATGTATCTAGTTACACTTTAGTGTTAGATACATCCGTATCTAGATAAATCTAAGACAAGAATTTTGGGACGGAGGGAGTAGTAAATAATCCTTGTTTTTTTTTTGCATTTCTATATGATATTATCATTTTGATGAAAAAAAAAATCTTGCTACATGAGCAATTTAGATATTAGATCTATTTTTTTGGGAAACCCGCAAAATAAAATTTTGAACACCCAAGTATGAGATCTTGGATCCGCCACTGTAGTCAGGCCCCGTATTTACAAAAAGGGAAAAGTATATTTTTTGTCCCTCTATTCTTTCGAAAGTCTAGATTTGATCCTCCAACTCTAAAACCGGCAAAACCTAGTCCCTCAACTCTTCAAACCGGACAAGTTTAGTCCCTCGTCTCAGCTGACCGGGTATGTTGCTGACTCAGCCCGGTTTTGACCAGTCTTCGCTGATGTGGCAAATTCCTCTCTCCTGTTTTTTCTATCTTTTTTTTCTCACATATCTCTCTCTCTCTCATGGGCATTTGGTCGAGCAGCTTGCGTGCGCCTCTGCACTTCTGCCACCGGCACTACCTCATCATGTCCGGCTACGCCACACCGGCAAGGAGCACACCACCGGACGAACCTAGACGTCGTGGCCGGCACCCCAACCATGTCTCCCTCGTTTGCTATTGCTCCCAGCCTCCCAGGGCCAAGAGCGGCTTCTAGATCGTGCATGGCACCACCAGGGACCTTTGGCACATGCATGATGCGGTGATGCCGGCGGCGATCTACCACGACATTCCAACGTGACGCTCAGTCCATTCGTTCTCCTCGTCTAGGCGGAACAGAGCTGGGAGCGAGGAGGTTAGAGACATGCATGGATAGGTGGGAGGAGCTGGCCGGTTGCTGGGCCGGGGATATGAAATACAGTGAGCCTAGCAGGGCTGAGGCCGAGCTGTGTGTGCGGCCAGCCGCCAGCGGAGACGACGCGGCTCCGGAACAAGAGCCACCGCTGCCCTCCTCCACCTTGCCATGCCACCGGTCACTACACCATCACAGTTAGCGCGCCCGTCGTACTTCTCGAGCTTGCGGCCTTCCTCCTGCCGTTAGGGACAACGCGGCGGCTCACCGCAAAGTCTTGCGGTAGGACTTAGGAGCGCTAGGTACGGCTGCGCGGACGCACGCAGGAAGAAGTATCAGGGTCGAGCGAGCGCCGCAAGTGTTGGCATAGCAGACAAGGTGACCATTGGACGGCCGAATGCAGCTCCAGCTAGCACGGATGGGGCAGACTTGGGATGGTAACTGAGGCACAACGGGTCAACGTCTATGGCCAGCCGGCCGGGTGTTGCTGCTCGGCGTGCTCAAAGGGAGCACGGCCAGGGGAGCAGCAGACCGGTGCTAGCGAGCATGGCTTTCACGGCCAGGCGAACGGCCGCCTCCACATCATGAACCAAATCAGTCAAATAGGTCAAAACCATGACACGTCATCAACGAAGTGGTATGGAGGACTAAAGATATCCGATTTAAAAAGTTAAGGGACTAATGTTTGCTGCTTTTGAAGTTGAAGGACCATTTCTACATTTTCGAGAGAATTGAGGGACAAAAAATATACTTATCCCTTACAAAAATGGGTTCAGTTCATTGACTGCTTAAGCACCATGCCCTATGGTTCCCAATATGTTTATAATTAACTATCTAGGTGCTCCCATCCTCCGCAAATAGTCATGTACTCCTTCCGTTCCTAAATAAGTCTTTTAAGACATTTCAAATGGACTACAACATACGGATGTATGTAGACATATTTTAGAGTGTAGATTCATTCATTTTGCTCCGTATGTAGTCACTTATTGGAATCTCTAGAAAGACTTATATTTAGGAATGGAGGGAGTAAAAATTATGAAAATATTTTATAAGACAACGTATGATGTATCTACCATCGGAAAAAAATCAACTTAAAAGGGGTGAGATGACCTGTTTTAGTAGTTCTTGGGGGTAAAGTGAACATAAAAATACAGGGAAATATGAAATATTTTTGGGATGGTAAAAGGGAATTTTTACCAGCTCAGTTGATATATTACTATCTTTTTTGTTGTGTTCTGCTGAGAGAAATTTTCCAGGAAGCAAACTTTCTAGTGAAAAGAACAGAGTGTTTCCACTAATATGAAAAATAAAATTTGCATAAGGCCCTGGAATCCTCAAGTGCATGTTTACTTTTTGTATGGCAAGTATTTTTTGACTGTAGAAATTCATATAATTTTGTATTTTATGAAGCTTGTTTGGAGGCAATGATGTTAACAGAACCCACGGGTTGCTTCTTCCTCAATGGATATTGCTTGTCACATGTACCTATTTGCATGTTCCAAATTTTCTCATTGAAATTGGCTGAAATTTCTGTTGATGATGGGCTAGTACACTTGTATGGATACATAGCAGTGCGGGACGATCTGGATCCATTACTTAATTATATTGTCAGTTTTACCAGGGACGATCCTATCATCGTGAAGCAGGTACACACACATACTTATCTGCAATTATTTCAAGGCATGAGTGTATCTAACTCCCCCAAGTATTGACGTTCGTCTACTTAACTCCCTCAAGTATAAAACCAGATATTCGGCCCGTTAATGTATTGCATATTGTCTTCAACTCTTGTGCCGGCTTAGGATGCGGTGTTTGCCAACATGGAAGTGCCGTTACGTGGATGCTGCCACATGGACAAAGTCACCTCCTAAACCGCCCCTAGAAAATGGTTTAGACTCTAGAAAATATGGTATATTTTGAGGCTCAAATACCCAATTAATGGTAGCTATACCAGAGGGGGGGGGGGGGGG
>LR738712.1:844830173-844853087 GCA_902687465.1 Secale cereale | reverse complement strand
GGGGGGTAAAAGCAGAGGAATCTCGATACTTGAGGTTTTTTCGTACATTATACCTGACCGAGTTAACTACACTTATTTGTTTTTAAGATTATTATTTTTTGTTTCTCAGTAGCCGACTACAACCACTTAATCTCTTTTACATCATTAAAGATGCTTCCATGTGATTAATCTGTCCAAGAGCAGCTGAATAATACGTTGGATTTTATAGACGACAACTATAACAATCTTATATTGTGAAAGATGATGTATTATGAAAGTTGTTCTAAATTATAAATATGTGGGTATCACTTGTTCCGAACAAAATCAAATAGAATAGATTTTGGCCACTTTATGCTACTTTGTATACAACAAATTTATGCAGCTAAATATTTGGGATTTGATACAAAATCGGATAAATCTAGGGGGTGGGGGCAATTTATTTTCTCTAACACCATCATGAATTTTGTAATCATTTAGTTTGATGAGCGAAAAATATCTCGCTCCATCAGTTGCAAGACACTGTTACAAGTTAAATATGATGATGTAAATATTTAGCTTTAGATGTTATTACTTTATATGGAAAAACTACTAAATAATAATAACAATCTTTTAGGGTTCGCTCATCACCATGACTGGCCCTAAGCGAGGGATAGATTTTCTTGACAATATTGCAATTGAATATGACATGAGGATCAAGACAAGTGAACAAGAAAATCATGATCTACAACTGATTGATGGTGCATCTGCAATAGGCATCCCGGACTTAAGGAACTGTCGTGCACTCACAAAACGCATCCATGGTGATTGTGGCGCGATTGACATAACAATATCACGTATTGAGCATGCCATTGAGGCGACTGTGGAAGTTGTCATATCGGAAGTGCAAAGGAGTTTCCAATTTTGTGTTGGTTGTTTTACTAGTGGGTTGGATGAAGAAATCCGGCTCTTCGATGGTATCATTGGTGGGTCACGATGCTTAAAGAGGTCTGTAGTTGCTGTAGTGGTACGTTCTTGGATGGAGTTGAAGTTCAAGGTAAGCCCGGACTCATCAAATTCGGCTGAACATTGTTGTTCCTTCCGCGCGGACAGCCATGGGCTTACCACTCAAAAGATAAAGACCAATCACGCGTTAATCTCGGTAAAGGTGACTTGGTCGCCTTTGCCTCTAGCTTTCTCTAGTCCATATAAACTTTAATCAAATTGATTATTTCCTAGTCGTTGCTCCTGGCGGCTGTGTATGTATACTCACACATAGGGATTCAAATTGTAACACCGTGAGAAGAGAAAAAAATAAATAAGGAAAAGAAAAGGCACGACACATGATTGGCCAAAGTTTTTCGTTTGTGCATGCATTTGTTGTTTCTTTATGTAGTCGATCATGTTGGCGAATCCCAACATTGATATCAGAGAAAGGTGCTTAGATTTTAAGCCGGGCTTGACGGGGTGGCGACCCTACTAGAACCTTGGGGCGGGCCATATAGTCGTCAAGTGCTGCAGTAATGAGTAGGATCTGCGATCATCATTTGAAGGAGCGACATAGAGGAAGGCGACAAGCTGTTGTTGGCAAGGTGATGAAAGCTGATGGCTATGGTGAGAAGTGAAGATTAAAAGAAGATTCTCGGCAATAATTGCGCTCTAAAACAAATAGTTTTAAGCTAATTGTTATCAACGTAGCCGGTGATTACCATAGGTGTATTAGTTGTGCACTGGATGCATGCCCCGTGGTACTAGTTGAGTCCATTTGGCTGTCTACCTGTGTTAGCACGAGGTGTCTGTGTCATAGGTAATTTCGCTAGGGAAAAGTAAGGTCCGGTTAGGATTCTGTTGGTAGCTTATCAAGCGGACTGCTTGATAGGTTATGTTTTTTTAAGAGTCAAACGCCTCGGCCTATTCAGGTTTTCTTGCTTGAATTGTTTGAATTTTTTACCATATGCCCGTTCAGGTCCTGGTCGTTCCTTCAGGCGGCCATGTGTATATACACACACGCATAGGGATTCAATACGGTAATATCATGAGAAAAGGAGAAAATCTGCGTTAAAACAATGAGAAAAGGAGAAAATAAATAAGAAAGAAAAAGGGTACGACACATGTCTTTGACCAAAGTTATTTGTACATCCGTCGGCTCGTCGTTTCTGTAGGCAAATCCCAACAATATCAACCGAGAATAAACTTTGTTGTCAACCAACATGTGGTTGAATAATTAGGAGCACGGCGGTACCCTAGCTCATTAGGGTTTAAGTTTTGATGCTCGTATTATTCCTAAATTTATTACAATGTGGGCATGTATATATGAGTGTTTGCGTCTGCATTTTGTTCTAAAAAAAATATAAATTTTGTTTGGCTGACAAAAGCATGTTCAGATGTAGCACTGGACCAGCTACTTCTTGTATCCACGACCTCTCAATCTGGCAGTCGAATATTCTGTTCCGCCGTACATTTGGGCAAGCAGAGAGTGACAAGTAAACTAGACTACAGGCACCGGTGTTGCTGAACTATCCGAATGCTGTGTCTTGGCGGCTCTCACCGACGGCCGGTTTCGGTGAACACGACATACCAGACATCATGCCAGTCACCTACCATTCCCTGACTTCCCCCCTTGTGGAAGGCCCCTTTGCCCTTGAAAATTAAGATTTTTTGTCTGGCAACTATTACGAGATCGCATCCCTTCGGAGACTAAGGTACCTAAGCGGCATAGACCAGGTGATGGCTTGTGCCTCTTATGCGTGGTACCAAAGACGGAGACTCACATTCTATTTTCCTGTATGGCGGCCAAGGTCCTATGGACGTTCGTCCGAGAGGCATTGGGGCTCGACTGGGAGGCTCTGGACCTAGCGCAGTTCCTCCAGATCAGGGCTATACACCGTAGGAGACATCGTCGCTTATTCTGAGTTATTTGCGGCGATGGCGTGGACTCATCGAACAACACGTAAAAAAATGGTGATTGAGCGGGTCTTTCCGAGGCAGGCGTCTGACTCTTTCAAATTCCTTACTTTTTTCAGCACCGACACCCGCTCTGTAGGCAGCGCGACCGCGGCGACTTGCCCTCATGATGGATGCGCTTCTGGCTACATCGTGTCGATCATCTTCGTAGGGCCGCTTGTCGGCATCCACTAGGTGTTTTCCCCTTATTTCTCTTATGTTTGTTGGGCATGAGTGTGTTTTTGCCCTAGCCGTCGTTCTTGATTCGAAGTTTGGATGATGGTTGTATGGACTGTTGTTTTATCTATAAAGCGGGGCGAAAGCCAATTTCAAGGAAGTAGCATTGGACAGAAACACTAACCACTGAAGAATTGTAAGTGAGTCCATAATTTTTATTGTATTTGTGAAATACATACATATTTGTACATAAAATGGAGTATGCTCAAAATAAGGTACATACTATCAAAGCAGTAGTATATATTACTTAAACTTTTTTATATACTCCCTCTACAAACTAATATAAAAGCGTTTGGATCAGTAAACTAATATAAAAACGTTAAGATCACTATAGTTTATAGAGGGAGTACTATATACTACATATACATACACTCTGGTATGATAGATACTACCTAGAACGTACGAAACAAAAGTGAGAGTAAGTACACCCAGTAGTAGGGAAAATTTGTCCCTAATAGGACAAATGTTTCCTACCACCAATGGTAGTTACCACCACTTGTGTTTTTTATTTTGTATGTAGTATCTGTCAAAACCTAGATTATGTATGTTTAGTATCGGAAATCCAATTCAGTGTCAGGCTCATCTGCTCCCGCTAAAAAAAAATCGAAATAAATACTAGAAAATTCAAACAAATACAATATTTTTTGTGTGTGGTAGATAATTTGACGCGTGAGGTCCGTTCCAAATTTCAACTCATTTGGACATCTGATAAACTCTAGGCAAAAAAGACAAATCAGGTCAGAACAGTGCGTGAACAGTAAACTTTTTTACAGACCTCATTTTGTCATTTTGCCGTGAGCTGCTCAGGTGTCCAAATGAGTAGAAATTTTAGGCGGACCTCACACATCAAATTATCTACCAGACAAAAATAGATTTTTTTTTAATTTTTCTAGTATTTATTTTGATTTTTTTCCTGAGCGCGGGTGCAGATGAGCTCGGGAGTAGAAACTCCACGCCCCGTTTAGTATGTTAGTATATAACAATGTTTACGTCGTGTATGTACATATTTCATAAATATAACAAAAACTATAGGCACATCTGCAATTTTTCCGTGTAACTTGCTTTGAAATATCTTAGATATTGCATATTAACATATTTAGAAGGATAAAGTAGTATATATACTACTACACTATAGTATATGAGATATGTCGGGTAACTACCCAGGTGTTAGGATGTATTTTCCCTATATATATGTGAATGTAAATGGTATGGATAATTTTTGTTTCAAATCCGCATCCTCATCCATTTTTAAGGATATGGCATGCACTTACACGAGTCAATTAGATATGGATGTAGATACGGATTTTGGTGAACCGGATATTTCTGATCCGAGTCCTCTCCGATTCCGACAAAGTCCGCATTCAAATCCGCATCCAGTCATTATCCACTCAGCTCTAAATCCGATAATAGAATATGATAAAGGATACTGGGAAAGCAACATCCGATCCAATCAGATCCATTTATAAGGAGAAAATAAATAAGGAAAAGAAAAGAATGATACGTGCCCTTGGCCAAAGTTTTTTGTTGTTCGCATCCGTTGTTTCTTGATGTGGTCGCTCCTTTGGGCGAATCCCAACAATTAGTATCGGAGCAAGGTTTAAAGATTTTAAGTTGCGCTTGCCCGGGTGGCAACCCAATTAGCACCTCGGGTTGGGACATATAGTCGCTGAGTGATGCAGCGATGAGGAGGATTGACGATCGTCATTCGATGGAGAGACATTGAGGAAGATGGCAGACTGTCGTCGGCAAGGTAGGTGAAGGTGATCGTTGGTGGATGCGGTGGTGCCCAGATGCGGTGTAGGAACTCATCAAGATCGTGTTCCGAAGAAGATAGAAGAGTCAGGTGCATGCGAGTTTGCAAGTGTGGTTGTCGTCTGTGGGTCATCGTGTCCAAGTGCTCGTCTATGTGAGGATTTGTTGAAGATGAAGCATGCCTAGGCCGTTTATGTGTCTCGACAAGAGGATCAAGTTCAACTATATGGGGCAGTAAACCAGTAAAGGTGGGTCTCTTCAATGAGGCCATGTCTCTTATGAGGCTAGAGTGGTGTAGTCGGGGTGGGGTGTGATCCACAAGGCAGCCGACATGGATCTCACTAGGGTGCATAGTGCAGTCCACGAGGTGGTGTCTTCCACAAGGTTACTGGTGTGGTCGGATAGTCCAAGTCATATTTGAGGTGATCAGTAAATTCGCCAAGTCAACATTGGAGAGAGATTGTTGCGAACAATCTATTCAACAATTTGATTTGTCGTTGAGCGAGCGAATAAGTTGACAAAGGATAAATCATCAACGAGTCAAGTTCTTTCATCACCGACGACATCTTCACCACCAGCCTCTGACTCTGAGGATGGCGGCACGCCGACATCCCACACACTCCCAAACTGGGCGTCGGGGGCTAGGCACTGCAATGACTTCGTGCATCTCCACGAGCCCACCCCAACCTCGCACCTTGTCGCCATGGTTTGCTACAACTGCTACATCACGCACATACCGGAGAACTGCATCATCAATGACTTTGACTCTGATGAGGGAACCAACCTAGTTGACGTCGTTTCACTCTCGGACAACGAAAGTAGCGTAGGCAGGATAATCTACCTCACCAACGACAATGAATACACTAGGCTACCCACTATTCTGGTCTGGAGACCCCGAGATCGAGCTCCTGGCCACCGCCGCCGCCGCCACAACGAGCGCCCCCACAATGTCCATCAACACAACACAATATCAGGCCGGTACCGCGGCCTCGGGGTTCGCCCCAGGTAGTTGAGTATAAGGGCATATTTCTCCCTAAGGAGTTTTGGTGATTGATGACAATGTTTTTGCGGACTAATCGTGTGCACTGAGCTTTTCAGATATATCACACATAGGCACAAGACGATTAAGTGTCCCTCGGAACTTATGGAAGACGGTGTTTCCTTTTGTTTCTTTTCGGTGGAATTGAGTCATAGGAAAGCCGTACTATTAAGAGAAGGTCCGCTTCGGAAAGGTTTGGGTGGAATCAACACGTACACGTCTATTCATTTGCACCACCTTTCTTTCGCTTCTCTGGAGCTCCCGCTGTTTTTTCTTGTCCTTACAAAAACAGTGGCATCCTACTATTACCACTGCTTGGCATGCGGTAGTACTGCACGGCCCCACGGTAGTACCGCTCCAGGGTTTACGGCAGTACCGCACCGTGCGGTAGTACCGTACCAAGGACACGGTAGTACCGTGTGACCGGCCCCAGCGTCGTAACTAGTACGGTAGTAGGGGCGGAAGTAATTTTTTACTTCCGCATACTACGCGGTAGTACCGCTTCGTGCAAGCGGTTGTATCGTGTCGGGTTTTTGCATCGACCATAACTCTGCGGAAGTAGCTGCGGACGTAATTTATTTAGTCCGCACTCTTCCTCGACCAGTCCGACCCTGCCTTGCGGTAGTACCGTAAAGACGTGCGGTAGTACCACTCCGGCAGTACTACCGCCCGGTGTTTTAACGCAACAGGGGCTAGTTCTGGCTCATACCGCGCCAGCTGTAGTACCACACCATGTGCGGTAGTACCGCTGGGCCGTGCGGTAGTATCGCACGTTAAGTGCGGTAGTACCATACTCTGCGGGCAGAGTTGAGGGATAACGGTTGGATTGTCCTTCCACTATATAAAGGGAGTCTTCTTCCCCAAGAAGACTCAGATCTTCCTCCCCAAGCTCCATTGTTGCTCAAAGCTCCATTTCCACCCGATCTCTCTCCCTAGCCAATCAAACTTGTTGATTTCCTAGGGATTGCTTGAGAAGGCATCGATCTACACTTCCACCAAGAGAAATTGGATTCCCCCCACTAATCCCTTGCGGATCTTGTTACTCTTGGGTGTTTGAGCACCCTAGAAGGTTGAGGTCACCTCGGAGCCATATTCCATTGTGGTGAAGCTTCGTGGTGTCGTTGGGAGCCTTCAATTCGGTTGTGGAGATTGCCTCAACCTTGTTTGTAAAGGTTCAGTCGCCGCCTTCAAGGGCACCACTACTGGAATCACGGCACCTTGCATTGTGTGAGGGCGTGAGGAGAATACGGTGGCCCTAGTGGCTTCTTGGGGAGCATTGTGCCTCCACATCGCTCCAACGGAGACGTAGTTCCTCTCAAAGGGAAGGAACTTCGGTAACACATCGTCGTCTTCACCGACTCCACTTGTGGTTATTTCTTACCTTTACTTGTGCAAGCTTTCTTTGTATACCTTAACTTGCTTGCTTGTGTGGTTGTTATTGTTGCTTCCTATAGGTTGTCCACCTAGTTGCTTATCTAGACAACTTACTTTGTTGCTAAGTTTAATTTGGTTAAGAAAAGCTAAAAAATGTTAGTTGCCTATTCACCTCCCCCTCTAGTCAACCATATCGATCCTTTCAATTGGTATCAGAGACTCGTCTCTTTTTAAGGACTTTACCGTCCAAAGAGTATGGGTGACAACGTAGTCGAGACGGAGGGACACTCCGGTGGAACTCCGCCCTTGCCTACGTCTGATGGGGGAACCGTGGTCTCTGGTGAGGAGTTCAACGTGGCTATGGAGTATGGACACATTGAAAGACTCACTAGCGACCAAGGTCAAAGGCATGTTCAAGGAATTACTTGAGGGACTCAAATTATCCACCGCACCGTTGGAAGTGGCTCGTCCCACTACCAACATGTCGGATGCTATTCCCGACAAGGGAGAAGCTAGTAGTGAGCAAGTCCCGGTTACTAAGAATGGGAGTGGGATTTTTTCCCACTCCGCACCTCCTACCCATTATGGAGGAACCGTTCCTACTCCACATTTAAATTCCGTTGGTCCTCCTCCTAAGTTTGTGAAAAATTCTGATTTTGCTACTTGGATGTTTCGCTTTAGATGTCATTTAAATCATTGTTCTACTAATCTTTGGAGAATCACTGAGCAAGGTTTCTACCCACATGATCCCTACAACTTAACTCCGAGAGAGGCTACGGATCATCAATTCAACGAGTCGGTTCTTTGCATACTTCAAGTTGTTATCCCTCCCGAAGACATTGCACATCTTCGACCCTTCACCGTGGCCAAGGAAGCATGGGAGCATGTTGGTTCCATGTACAAGGGAAGCGCAAGCATTCAACGCTCAAACTATGAAGTTGTGCAAGATGAAGCCGATGAGTTTGCTATGATCGAAGATGAAGATCCCCGTGAACTATATCGGAGATTAACCACTCTTGCGGTTTCACTTCGAGATCATGGGAGCAAGGAAACGGATGACAATTGGATCAAGCGCAAGTTTCTCATGGCCATGATGCCTTATCACAAGGCCATGTCCTCCGTCATTCGCCAAAGACCGGACTTCCACACTTTGTCATCAAGTGAAGTGTTGGATGAGTTTGTTGCCATGAGGATCTTGGACAAGACCGCCGACAATGCGGTATTAAGAGCTCAACGATCAAAGAAGCCTAACCTTGCCTTGAAGGCCAAGGCTTGTGTGGAAGAAGAGGAGGAAGAGGATGACGATGATAGTTGCCCCGAGGACACCAAATATGCATATCATGAGCACATGGCTCTTGCATCACGACAATTTTGGGGCAACAAGAAGAACTCAAGGCCCAACTTCAACAAGAACAACTCAAGTGGCAACAAGGGCAAGCAACGAGTGAGGACGTGCTACAACTGTGGGAATGTGAGCCATTTTGTTGTAGATTGCCCATATGAGAAAAGAGAAGACAATGGAGGCAAGCTTATCCGAAAGGACAAGGCCAAGTCTTATCCCAACAAGAACAACCTCAACAACAAGACCCCTCCCAAAGGGTTGGTGGCCCAAGAAGAATATGTTGAGGATGATGATGAAGATGAAGATGATGAGATGGTCACTATGGCCACCATTGCTATTGCAACTACTCCACGTTCATCTCTCTTTAACTCACCAAATGAGAACATCACCGCCAAGTGCCTCATGGCTAAGGCCACCAACAAGGTAACTCCCAACATCAACACTACCATCACCTCTAATCCTTCATTGACGGATTGTATTGATGAGAGTGAGGGGGCAGAGGAGGAAGAAAATGAATTTGAGTTGTTTATGAGTAAACTCAAGGGCAAACCCAAGAAGCACTTCGTTGCTCTCTTGGAACAACTCGGTAAGGCCAATGACATGATCGAGGCTCACGAGGAGACCATTTCTAAAATGGAGGGTCATAGTCGAGACTATGCCGATGAGATATCGGATCTCTCTAATGCTCTTGAGGAAGAGTGTGGTCTTCGTTTGGCTCTTGAGGAGTCACACAACGATGATCATGCTAAATTAAGGAAAGATCTTGATCATGCTTTAGTTGTCTCACGTGTGCTCAATTCCGAGAAGGCAAAGCTTGTGGTTAACCATGCTAGACTCAAGGAGTTTGTTACGCTTGACAAGGCTCACAAGGTCTTGAAAGGTGTACATACTTCCCTCAAGGAGTCTCATGATCAACTTCAAGTTTCGCTAACCAAGGAGAAAGCTATCTTTCCTTGCATGGTTTTGATTGATAATGTAAATGTTACTAACCCATGTTGCGAGCATGTGCATCTTGTTGAAGAGAATGCCAAGTTGAAGAAGCAACTTGAGAAAGGCCTTGTGTCATGTATACAAGGTGAAAAGAACCTCAACGATCTTTTGAGCAATCAAAAAGAGGTTGTTGCAGGAAGGAATTGGGTTTGCTCCCAAGCCCAAGAAGAAGAAGAACGACAAGACCAAGCAACCTCCTACTCTCAAGAAAACCTTTGTGAAAGAGGGAGAGTGTGCTCCTAAGAAGAAGAACAATGTGAAGAGTGGTGGAGTCAAGAAAAACCCCACCATGACATCAAACGTAGCCGACGACTTTAATCCTTCATATGTTTTATGCCGTGCTAGTGATGGACATGTTTTCGCTAAATTTGTTGGTTCGTCTTATGAGTACATTGAATGGTCTACTTGGGTTCCTAAGACCCTTGTTACTAACCTCAAAGGACCCATTACCAAATGGGTACCTAAATCCAAGCATTGATCTCGTGTAGGAGTTTGCTTCCGGTAGGGGATCATGGTTGCTCGATAGTGGAGCCACAAATCATATGACCGGAAGCAAAGACTTGGTGGTGGACGTGCATCAAGGTTCATCTATGGCCACCAACGTCAAATGGGGTGATGCTTCATCTTCTAAGGTATTGGAGCTTGGCAAGGTTGTTGTTTCTCATGATCTCACGATCGAGAAAGTCATGCTTGTTGAGTCCCTTGCATACAACTTACTTTCTGTTCATCAACTTGCACTCATGGGCTTTGCCACATTCTTCGATATTGATACCGTGGCCCTCTTGTGGAGCAAGACTCTTAAAGTAGCCTATGTTGGACATGTCGAGAACGGTCTCTATGTGGTTAACTTCTCGGAGCAACCCACTAAGATCGCGACATGCCTAATGACTAAAGTTGATGTGGGATGGCTTTGGCATCGCCGGTTAGCCCATGTCAATATGAGATCTTTGCAAAGTCTTCTCAAGGGGGGCCATGTCCGTGGACTAACAAATGTTAGCTTTGCCAAAGATCGTGCTTGCAGTGCTTGTATTGAAGGAAAGTTACATGAGACGGCTCACCCTCGCACGACTATTATCTACTCAAAAAGACTGTTAGAGCTCCTTCACATGGATCTCTTTGGGCCTCCATCCTTTGATAGTCTTGGGGGCAAAAAGTATTGCTTGGTGATTGTAGATGATTATTCAAGATACACTTGGGTATATTTCTTCAAGAAGAAGAGTGAGACCCAACAAACCGTCATCAACTTTGCAAATGAAGCTCAATGTCAACATGAGGCAAAGATCTTGATGATCCGAAGTGACAACGGCACCGAGTTCAAGAACTACACCTTGGATGAGTTTCTTAGTGATGAGGCGATCAAACATCAATATGCCGCACCTTATATCCCTCAACAAAATGGTGTAGCGGAGAGAAAGAACCGGACATTGATGGACGCGGCAAGGACCATGATGGCAGAATTCAAGTCTCCATACAACTTTTGGGCCGAAGCCATCAACACCGCTTGTCATGCATCCAATCAGCTCTATCTCCACAAAGGCTTGAACAAGACTCCGTGTGATATTCTTACCGGTAACAAGCCCAATCTCAAGTACTTCCGGGTGTTCGGGTGTAAGCGTTTCATCCTCAAGAAAGGTGCTCGTTTGTCCAAATTTGAGTCTAGAGCTCATGATGGCATATTTGTTGGTTATGCTACAAACTCTCATGCTTACCGTGTCCTCAACAAGTCCAATGGACTCATTGAGGAGATGTGTAACGTAGAGTTTGATGAGAATAACGCCTCCCAAGTGGAGCAAAGTGGTACTTGTGATGTAGGTGATGAAATTCCTCCTCAAGCCATACGAAGAATGTGTGTTGGCTATATCCTACCCATTGAGCAACCCCTTGTGGCCGAAGGAGAAGGACAATGTTCCACACAAGTGGAACCGTCATCAACCCAAGACCCACACGCTTCCGAAGAACAAAGTGAAGGCCCTCAACCTGACGAACAAGGCCAAGTGCAAGATCAATCACAAGATGGTGATGAGCCACCAAATGATGCACACGGCCAAGCTCTCTCCTCTGAGCAAGATCAAGATCAAGAGGAATGTCGGTGTACAAAAAGAGGGGTACCCTTTTTGTACCCCTATGACTGTGCACGGGCAGTCTGAGCCACGGTGCTATCACACCAAGCACGGCAAGGGAGGCGAGCCGGGGCAAGACTGAAGCTGGATGGAGACTGGAGCGACGCCAAGAACAAGACCACGAAGAGCAAGGGAACGAAGCGGTTTTCCCCGACAAGATCCTTGCCGGGGCCGGCTCTGGCAGCCCCGGCAAGGCCCTTGCCACGGTAGCTCGCCCCCCCGCCTACGGAGCGAATCACCCTTGAGTCCGCCACCCCCATGGGGGGAGGATTCGGGAGATATCCCCGTGGTGGCATGCAAATCTTTGTGAAGACCTTCAAGATCAGATACAAGGTAAGAAGACGACGACCCTTGGCGGGATCCCAGCCAAGGGGGTCCACAAGGCCCCCGGCAAGCGCCTTGCCGGGGATGACAGCAGGCGCCGCGGCAAGACCCTTGCCGGGGCCCCGGCAAGGTCCTTGTCGAGGACACCCACGGGGCCACCATCAGGCCCGCGCTAACTGGGTCTCCACCGACCCACGCAGCTGCCGACCCTACCAGCTGGACAAGCTCCTGCGTGGCAACCCACAGATCTTCGTGGAGGCCCGCTGTTGCGCCACCTAAGCTGCCTGTCTGCCTACATGGCACCTCAGGCACCGCTAGCCGGGGCGCGTGTCGACACGAGGAGGAGCGGCGACGGACAAGACGGGCGTCTCCCCTCGTCCCCGATAAAGCAAGGACACCTAAGCAGGGCGCATTAAATGCACCTTGTCCTGTAATGCAAGGGATAACCTCGCATCACTGTACCCTTTCCACCTCCTGTGTGCCACTGTGGCAACCCCTTTTCCCTATAAAAGGAGGCCCGAGGCGGCCAGGAGGAGGATTCAGTTTTTCGGAACCCCTCACGACTCTTTTGGAGCTCCTCGTTAGCTGAAGAACACCAACATATAATCCACCAAAGCAGGAGTAGGGTTTTACGCATCTTTGCGGCCCGAACCTGGGTAAAGGAACCGTGTCCCGATCGTTAGATCCGCTCTTCTCTCAACCCCGCGCCCCGCAACCGTAGTAGGGATTCTTGTGATCCCATAGGTGTCGATCCAAATACACCGACATCTTTGGCGCGCCAGGTAGGGGGCGCAGTTGTGAGAATCGGCTTTAGCGGTTAGTTCGACACTTCTGCATCATCATGGCGCCCAAGAAAAAGACGATGGTGGCAGTTGGCCAGTCGGAAGCCGGACAGCCCGTCCCGACGAGGGCGAGCAGTGGACCAGTCGCGGGAAGGACTCGGGGCGCTGCTCGTGAACACCAACGCCATCCCGATAGCCGGAGTTCGGGAGGTGGCGATGCCTGTGCGCCTGGTAACAGGCCGCACGTCGCCAGTTCCAGAGATGGAACCGGCCCTCCGCGGGTGGCGCGGGGTCCTCCAAGGCCGCAGCCGCACCATCCGAGGACGGTGCAAGGCCCTCCAGAACTCCCACGCCGGCGCCAACAGCGCGCTCTTCTCAAGCAGCGCGCGACGAACGGCGTCGCCGTCCCGAAGACCCCGGACGTCGCCATGGGAAGAGCCCCGAGCGCCGCTCCCGAGACGTAGAAGGCCTGCCCGCCCACCGAAGCACTGGTGGAGACGATAGGCGATCGCGGGATCATGATGGAGCTTCCCCTGACGCGGTCAGGGGTCGAAGCGCGTCACGATCCGTGCAGGTTTCTCTACCACCGACGCTAGCCGAAGCTTTGGCGCGCGGAGTTGCTTCTCGACTTTCCTCCCGTTACGGGGAAACTCGACGAATGGAGAGCCACCATCCGAAGCCTTGTCGCAGTCGCCAACAGGGACGACGTAAATCCAGCGGAGCTCCCGGGCCGCCGCTCCGATGAGGTCCCACGCGCCGTAGGCGGGAGGGCTGGCAGCGCCGTGGCTACGGTGCATTCGCCTCCTCCTCGCCCAGTGCCGCGTGCGTCGACCTGTCGGGACGTCGCGGGCGACGCCATCTCCATAGCGTCGTCCGACCCGAGGACCCGCGGCGACCAGCGTCAAGTTCTTCAGGAGCGAGCCCATGAAGATGCTCGAACCACCATCGAGCGCCGGCGCGAAACGCGCCACCAGTCAGACAGGCGAGCAGGGCCTGCTGCGGACCGCCCAGCACCGGAAAGCCCTGGAGGTCTACCTTATGAGGTGGGCTGTCCAGCTTTCACCCGTGAGCTACGGCAGTTCCAGTGGCCCTCTCACCGCACCTTCAAACCTGACGTTGGCGAGAAGTACAACGGCAAGACCCACCCATCGGAGTTCCTCAACATCTACACCATCGCGATGCAAGCTGCTGGGTGATGTCTACACACGCTTCTACTCTTGTAGACTATGTTGGGCCTCCAAGCGCAGAGGTTTGTAGGACAGTAGCAATTTCCCTCAAGTGGATGACCTAAGGTTTATCGAACTCAGGGAAGTAGAGGTTGAAGATGGTCTCTCTCAAGCAACCCTGCAACTAAGATACAAGAAGTCTCTTGTGTCCCCAACACACCTAATACACTTGTTAGATGTATAGGTGCACTAGTTCGGCGAAGAGATGTTAAATGGCAAGTAATATGGATGGCAAAACAAAGTAATATAATTCTGTAATAAAAAGTGTAGCAAGCAAACAAGTGGTAAACGTGAGCACAAATGGTATTGCAATGGTGGAAACAAGGCCTAGGCTTCATACTTTCACTAGTGGCAACTCCCAACAACATTAACATAATCGAATCACATGATATTTCCCATAAAACATGCAAAGGGGACACACTCGGAGGTCATTCCTTCGTGGTCAAGAGAGGACGAGAATTATGTAGGGCTACAAAAGCACACCTCAAAGTTCGTAGTTCTCAATCTAAGGATTTCCCAATGTCACCGCGGCCATCCAAAGAGAGTCCCACAATCACCACAACATATCTAAAGGATAGTCAAAGACAAGCACCAAGAGACTCTCAATCTTCAATCAACACACAAGAGAGGAAATCACTCATGAAAATACTTTTCTAATCCATGTCCAATAGACCGCTGTCACCTTGGTCTCGGGGATTATACTAGATAAAGACAAGTGAGTACATCAATCCAATACATAGAGGAAGGGGAAATATCATGGGATCACCCTAGATTAACATAGCCTATGGTCACAACAAAGATCACATCATGGGAGAGAGAATTGACCACATAGCTACTGGTAAGAACCTCAGCCCCGAGGAGGAACTACTCCCGCATCATGGAGGGAGGAAGCAACGTCGATGGAGATGAATCCGGGGGCACTTCCCCGTCCCGGCAGGGTGCCGGCGCAGGAATTCTGGTCCCCCGAAGCTTGATGGCGATGGCGGCGGAGATCGGAATCGTGTCTGGAGAAAAGGGGTCTGGAATCAGGGTTTCTGCGAGACGCTTTAAATATATGCCAAAGGGGGGCATCGGAGGAGCCTCGGGGGGCCCAGGCGCCCCCCCGGCACGGCCCAGGGGGGGGGGGCGCCCACAGGGCGTCTGGAGCCCCTGTGGGTCCCCCCGGCTGCACTTTGGCCGCACGGTAGCTCCTGGAACGCTGATTTTTTATATATTTTTTCTGGATTTTTCCTGGCAGTTCTCGTAATGTGAAAACCTGAAATACAAAAACAGCCGAAAACAGAAACTGGCACTGGGGTGCACTGAGTTAATAGGTTAGTCCAAATATGATCAAAAGTGTATGGAAGTGTATAAATATCATAACAATATCACCCAAAAGAGGCATGGAGCAAGCAGAAATTATAGATATGTTTTGGACGTATCAACATCCCCAAGCTTAATTCCTGCTCGTCCTCGAGTAGGTAAATGATAACAAGAATAATTTCTGTGGTGACATGCTATTAACCATATATGACTTTTTCATAGTCACATGACAAAAGCTTACTGAGACAATGAATCTGTAGTAATTAAGTTGCCTCATGAGAAATTCACAAAGAACTGAAAGTTTTACAATATGATACTGAAACATCAAATAGATTTGTAATGAGCATGGTGTGCAAATATGATAAAGTGATATCTCGCTCGCCCCCCTTTAGTGAAGCAAAACATAAATGCAGGGGCACCTCCAAGGTTTAAGTGATGACTAGATACAATGATTTCAAAATAAACGATATCATAATCATGCAAAAGACAATGCTACTTTGGGACAATGCACATTACACTCAGAATGACAATCATGCTCTCAGTAGTTGGTGCTTTTTAAAAGAAGATGGAGACTCTCGCACCGTGGCTTTTGGTGGCAAGGTTGAAAACCCGTGGTCGGAAGCAAAGACAAAACATGTACCAGAGCTCTTGGTTTTAAAAACAGAGGTAATAATTATTTTTTTGGATATGCATGTTTCGTCAACGAATGCTAGCAGATAACTCAATTACTTTTTGAGATGGACAAGTTTCGAGGAACGGCTCCCGAATGAGGACGATCACATCCTCTTAATCTCCTTTGTTTATCACTGCCAAAGTTTTCTGATTTCTCATGAACAAAGCGTGAAGGAGGGTTTGTTTGTTATATTAATTTTGAGTCGGGCGCACTCATTGCCAGTTCCTTCTCGTATTATGGGTTTGCACATTATACATGCAATCCCGGGGTGAAGCTTGTCCAACTTAAAAAGATCATGAATTAACTACTACTTCCTCATGAGCTAAAACAGAGGCACAAAATAGGAATGCATTTTTTGAATAATTTCGAGATGGCACATGAAAGTCTTCGTTAGGAATCGCAGGTAAATACCATGTATAGGAAGGTATGGTGGACTCATATGGCATAACTGGTTTATAGATTTTGGATGCACAAGCAGTCAGTCCGCTTAGTACAGGCGAAGGTTAGCAAAAGACTGGGAGCGACCAACTAAGAGAGCAATGACGGTCATAATCATGCAGAGCGACAAAGCAACATTGAATCAGGCATGGAAGTTATATCGCTACTCAGAAATAAAATATCATCAAGGCTTGACAGACTTTCTTTACAGTCTTAAATATGCGTGAGCAGACGCCAATTCAATCAAAATAAATTCTTGAAGGAAGATATTACTAAACCATACCATATCATAGGCAAACAAATCAAGTTGGTACTCCAATAACACATTGGGAATCCCCCAGCTATTTGAGACTAACCACAAGAAAACATGAACTACTAAGCGCCATTATGCACGTAGCATCTTTATCATAGACATATCAACCAATGCAACGGAAGCAAACTCTCTTAATAAGGTAAGCATGGTAATTAAAGAGAGTTCAAGCAACCAACTAAACAAAAGCTCTTTGAAAAGATAAGCATGAATACTAAGAGCTGAACTTGATAGTAGCTATTAAAAGACAAAGAACACACACAGCAAAGAAAAACATGAAAATTCTATGTTGTGTTCTAGGTTGAAGTGGAGCGTGTTTCTCTCCCACACAAAGAAAGCTGAGTTCCAACTCGTTATGAAAAACAAGCAAAGCTAAAGAAAACTAAAAATGAAACTAAAAGCAAGACGCTCCAAGCATAGCACATAACACATGAAGTGATAAAAATATAGTGGAACGAAAGACGAACTGATAATGTTGATGGAGAAGGGGATGCACGGGGGAATCCCCAAGCTTAGACGCTTGAGTCTCCTTGAATATTTCTTGGGGGTGCACGGGGGCATCCCCAAGCTTGAGCGCTTGACACTCCTAAATCTTTTTATCATCTTCCCTCGCACACTTGAAAACTCCCTTCATACATAACTCATCATAATCTGGTTAGCGAGGTTAGTACCCATAATAAAATATTTGTTCCTTGCTGGAAATAAAGATATTCTTGAAGTTCAACTGTTTCTCAAGATTGCCAAAAGGTTTTTGCAAAGAAAAAGCAAGCTCTTGGTTTGCGAAATGAAAGAAAGGCAAAACAGGACAGAATCTGTGAAAAACAGAACAGCAGGTAGTAAATGATTTGTTCGGGGCACTTCTGCAACTCTAATAAAAAAACTCAGAACAGACGCACGAAAGACAATTGTATAGAGCACGCTGTCGAAAAAATTCAGACCAAAAAGATGATCTGGTGATTTTATACGAATTTTTCTATCCAAGGACAGAATCTGCTTCCTGGACAGCACGTCACAACTTTTGAACTTTCTTGCAATCAGAGGCTACACTTGGCACAAAGTTGAAAAGTAAAGATACAATGATGATGCTACTGTAGTAACAACATCAAGACATAACAAAAAGCAAAATAAAATTTTATTCATTGTGGCCTGCCTCCCAAAAGCGCTTTCTTTTATGCCTTTAAGTTAGGCATAGGACTTTAATGATGCTCTCGTAAGAATAAGAGCTGAAGAACAAAAGAGGGCATCAAGAAGCAAATGCCAAATACATTTAAGCCTAACATGCTTCCTATGCATAGGAATATTGCAATAAAATAATTCATTGAAGCACGAAGCAACTAGCATAGGAAGGCAAAACAAGCATAACTTCAAAATATTCACCATAAAGAGAGGAAACTTCTTATTATTAAGATATTTAGAACCAAGCCTCCCTCTCTCATTATAAATTTCAGTGGCATCATGGATGAACTCAACAATATAAGCATCACATAAAGCATTATTACCATGATCCACATGCAAAAAGGTACTCTCACTCCCCACATAAGCATAATTTTTCTCATTGGTAATAGTGGGAGTAGGACTATCATAAACAACTTGAACACTATAGATTAGTTGTATATTAGGAGGGTGGTGTTCAACAAGGGAGTAATTCCCTTCATGATTATGACAAGTTTCATAAGGATAATTTCTCCTTATGTCATAGGTACCTTTATAATCACTATAGATTGGAGTTATAACATCATCATGGTAGAGAAGAGCATTATCATTGCTAGCAACTATATTTGTAAACATGTTGTCTTTATTCTTACTAGCAAGAGAATTATCAATTATCACATCACTAGTGGGGATAGGATTTGCAATCCTATCATCCCCAAGCTTAGAGCTTCCCATATCTTCACTTTCAGAGTTGGTACCAAAAAGATTTTCAAGATCATAAGCAGCATTATCATCATTTTCCCAATCACAATAAGTAACATGCATATCATAATCAAAATCATCTTCAATAGTACCTACAGACGTATCATCAAGATGATAATTAAGGCAATAAACTTCACCTTCTTCTTTAAACTTACAACCGTTAGGATAAAAGTTGATGGGAGGAATATGCTCAGGCCAGGTTGATACCCATTCTTCTTCCTTCTTGCTCCTCCTCCTCCTCCTCTTCTTTTTCTTCTTCTTCACCTTAGGAGGGGGTGGTTGGAGATGAAGCTTCTCCACATATCTTGGTTTATCATTAGAAACAATAGGGGAAACTTGGGAGAAACTCTCCTTTTTATTAGAAGAAATATAAGAGACATTTTTATATTTTGGTAAAGTTCCCTCCTTTCTAATCTTACTTATGTAATCATTTTCATGGCAATTAACAACACAATAGAGATGGCAATTTTGCAAAGTGTTTTTTATTCCTATGGCATTATCATCCAGCCAAGAAGTCTTTTCTGATAACTCTTCACACATCAAAAATAACATAAGCTCATCATAAAGATCAGAGGTGATCATGTTATCACACAACCGGTTAACAGTTATGTTTTGAAAGTTCATGCATTGAAAATTAAAGTGACCCTCTATACGGCAAAGTTCACAAGTAAAAGGATAAAGGTCACACAATTCTCTAGCAATTTCATTTAAATCTCTGACCCAAGTGATTGTTCTTTCATGCTTATGTTGCTTACAATACTTCTCTTCTTCAATCATAGGCCTTTCACAAGGTCTATCCACTCCACAAAAATTAACATGCTTATATAAAACTTCATTTTTAGGAATTGGATCATGCATGTTGCAATCATCATGAACAATTTCATTTTCTTTGCAAGTCTCTTTAAAAGGTTTATGATACTTGATCCAATCCTCCTTAGGCATATTAAGATGTGAAGCAAAGATTTGAGGAAATCAACAAGGAGTTGAGAATCAAGCCCAAACTTAGCACTAAACTTATTAAAACTTGTAGTTTCAACAAAGGACTTAATGCAATCATACTCATAAATTATACCTGACTCTTTACCTTTGTCGATCTCCCAATCTTCAGTGTTGCGTTGAATTCTTTCAAGGAGTTCCCATTTAGCATCAATCTTTTTGTTTGTGAAAGAACCCATAGAGGAAGCGTCGAGCAAATCTTTATCCTGTCGAGAAAGCCTCGCATAGAAATTAGTAATAATCATATCTTTGGGGAGCCCATGGTTAGGACATTTTAGCATTAACGTTTTCAGTCTCCCCCAAGCTTGAGCTATGCTCTCTCCGTCATGAGGATAAAAATTATAAACATAATTCCTATTCTCATGGACTTCATGAAGAGGATAAAACTTGGAGTAAAAGAGAGACTGGATCTCTTCCCACTCCAGCTGGTGAGAGTCATTTAGTAGCCTATACCATTCCAATGCTTTTCCTTTCAGTGACAAGGCAAATAATTTCCTCATGACAAACTCCCTTGATACACCTGCAAGCTTAAATAATGAACATAGTTGTGACAGATATAGCAAGTGTTCACCGGGATGTCTGTCTCCTGCATAACGATCAGCCAAAACATAATCGATAATACCAGCTGGTATTTTATAGGGCACAATTTCAGTAGGGGGAGGAGCAACCACCACAGGTGTGGGGCGTCTTCCCGCAAGCAACGATCCAATAGCAAGGTTGTCCATAAGCATAACTAGTGAAATAAAAACAAGAAACAAAAAGATTTAATTGCAAGATCTAAAGATATACCTTCAAGCGCTCACCTCCCCGGCAACGGCGCCAGAAATAGCTTGATGTCTACACACGCTTCTACTCTTGTAGACTATGTTGGGCCTCCAAGCGCAGAGGTTTGTAGGACAGCATCAATTTCCCTCAAGTGGATGACCTAAGGTTTATCGAACTCAGGGAAGTAGAGGTTGAAGATGGTCTCTCTCAAGCAACCCTGCAACTAAGATACAAGAAGTCTCTTGTGTCCCCAACACACCTAATACACTTGTTAGATGTATAGGTGCACTAGTTCGGCGAAGAGAGGTTAAATGGCAAGTGATATGGATGGCAAAACAAGGTAATATAAATATGTAATAAAAAGTGCAGCAAGCAAACAAGTAGTAAACGTGAGCACAAACGGTATTGCAATGGTGGAAACAAGGCCTAGGGTTCATACTTTCACTAGTGGCAACTCCCAACAACATTAACATAATCGAATCACATGATATTTCCCATAAAACATGCAAAGGGGACACACTCGGAGGTCATTCCTTCGTGGTCAAGAGAGGACGAGAATTATGTAGGGCTACAAAAGCACACCTCAAAGTTCGTAGTTCTCAATCTAAGGATTTCCCAATGTCACCGCAGCCATCCAAAGAGAGTCCCACAATCACCACAACATATCTAAAGGATAGTCAAAGACAAGCACCAAGAGACTCTCAATCTTCAATCAACACACAAGAGAGGAAATCACTCATGAAAATACTTTTCTAATCCATGTCCAATAGACCGCTATCACCTTGGTCTCGGGGATTATACTAGATAAAGACAAGTGAGTACATCAATCCAATACATAGAGGAAGGGGAAATATCATGGGATCACCCTAGATTAACATAGCCTATGGTCACAACGAAGATCACATCATGGGAGAGAGAATTGACCACATAGCTACTGGTAAGAACCTCAGCCCCGAGGAGGAACTACTCCCGCATCATGGAGGGAGGAAGCAACGTCGATGGAGATGAATCCGGGGGCACTTCCCCGTCCCGGCAGGGTGCCGGCGCAGGAATTCTGGTCCCCCGAAGCTTGATGGCGATGGCGGCGGAGATCGGAATCGCGTCTGGAGAAAAGGGGTCTAGAATCAGGGTTTCTGCGAGACGCTTTAAATATATGCCAAAGGGGGGCATCGGAGGAGCCTCGGGGGGCCCAGGCGCCCCCCCGGCGCGGCCCAGGGGGGGGGGCGCCCACAGGGCGCCTGGAGCCCCTGTGGGTCCCCCCCGGCTGCACTTTGGCCGCACGGTAGCTCCTGGAACGCTGATTTTTTATATATTTTTTCTGGATTTTTCCTGGCAGTTCTCGTAATGTGAAAACATGAAATACAAAAACAGCCGAAAACAGAAACTGGCACTGGGGTGCACTGAGTTAATAGGTTAGTCCAAATATGATCAAAAGTGTATGGAAGTGTATAAATATCATAGCAATATCACCCAAAAGAGGCATGAAGCAAGCAGAAATTATAGATACGTTTTGGACGTATCACTGGGGCCCGCGACGATAAGGTGCTTGCGAATTACTTTCCCTTAGCTCTTAAACCTAATGCCATGTCATGGTTGATGCACTTGCCAGTAGACTCTATTTCCTCCTGGTCCGACTTGTGCCATGAGTTTGTTGGCGCCTTTACCGGAGGCCATCAAGCCCATGGCCAAGCGAGTGACCTGCATGTCATACCCCAGAAGGAAGGCGAGACTCTGCGCAAGTACATACAGAGATTCAGCCGGGTACAATACAACATCCCCGATGTTCACCCTGCCGCCATCATCAGCGCATTCCACCAGAACGTGCGCAACCGCAAGATGCGTGAAGAACTGGCGATGACCAAGGTGAAGGACGTGGCAGAACTTTACGTTCTTGCCGACAGATGCGCCCGGGCCAATGATGTGACGCCCGAGACCGACGTTCCAGAAGCTTCCAGAAGGTTCCAGATGTTCCGGGGTCTCCCGTGTGTTTCTTTCGAGCTTGTGTTATTTATTTTTGCATTGCATCATGTCATCATGCCATCATGTCATTTTTAATTTTTGCATCTCAACCTAATAAATTGTGTGGACCTTCGGTCCATTTAAATCGAGGGAAGGTGACTTCTCTTTATAACATATAAAAGTCTCTCAATAGTTAGGGAGCTATATAAATAATATTCCATTGCTCCGGAATCACCGTAACACACTTGCATAATTTTCCCCACGTCTCTTAATTCTAGTTTCACCTTCTAAATCTGCCAATAATTCTTTCCGTTGTTTCGAGGCTCCTCCTTTTATCTAAACCCCTTTTATTGCAAGCTAATGTTTTAGTTTTGCACTTCCCTTTTTGTTGGAATTATTTTGTTGGGTTGGGTTTATTCCGTAAAGCCTTACAAAATGTCCATCATTTTTTCTTTTCTTTTCTGTGGCTCTTT
>LR738712.1:844802421-844829498 GCA_902687465.1 Secale cereale | reverse complement strand
TGTGCTATAATGTTTGACAGGAGACCCGTGTACCCCTACGAAACATCTTCGACCAAGTACCCCGACGTCGCGAGTACAACGACTACCGATGACGTGAACAACTACCGACGCCCGGAAAACGACCTACTTCCACTACCGTCGCAAACGGGAACCCCCAAGTACCACTACGAACGCCGACGCGACAAGTACCTCTTCGGAAACGGAAACACCTACGTGAACGTCTACCGTCGCCCCGAGTACCACTACCGTCGCCGGAAACGAGAAATTCGCCAAGTACCACGACACGATGACGTGAACCACTACTTCCTCTACGAGTTGCGAGAACGACTACTTCCCTCTACGGAACGGCTACTTCCTCTCCGACGTGAACGACTCCTTCCTCTACGTCTCGAACCGCCCCGAAACGCACGCTTCGAAGGTATACCGAAATGACCCGTGAGATGCATGCTTGCTTGTGTTGTATGAAATGTCTCCCGTGTGTGCTCCGTGTCCGTTTCGTCCGTTTGACATGTTCCTCGGTTGCCTCGTCACCGACTCGTGGGAACCCGGTGACGGGATCCACCCACTTTCATCTTGTTCAACTCGTTCACTCCACCTTTTGTTTTGCACCGGTTCCTCATCGAGTTACCGGTACCGATATGATGCCATTGCCTCATTTCGGATCGTTGCCGTGGCACCCTTTCATTCCACCACGGTGACAAGTGCTTCATATCTCTTTTAAGTCAACCTTTTAATAAACTTGCATAACTTGGGCATGTCATCCGCATCATGATAACAACATGAGAATGTTTAATTGTTGTTTGCTTATAATTATTAAACTTGCTCATGGGGATTTTCCGGATATGTTGTTGTTATTCTCCGGCCCCATTTAAAATGCCTTAATAGTGTAGTTTACTTTATGCTTCACCTCTTGCCATGCTAAAAACATTTAAACTTGTCTTGTTAATAACGAGAGTCAATTAAATAATTAATGTGGTGTTTCGTCAATATGCAACTCGTTGCATATTGATCTCCACTTAACTTGTAGTATTTGTTTGTGCACTTTGCCATGTCTTGCATATTTAAACCGGACATGCATCATGCTTGCTTGTGCATCGTATGCCATGTTTATGTTTGTGTGTTTACCGTGTTGTTCTTTCTTTCCGGTTGCTTCTCTTGTTAGCTTCGGTTCCGTTCCGGAGTTGTGAGGATCTGCTCGACTGTTGCTCCGTCTTCTTCTTGGATCCGTTCTTCTCCCTTGTGGATTCCCAGGCAAGATGACCGAACCCGGATACCATTACTATTTTTGCCTCTTGCTAGAAGTCTCGATCTATAGTTTTGCCTCGATGCCCATGTCTTTCTTGTCAGCCTCCTACTTGTAACCAATTGCCATGTTTAACCACCCTACCTACGCAAACCGTTGAATGGCTAAGTAGGCTTCGCTCAGCCCCTCTTATAGCTTTGTTAGTTGCAGGTGAAGATTGAAGATGCTTGCTTCATGTTGAAGTTTGGTTGGGTTATATCACACTATATAAATGCTAAATGAAGTCATCTATATACTGGCAAGGGTGGAAGGCTAAGCCTTTTGCTTGGTGTTTTGTTCCACTCATGCCGTTAGGAACCGTATAAACCGGTGTTATGTTCCTTGATTATGCGTTCCTAACACGGTTGGGGTGTATGGGACCCCCTTGATAAACCGCTAAGTGCTAAGTCTTTTCCAGCAAGTCCCAACATTTGGTACTATTTGCCTCATAATAACAACTTAATTAATTAATTAAATTTGCATAGAGGGTCGCTCCCTCGAGGATCCTTTATTTCTACATAGCAGGGGGGGCCAGTGCCGATGGTGTTGGTCCCAAACGGGGAGTCTGCGGGAACCACCACGGGGAAACTCGAGGTTTGGGTCCTGTAGAATCACCCATCCGGTCGTGTCCTGAGACCTAGATACGCGCGGCTACTATCAGGGTGTCGACACGCCGGGAGGATTTGCTGGATTAGCCTTACCTTAGTTCGGTTTAACTTGAGCACGGGATTCCGAGAATACTCGGGTCTTCCCACCTATGGAGTTGCGACTCCGCGGATCGTGGGCTTGTGATGGGCCAAGTTGGAACACCCCTGCAGGGTTTGAACTTTCGAAAGCCGTGCCCGCGGTTATGTGGCAGATGGGAGCTTGTTAATTCCGGTTGTAGATAACTTGACACAATGATACTAATACACTACCAGCGTGTGTACCGTGACTGTCAATTTCCGAATAGGGTTTCGGGAGTTGAACACGGTGGGGTTATGTTTGACCGGTTTTAGCTAGGATCACTTCGTGATCATCTTTCGACCGATGCACTTCTCTTCTCGCTCTCTTTTACGTAAGTTAGTGCTAGTTGCTGCTGCAGACTCTTGTTTGTTCCATCACCTCTTATTCTTTCCTCAGCCTTGTCCTCACCCAAGGCTTAAATAGTCTTGTTACCCGGGAACGGGATTGCTGAGTCCTCTGTGGCTCACAGTTACTTCACCACACCAGATGCAGGTTCAGCCGAGTAAGATGCAGAAGTTGGCTCAAGTTCTTCACCGGGAGCTCGTTGAAGAGTGTGGCCGTTTGCTTGTGACGTCTCGATGTTCAGTAGTGGTTTCTACTAGGATTCGATCCTGACCTATGGTTTTTATGTTGTTTTGGTATCTTTCTTTTGGATCTTCACCCGTAGTCGGGTTGTGATGTTTTGAATGATGATTGTTTATGTAATGTATTGTGTGAAGTGGCGAGTGTAAGCCAACTATCTCCTTTTGCAATTTAATCCCTCTTTTACATGAGTTGTGCAAAGATACCAAACTTGAGATCATTCTAGGATGGGCTTATATCTTTAAGTCGTGCCTCGACACGTAGGAGATATAGTCCCATCCTGGGCATTACAAGTTGGTATTCAGAGCCTTCTCCGACCTAGAAGCCCCCACTGATTGATCGAATCGTTGACGGTTGAGTCTAGGCACACACTGAAAATGTTTTGAGTCCTATATTTATATCGGAGAGTAGGATTTCTGTTTGCTTCTCATCCCCTTTCTTTCTGGTGAGGACTCCTGACGTCTACTCTTGCCTCTTCTACTTTCGAAAATTGCACCAAATTTTTTTTTTTTAGGATCCCGCGAGTATTCTGGGATTGTTTCGATGTTCTTGTGACAAGGATATTGTTCCCGATGCCTCCTGTTACCGAGGAGTTGAGCTTCGGGGTATCATTGTAACAAGTATATCGCGGCAGTACTAAATACTTAAGACGGCCGACATCGAAAATCTCTCCTATACGGCCAGCGGCAAGATAACCCCGACATCACCCAGTACTGGGGAGGTAGTTCGAGAGTATTGCCATAGCTTGTTATAGTGGATGCTTTTCGAAGGTCCGAGGTAAACAGTTTCCGAGAAAGACTGGTTATGTGTTGAAGGATGGATACACCTGGATGTAGGTTTAGAGTTGATTGCGCGGTGCTTCCCGTGTATCCCCAACACCTGATTGCATAACTGAAAACTTTCGGAAATCTATAGGTGGGTTCATCTAGTAGTTCTAGGCATTCTTCCAACGGATGCTCGATATGAAGTTTGGGGTTTTACATTGAGTGAAGTGGTTTTATGGACTTGTTCTGATCGGGAGTTGCATCTTAAAGGGTCCTTGGCTATGCTGATCCGGGGATTGCAAAACCCTTTTGTAACACGTTCCATGAGCTTTCAGCACGAAGATGTCGAACGAAGCTTCTATCTTGTATTTGTTCTATCTGATCCTTGTTCCTTTTTATTTTATCTTTTGTTCTCCAAGTGGCTTCAAGTCAAGCTGATGTACCTGCAGAATTCATTCGTTCAATCCTTTGTTTTTGTTTTGATTCTGGTATTCGAGTTGCTTCGATGTCAAATGGTGATTCCATACCTCCTTATCGGTGTTCTCATATTTCTATGGGAGTGCTAATTCTTCTTGACCATCAAGATCTTCATGTTAATTCTTTTCAACCGGTGTGCCTTCTCTTCAAGTTATTCCATACGGACGCCGTTGAGAAATCCGACGATTGTCTGTTTCACTCATCCCAAGTTGTCTTTGTTTTTTCCCCACCCTCCCACCCTTTTTCTTCTTGGAGCAAGAAATTCTTAATGAAGTATCCATGTTATTCATGTGATATTTCTTCATTCATACCCTTCAATGCCCTTATCCGGTGATTACTCATGAAGTTGCTCAAGAGCTTCAAGTTCATCATTATTTTGTTCTCAATTCTGCCGGTGGATGTAATTCAAGATTTCGGTGTTGATCTTATCCTTTTCCTCATTTCATAATGCTTTCTTATTCCGGTGCACCAATTAATCATTCTACTCTTGTTATTCATATCCGGAGTGCTGAAGATTCATAATCCCATTCTTAATCCGTTCAAGCTATTTTGAGGATTATCATCTTATTCAAGCCATTTAATTCAACCGGTGCAATATCTCTTAAGCAATCTTTTTCAACGGTGATTTCTTTGAGTGGGCCCTAACCCACAGGTCTTTTCCCAGGATCTTACCTGACTCTTCTAATTTTTCCCGGAGTTATTCTTAAATTCTTTTCATAGTGTGACGTAAGAATGATTTCCATCAGTCACAGTCCTTCCCCAAGATCGCTTTCAAATTCTTGTTCATCTTTGGTTCAACATTCTAATTCTTCATTCCGGAGTGCTCAACAATTCTCATGGCTTTTCTAGTCTTCATTCTCAACATTAGGAGAAGTGTTTCTCTTAAACCTTGGCCGTTCTCTCAAGATTCGTGGTTCTAGCTTCATGTCAACCTCATTATTGTTTCGATTGTGAGGAATTCTTTTATACCCATCCGAAGCATTTCATGGATTCCTTTCTTTGTGTTCCTCCGAAGGCCATCATTTCAGAATATTTCTTCGTTCTCAGTTTTCAACTTCGTCCTCCAAATATTCTTCATTGATGCCTCTTCGTTCGTCTCCATATTCTTACGGTGGTTCTTTCAAGTTTACTCTTCCCTGTTATCATTTTAATTCATTTGTTCTTTTCATAATCCTACCGGTGATTCGTTGAAGATTTATCCGAGCTTGTCCGAGATCTCTCTTTAATTCTTTCCAACGAGAATAAGTAGTATGCCAAATCCTTTGGTTGTCATCAATTTAATTGGTGAAGGAGATGCATAACATAATTCTTATTCTTATTCCTTCTAGGTGTTTTAATTCTTTTGTCTGGAGCTTGTTCATCATATCATATTCTCGGACCTAAGTTGTTCATCTTGTTTTCCGGAGATCCAAGTTATTTCAATTATATCATTTCAACCTCAATCTAATTCATCTCATGCCTTGAATCTTATTCTTTTCATCTTTCACTTCTCATGCTTTCATTACCGGAGTTTTCATGGTGGTTCATCATATTTTAATTAATCCTTGAAGTCTTCATCAAGATTCTTGTTGCAGCTCAAGCATTTTCATCATGCTTTCCAATTGCAATCCTTTTTCATTTATTCATTGGAGTTATCTTGGGTTGTATTTCACCTAAAGCTTTCCCTAAGGATTGTTGCTAATTATGGTGCTTATAAATGACCCAGTTTCTTCATTTATCATTCCGGTGAAATAAGTTTTTCATCTCCTTGTTGATCTCAATCCAATCAATTGTTTAAGTCAGTGGCTGGTTGTCACCTCTTAATTTTGAGATGTTTTCCATAAGCCCACAACGAACTTATTCTTTCGTTGTTGATTTTTTCCAACAACTCTATCCAACCCTTCTTTGTAAGGAGGATTTCCTAATTCATTTTGGGAGAAGTTGTCATACTTTTCTCCGTTCAGTTCTTTCTTTCAACTATATGCTATTCTTTCATTCCGGAGGCTTTGTCATATTGCTCTCTTTAACCATCATCTCGTTTTATCGAGATCTTGTTCTTTCCCTTGCTTATCTTTTAACCGGAGTTTTGTATTCTTCATTCAAGTTCCCTCATCTTATCAAGTTTTAACTCTCTTTTAACAGGAGTGCTGTCTGAATCCTTCTTAACCTTGTGCCATTCTTTTAATTGTTTCGGAGGCAATATGTTGTTGTTTTCATCAAGTATCACTCCATCTTCTCTAGTTTTTGTTAATTCCTTCCATTTTCAGACGGAGTGCTGTCCAAATTCTGTCATTCTTATTCCTTGGCTATACCATTGCAGTTTCATTTCTTTTGGTCCGTGAGCTCTTGTTTCATGTCTTTCAACCTTCAAGGTTCTCATAGTGTTCCTTGTTCCTCCTTTTTACCGGAGTGCTCTTAACTTCGTTCATCTCCGTTGCATTCTTCTTTCATTTTTTTTTCAACCTCTCAAGGTTCCTTGGTTTCACTCGTCTGTCAAAGAAGCAACTTTGTTTTACCTCTTCCTCTTTCGTTTTTACCCGGTGATATCTCTAGGATCTCGGGTCGAGATCCTCTGTTAGTGTGGGAGAGTTGTGACGCCCGAGACCGACGTTCCAGAAGCTTCCAGAAGGTTCCAGATGTTCCGGGGTCTCCCGTGTGTTTCTTTCGAGCTTGTGTTATTTATTTTTGCATTGCATCATGTCATCATGCCATCATGTCATTTTTAATTTTTGCATCTCAACCTAATAAATTGTGTGGACCTTCGGTCCATTTAAATCGAGGGAAGGTGACTTCTCTTTATAACATATAAAAGTCTCTCAATAGTTAGGGAGCTATATAAATAATATTCCATTGCTCCGGAATCACCGTAACACACTTGCATAATTTTCCCCACGTCTCTTAATTCTAGTTTCACCTTCTAAATCTGCCAATAATTCTTTCCGTTGTTTCGAGGCTCCTCCTTTTATCTAAACCCCTTTTATTGCAAGCTAATGTTTTAGTTTTGCACTTCCCTTTTTGTTGGAATTATTTTGTTGGGTTGGGTTTATTCCGTAAAGCCTTACAAAATGTCCATCATTTTTTCTTTTCTTTTCTGTGGCTCTTTCTTTTTTTTTTGCTCTCTCTTTTATTTCTGTTTAAGAAATAAAAAGAAGGCAGCCAGCCCAGGTCTCCCTCTGGCCCAAGGCCCGTTTCCCCCTAACCCTAGCAAGCGGAGCCTCGCTCCCGTTTTTCTTCCCGAGCCGCCGCCAGGAGTCTTCTTTCCCTCGGCGCCCCGATCCACTCGAGCCTCCCGCTCGCCCCGATCTCCCGCAGCCTCGCCTCCCTTCGATCCTCCCTGGGTCCGTTCCCTCGAGCCCCCAGAGCGCCGCCCGCACCCATCCTCGTCTCCTTGCGGCCAAGCGACGCCCAGGCCCGAGGCCCGAGCTCCCCGCATCCCGTTTCACTCTCCCTCGCCTCTCCTTCTCGCGAGACCCCGTCGCCTCGATCCCGAACGGCCTCGCCCTCGGGCGCCCCTCGACCTCCCGTTGCCGCGGGGATCCAGCGCCGCGGCCAGGCCTTCCTCCCTGGCCCGTGGCCTCCTTCCGCGTCTCCAGCGCCAAGGCCAGGAGCTCCGACCACGCGCCTCCCGTCGGCCGGCCAGGAGGACCGGATCCCGCAGCCCCGAGCGACCCTTCGCCCTCCCGCTTCCGCGCCCGTCCCTCCGCCGTGGCCTGCGGCCCTCCCTCCGGCCAGCCATGGCCACTGCCAGCCGCCGCCGCGCCAAGGCACCGGCGCCCGACGCGCCCCGACCTCCTCCTGCGCGCCCCGAGCGCCTTCCTCCGAGCTTCTCCAGCGCTGGACCGCCTCTGCCCTGCCTCTGCGCGGATCTCGCGGCCCTGCCTCGCCGTGCTGTTGCTGTGACCTCGTGGCCTTCCCGCAGCGCCGTGCAGCCCCTTTTGTTTAGCTCCTGTAGTTTTGTTTTGTTTGTTTTGTTGCATGTGCTATAATGTTTGACAGGAGACCCGTGTACCCCTACGAAACATCTTCGACCAAGTACCCCGACGTCGCGAGTACAACGACTACCGATGACGTGAACAACTACCGACGCCCGGAAAACGACCTACTTCCACTACCGTCGCAAACGGGAACCCCCAAGTACCACTACGAACGCCGACGCGACAAGTACCTCTTCGGAAACGGAAACACCTACGTGAACGTCTACCGTCGCCCCGAGTACCACTACCGTCGCCGGAAACGAGAAATTCGCCAAGTACCACGACACGATGACGTGAACCACTACTTCCTCTACGAGTTGCGAGAACGACTACTTCCCTCTACGGAACGGCTACTTCCTCTCCGACGTGAACGACTCCTTCCTCTACGTCTCGAACCGCCCCGAAACGCACGCTTCGAAGGTATACCGAAATGACCCGTGAGATGCATGCTTGCTTGTGTTGTATGAAATGTCTCCCGTGTGTGCTCCGTGTCCGTTTCGTCCGTTTGACATGTTCCTCGGTTGCCTCGTCACCGACTCGTGGGAACCCGGTGACGGGATCCACCCACTTTCATCTTGTTCAACTCGTTCACTCCACCTTTTGTTTTGCACCGGTTCCTCATCGAGTTACCGGTACCGATATGATGCCATTGCCTCATTTCGGATCGTTGCCGTGGCACCCTTTCATTCCACCACGGTGACAAGTGCTTCATATCTCTTTTAAGTCAACCTTTTAATAAACTTGCATAACTTGGGCATGTCATCCGCATCATGATAACAACATGAGAATGTTTAATTGTTGTTTGCTTATAATTATTAAACTTGCTCATGGGGATTTTCCGGATATGTTGTTGTTATTCTCCGGCCCCATTTAAAATGCCTTAATAGTGTAGTTTACTTTATGCTTCACCTCTTGCCATGCTAAAAACATTTAAACTTGTCTTGTTAATAACGAGAGTCAATTAAATAATTAATGTGGTGTTTCGTCAATATGCAACTCGTTGCATATTGATCTCCACTTAACTTGTAGTATTTGTTTGTGCACTTTGCCATGTCTTGCATATTTAAACCGGACATGCATCATGCTTGCTTGTGCATCGTATGCCATGTTTATGTTTGTGTGTTTACCGTGTTGTTCTTTCTTTCCGGTTGCTTCTCTTGTTAGCTTCGGTTCCGTTCCGGAGTTGTGAGGATCTGCTCGACTGTTGCTCCGTCTTCTTCTTGGATCCGTTCTTCTCCCTTGTGGATTCCCAGGCAAGATGACCGAACCCGGATACCATTACTATTTTTGCCTCTTGCTAGAAGTCTCGATCTATAGTTTTGCCTCGATGCCCATGTCTTTCTTGTCAGCCTCCTACTTGTAACCAATTGCCATGTTTAACCACCCTACCTACGCAAACCGTTGAATGGCTAAGTAGGCTTCGCTCAGCCCCTCTTATAGCTTTGTTAGTTGCAGGTGAAGATTGAAGATGCTTGCTTCATGTTGAAGTTTGGTTGGGTTATATCACACTATATAAATGCTAAATGAAGTCATCTATATACTGGCAAGGGTGGAAGGCTAAGCCTTTTGCTTGGTGTTTTGTTCCACTCATGCCGTTAGGAACCGTATAAACCGGTGTTATGTTCCTTGATTATGCGTTCCTAACACGGTTGGGGTGTATGGGACCCCCTTGATAAACCGCTAAGTGCTAAGTCTTTTCCAGCAAGTCCCAACATTTGGTACTATTTGCCTCATAATAACAACTTAATTAATTAATTAAATTTGCATAGAGGGTCGCTCCCTCGAGGATCCTTTATTTCTACATAGCAGGGGGGGCCAGTGCCGATGGTGTTGGTCCCAAACGGGGAGTCTGCGGGAACCACCACGGGGAAACTCGAGGTTTGGGTCCTGTAGAATCACCCATCCGGTCGTGTCCTGAGACCTAGATACGCGCGGCTACTATCAGGGTGTCGACACGCCGGGAGGATTTGCTGGATTAGCCTTACCTTAGTTCGGTTTAACTTGAGCACGGGATTCCGAGAATACTCGGGTCTTCCCACCTATGGAGTTGCGACTCCGCGGATCGTGGGCTTGTGATGGGCCAAGTTGGAACACCCCTGCAGGGTTTGAACTTTCGAAAGCCGTGCCCGCGGTTATGTGGCAGATGGGAGCTTGTTAATTCCGGTTGTAGATAACTTGACACAATGATACTAATACACTACCAGCGTGTGTACCGTGACTGTCAATTTCCGAATAGGGTTTCGGGAGTTGAACACGGTGGGGTTATGTTTGACCGGTTTTAGCTAGGATCACTTCGTAATCATCTTTCGACCGATGCACTTCTCTTCTCGCTCTCTTTTACGTAAGTTAGTGCTAGTTGCTGCTGCAGACTCTTGTTTGTTCCATCACCTCTTATTCTTTCCTCAGCCTTGTCCTCACCCAAGGCTTAAATAGTCTTGTTACCCGGGAACGGGATTGCTGAGTCCTCTGTGGCTCACAGTTACTTCACCACACCAGATGCAGGTTCAGCCGAGTAAGATGCAGAAGTTGGCTCAAGTTCTTCACCGGGAGCTCGTTGAAGAGTGTGGCCGTTTGCTTGTGACGTCTCGATGTTCAGTAGTGGTTTCTACTAGGATTCGATCCTGACCTGTGGTTTTTATGTTGTTTTGGTATCTTTCTTTTGGATCTTCACCCGTAGTCGGGTTGTGATGTTTTGAATGATGATTGTTTATGTAATGTATTGTGTGAAGTGGCGAGTGTAAGCCAACTATCTCCTTTTGCAATTTAATCCCTCTTTTACATGAGTTGTGCAAAGATACCAAACTTGAGATCATTCTAGGATGGGCTTATATCTTTAAGTCGTGCCTCGACACGTAGGAGATATAGTCCCATCCTGGGCATTACAAATGAGGGGAGGAATGTTGGGGAACGTAGTATTTTAAAAATTTCCTACGATCACGCAAGATCTATCTACTAGATGCATAGCAACAAGAGGGAAGAGTGTGTCTACGTACCCTTGTAGACCGGAAGCGGAAGCGTCAAGTGACGCGGTTGATGTAGTCGAACTTCTTCGCGATCCAACCGATCAAGCACCGAACGTTCGACACCTCCGCGTTCAGCACACGTTCAGCTTGATGACGTCCCACGAGCTCTTGATCCAGCTGAGCTTCACGGGAGAGTTTCGTCAGCACGACGGCGTGGTGACGGATATGATGTATTTACCGGCGCAAGGCTTCGCCTAAGCACTGCGACGGTATGACCGAGGTGTGTTTCTGTGGAAGGGGGCACCGCACACGGCTAGAACAATTCAACTTGTGTGTCTTTGGGTGCCCCCCTGCCCCCGTATATAAAGGAGCAAGGGGGGAGGCCGGCCGGCCCTCCTATGGTGCGGCTAGGGTGCAATCCTACTAGGAATAGGATTGCAATCCTATTCCTAGTAGGAACTACCAAAGAAGGAAGAAGGGGGAAGGAAAGAAAGGGAGAGGGAGAGGGAAAGAGGGGCCGCGCCCCCCTCCCCTTGTCCTATTCGGACTCCTCCTAGGGAGGGGGCGCGCCACCTCCTGGCTGCTGCCCTCTCTCTCCCCTATGGCCCACCAGGGCCCACCATTCCCCCGGGGGGTTCCAGTAACCCCCTCGGCACTCCGGTAAATTCCGAAACTTTCCAGAACACTTCCGGTGTCCGAATATAGTCGTCCAATATATCAATCTTTATGTCTCGGACATTCCGAGACTCCTCGTCATGTCCGTGATCTCATCCGGGACTCCGAACTACCTTCGGTACATCAAAACTCATAAACTCATAATACCGATCGTCATCAAACGTTAAGCGTGCGGACCCTACGGGTTCGAGAACTATGTAGACATGACCGAGACTCATCTCCGGTCAATAACCAATAGCGGAACCTGGATGCTCATATTGGCTCCTACATATTCTACGAAGATCTTTATCGGTCAAACCGCATAACAACATACGTTGTTCCTTTTGTCATCGGTATGTTACTTGCCCGAGATTCGATCGTCGGTATCTCTATACCTAGTTCAATCTCGTTACCAGCAATTCTCTTTACTCGTTCCATAACACATCATCTCGTGACTAACTCATTAGTCTTTTGCTTGCAAGGCTTATTATGATGTGTGTTACCGAGAGGGCCCAGAGATACCTCTCCGACACTCGGAGTGACAAATCCTAATCTTGATCTATGCCAACACCACGAATACTTTCGGATACACCTGTAGAGCATCTTTATGATCACCCACTTACGTTGTGACGTTTGATAGCACACAAAGTGTTCCTATGGTATTCGGGAGTTGCATAATCTCATAGTCATAGGAACATGTATAAGTCATGAAGAAAGCAATAGCAGTAAAACTAAATGATCATAGTGCCATGCTAACGGATGGGTCTAGTCCATCACATCATTCTCCTAATGATGTGATCCCGTTGATCAAATGACAACTCATGTCTATGGCTAGGAAACATAACCATCTTTGATCAATGAGCTAGTCTAGTAGAGGCATACTAGGGACATACTGTTTTGTCTATGTATCCACACATGTACTAGGTTTCCGGTTAATACAATTCTAGCATGAATAAAAGACATTTATCATGATATAAGGAAATACAAATAACATCTTTATTATTGCCTCTAGGGCTTATTTCCTTCAGTCTCCCACTTGAACTAGAGTCAATAATCTAGATTACAAAGTGATGATCCTCACACCCATGGAATCCTGGTGCTTATCATGTTTTGCCCGTGGAAGAGGCTTAGTCAACGGGTCTGCAACGTTCAGATCCGTATGTATTTTGTAAATCTCTATGTCTCCTTCCTTGACTAGATCGCGGATGGAATTGAAGTGTCTTTTGATGTGCTTTGTTCTCTTGTGAAACCTGGATTCCTTCGCCAAGGCTATTGCTCCAGTGTTGTCACAAAAGATTTTCATTGGACCCGATGCACTAGGTATTACACCTAGATCGGATATGAACTCCTTCATCCAGACTCCTTCATTTGCTGCTTCCGAAGCAGCTATGTATTCCGCTTCACACGTAGATCCCGCCACGACGCTCTGCTTGGAACTGCACCAACTGACAGCTCCACCGTTCAATAAAAATACATATCCGGTTTGTGACTTAGAGTCATCCGGATCAGTGTCAAAGCTAGAATCGACGTAACCGTTTACGACGAGCCCTTTGTCACCTCCATACACGAGAAACATATCCTTAGTCCCTTTCAGGTATTTCAGGATGTTCTTGACCGCTGTCCAGTGATCCACTCCTGGATTACTTTGGTACCTCCCTGCTAGACTTATAGCAAGGCACACATCAGGTCTGGTACACAGCATTGCATACATGATAGATCCTATGGTTGAGGCATAGGGAATGACTTTCATTTTCTCTCTATCTTCTGCAGTGGTCGGGCATTGAGTCTTACTCAACTTCATACCTTGTAATACAGGCAAGAACCCTTTCTTTGACTGATCCATTTTGAACTTCTTCAAAATCTTATCAAGGTATGTGCTTTGTGAAAGTCCAATTAAGCGTCTTGATCTATCTCTATAGATCTTGATGCCTAATATATAAGCAGCTTCACCGAGGTCTTTCATTGAAAAACTCTTATTCAAGTATCCTTTTATGCTATCCAGAAATTCTATATCATTTCCAATCAATAATATGTCATCCACATATAATATTAGAAATGCTACAGAGCTCCCACTCACTTTCTTGTAAATACAGGCTTCTCCAAAAGTCTGTATAAAACCATATGCTTTGATTACCTCATCAAAGCGTATATTCCAACTCCGAGATGCTTGCACCAGTCCATAGATGGATCGCTGGAGCTTGCATACTTTGTTAGCACCTTTTGGATCGACAAAACCTTCTGGTTGCATCATATACAACTCTTCTTTGAGATATCCATTCAGGAATGCAGTTTTGACATCCATTTGCCAGATTTCATAATCATAAAATGCGACAATTGCTAACATGATTCGGACAGACTTAAGCATCGCTACAGGTGAGAAAGTCTCATCGTAGTCAACTCCTTGAACTTGTCGAAACCCTTTCGCAACAAGTCGAGCTTTGTAAACAGTAACATTACCGTCTGCGTCGGTCTTCCTCTTGAAGATCCATTTATTTTCGATGGCCTGCCGATCATCGGGCAAGTCAACCAAAGTCCACACTTTGTTCTCATACATGGATCCCATCTCAGATTTCATGGCCTCAAGCCATTTTGCGGAATCTGGGCTCATCATCGCTTCCTCATAGTTCGTAGGTTCATCATGGTCTAGTAACATGATTTCCAGAACTGGGTTGCCGTACCACTCTGGTGCGGAACGTACTCTGGTTGATCTACGACGTTCAGCAGAAACTTGATCCGAAGTTTCATGATCATCATCATTAACTTCCTCACTGATTGGTGTCGGAATCACTGGAACAATTTTCTGTGATGTACTACTTTCCAATTCAGGAGAAGGTACAATTACCTCATCAAGTTCTACTTTCCTCCCACTCACTTCTTTCGAGAGAAACTCCTTCTCTAGAAAGGATCCATTCTTAGCAACGAATATCTTGCCTTCGGATCTGTGATAGAAGGTGTACCCAATAGTCTCTTTTGGGTATCCTATGAAGACACATTTCTCCGACTTGGGTTCGAGCTTATCAGGTTGAAGCTTTTTCACATAAGCATCGCAGCCCCAAACTTTAAGAAACGACAACTTTGGTTTCTTGCCAAACCATAGTTCATAAAGTGTCGTATCAACGGATTTAGATGGTGCCCTATTTAATGTGAATGCAGCTGTCTCTAAAGCATAACCCCAAAACAATAGTGGTAAATCGGTAAGAGACATCATAGATCGCACCATATCCAATAAAGTACGGTTACGACGTTCGGACACACCATTACGCTGTGGTGTTCCGGGTGGCGTGAGTTGTGAAACTATTCCACATTGTTTTAAATGAAGACCAAACTCGTAACTCAAATATTCTCCTCCACGATCAGATCGTAGAAACTTTATTTTCTTGTTACGATGATTTTCTACTTCACTCTGAAATTCTTTGAACTTTTCAAATGTTTCAGACTTGTGCTTCATGAAGTAGATATACCCATATCTGCTCAAATCATCAGTGAAGGTCAGAAAATAACGATACCCGCCACGAGCTTCAACACTCATTAGCCCACATACATCAGTATGTATGATTTCCAATAAATCTGTTGCTCGCTCCATAGTTCCGGAGAACGGAGTTTTAGTCATCTTGCCCATGAGGCATGGTTCGCAAGCACCAAGTGATTCATAATCAAGTGATTCCAAAAGTCCATCACTATGGAGTTTCTTCATGCGCTTTACACCAATATGACCTAAACGGCAGTGCCACAAATAAGTTGCACTATCATTATTAACCTTGCATCTTTTGGTTTCAATATTATGAATATGTGTATCACTACAATCGAGTTCCAATAAGAATAGACCAAACTTTAAGGGTGCATGACCATAAAGATATTATTCATAAAAATAGAACAACCATTATTCTCTTATTTAAATGAATAACCGTCTCGCAACAAACAAGATCCAGATATAATGTTCATGCTCAACGCTGGCACCAAATAACAATTATTTAGGTCTAAAACTAATCCCGAAGGTAGATGTCGAGGTAGCGTGCCGACGGCGATCACATCGACTTTGGAACCATTTCCCACGCGCATCGTCACCTCGTCCTTAGCCAATCTTCGTTTAATCCGTAGTCCCTGTTTCGAGTTACAAATATTAGCAACCGAACCGGTATCAAATACCCAGGTACTACTACGAGCATTAGTAAGGTACACATCAATAACATGTATATCACATATACCTTTGTTCACCTTGCCATCCTTCTTATCCGCCAAATACTTGGGGCAGTTCCGCTTCCAGTGTCCAGTCCCCTTGCAGTAGAAGCACTTAGTTTCAGGCTTGGCTCCAGACTTGGGTTTCTTCGTGGGAGTAGCAACTGTCTTGCTATTCTTCTTGAAGTTCCCCTTCTTTCCCTTGCCCTTTTTCTTGAAACTAGTGGTCTTTTTAACCATCAACACTTGATGCTCCTTTTTGATTTCTACCTCCGCAGCCTTAAGCATAGCGAAGAGCTCGGGAATTGTCTTTTGCATCCCTTGCATATTATAGTTCATCACGAAGCCTTTATAGCTTGGTGGCAGTGATTGAAGAACTCTATCAATAACACTATCCTCGTCAACTTTGCAACCAAGTTGAGTCATATGATTGTAGTACCCAGACATTCTGAGCAAGTGTTCACTGATAGAACTATTCTCCTCCATCTTGCAGCTGTAGAACTTATTGGAAATCTCATATTTCTCAATCCGGGCATTTGCTTGAAATATTAACTTCAACTCCTGGAACATCTCATATGGTCCATGACGTTCAAAACGTCGTTGAAGTCCCGGTTCTAAGCCGTAAAGCATGGCACACTGAACTATCGTGTAGTCATCAGACCGCGATTGCCAGACGTTCAAAGCGTCTACATTAGCGGGAGGGGGCTTGTCACCTAGCGGTGCTTCAAGGACATAATTCTTCTGTGCAGCAATGAGGATAATCCTCAAGTTACGGACCCAGTCCGTGTAATTGCTACCATCATCTTTCAACTTAGCTTTCTCTAGGAATGCATTAAAATTCAAAGGAACGGTAGCACGGGCCATTGATCTACAACAACATAGATATGCAAAAACTATCAGGACTAAGTTCATGATAAATTAAAGTTCAATTTAATCATATTAATTAAAGAACTCCCACTTAGATAGACATCCCTCCGGTCATCTAAATGATCACGTGATCCAAATCAACTAAACCTGTCCGATCATCACGTGAGATGGAGTAGTTTCAATGGTGAACATCTTATGTTGATCATATCTACTATATGATTCACGCTCGACCTTTCGGTCTCCAGTGTTCCGAGGCCATACCTGCATATGCTAGGCTCATCAAGTTTAACCCGAGTATTCTGCGTGTGCAAAACTGGCTTACACCAGTTGTATTTGAACGTAGAGCTTATCACACCCGATCATCACGTGGTGTCTCGGCACGACGAACTTTTGCAACGGTGCATACTCGGGGAGAACACTTATACCTTGAAATTTAGTGAGGGATCATCTTATAATGCTACCGTCGTTCTAAGCAAAATAAGAAGCATAGTAAGATAAACATCACATGCAATCAAAATATGTGACATGATATGGCCATCATCATCTTGTGCTTTTGATCTCCATCTCCAAAGCACCGTCATGATCACCTTCGTCACCGGCGGGACACCTTGATCTCCATCGTAGCATCGTTGTTGTCTCGCCAACTATTGCTTCTATGACTATCGCTACCGCTTAGTGATAAGGTAAAGCAATTGCATGGCGATTGTATTTCATACAATAAAGCGACAACCATATGGCTCCTGCCAGTTGCCGATAACATTACAAAACATGATCATCTCATACAACACCGTATAACTCATCATGTCTTGACCATATCACATCACAACATGCCCTGCAAAAACAAGTTAGACGTCCTCTACTTTGTTGTTGCAAGTTTTACGTGGCTGCTACGGGCTTAGCAAGAACCGTTCTTACCTACACATACAAAACCACAACGATGTTTCGTCAAGTATGTGCTGTTTTAACCTTCACAAGGACCGGGCGTAGCCACACTTGATTCAGCTAAAGTGAGAGAGACAGACACCCGCCAGTCACCTTTAAGCAACGAGTGCTCGTAACGGTGAAACCAGTCTCGCGTAAGCATACACGTAATGTCGGTCCGGGCCGCTTCATCTCACAATACCGCCGAAGCAAAGTATGACATGTTGGTAAGCAGTATGACTAGTATCGCCCACAACTCATTGTGTTCTACTCGTGCATATCATCTACGCATAGACCTGGCTCATGATGCCACTGTTGGGGAACGTAGTATTTTAAAAATTTCCTACGATCACGCAAGATCTATCTACCAGATGCATAGAAACGAGAGGGAAGAGTGTGTCTACGTACCCTTGTAGACCGGAAGCGGAAGCGTCAAGTGACGCGGTTGATGTAGTCGAACTTCTTCGCGATCCAACCGATCAAGCACCGAACGTACGACACCTCCGCGTTCAGCACACGTTCAGCTTGATGACGTCCCACGAGCTCTTGATCCAGCTGAGCTTCACGGGAGAGTTTCGTCAGCACGACGGCGTGGTGACGGATATGATGTATTTACCGGCGCAGGGCTTCGCCTAAGCACTGCGACGGTATGACCGAGGTGTGTTTCTGTGGAGGGGGGCACCGCACACGGCTAGAACAATTCAACTTGTGTGTCTTTGGGTGCCCCCTGCCCCCGTATATAAAGGAGCAAGGGGGGAGGCCGGCCGGCCCTCCTATGGTGCGGCTAGGGTGCAATCGTACTAGGAATAGGATTGCAATCCTATTCCTAGTAGGAACTACCAAAGAAGGAAGAAGGAGGAAGGAAAGAAAGGGAGAGGGAGAGGGAAAGAGGGGCCGCGCCCCCCTCCCCTTGTCCTATTCGGACTCCTCCTAGAGAGGGGGCGCGCCACCTCCTGGCTGCTGCCCTCTCTCTCCCCTATGGCCCACCAGGGCCCACCATTCCCTCGGGGGTTCCGGTAACCCCCCCGGCACTCCGGTAAATTCCGAAACTTTCCAGAACACTTCCGGTGTCCGAATATAGTCGTCCAATATATCAATCTTTATGTCTCGGACATTCCGAGACTCCTCGTCATGTCCGTGATCTCATCCGGGACTCCGAACTACCTTCGGTACATCAAAACTCATAAACTCATAATACCGATCGTCATCAAACGTTAAGCGTGCGGACCCTACGGGTTCGAGAACTATGTAGACATGACCGAGACTCATCTCCGGTCAATAACCAATAGCGGAACCTGGATGCTCATATTGGCTCCTACATATTCTACGAAGATCTTTATCGGTCAAACCGCATAACAACATACGTTGTTCCTTTTGTCATCGGTATGTTACTTGCCCGAGATTCGATCGTCGGTATCTCTATACCTAGTTCAATCTCGTTACCGGCAAGTCTCTTTACTCGTTCCATAACACATCATCTCGTGACTAACTCATTAGTCTTTTGCTTGCAAGGCTTATTATGATGTGTGTTACCGAGAGGGCCCAGAGATACCTCTCCGACACTCGGAGTGACAAATCCTAATCTTGATCTATGCCAACACCACGAATACTTTCGGATACACCTGTAGAGCATCTTTATGATCACCCAGTTACGTTGTGACGTTTGATAGCACACAAGGTGTTCCTATGGTATTCGGGAGTTGCATAATCTCATAGTCATAGGAACATGTATAAGTCATCAAGAAAGCAATAGCAGTAAAACTAAACGATCATAGTGCCATGCTAACGGATGGGTCTAGTCCATCACATCATTCTCCTAATGATGTGATCCCGTTGATCAAATGACAACTCATGTCTATGGCTAGGAAACATAACCATCTTTGATCAATGAGCTAGTCTAGTAGAGGCATACTAGGGACATACTGTTTTGTCTATGTATCCACACATGTACTAGGTTTCCGGTTAATACAATTCTAGCATGAATAAAAGACATTTATCATGATATAAGGAAATACAAATAACATCTTTATTATTGCCTCTAGGGCATATTTCCTTCAAGGAAGTACCCCGGCGAGAGCGCCGGTGCGGAAACCGACTCCTCGGACGAAGATACCGCTGTTCCGGCGAAGAAGGGCCGGAACCGCAACAGGAAGCGCAGGGGGAAGGCCGTGTTTGCCGTCGAGGGATCCGATGACGCCGGCTCCACCAAGAAGACCCAGGCGGGTGACCCTGGCAAGGAAATTGCCGGATGTGTCGCCTGCCGGGCCTTGGTGGCCGCCGAGAAGCCGGGAAACTCCGGCAAACGGTACTGCAAGATCCATCGCACCAAGGGCCATGATCTCTAGGACTGCCACCAGGTTGAGCTCCTTGCTGAGAAGCAAAGAGCTGAATACGACATGCGACACAAGGAGAAGGGCCAAGACGGTGCTGAAGGATCCAGCAAGAAGCGTGACGGCCAGGCCGGCCGTCGCGGCAAGGAGAAACAGCAAGAAAGGCCCGCCCGGGGCCGCGATAGAAGACCTGAAGACGACGATCACGAAGAGGACGACGAGTCCGGCGGTCAAGAGTTTCAGAAGGCCACGGACGCCATGTGCGTCGATGGTGGCGCCTCGTTGCATGCTTCTCACCGCCAGCTTAAATAGTGGGCGCGAGAGATTATTGCGGCAGAGCCATCACCAAGTGCCCAAAAGCCGCTGAAATGGTCCAGCACACCTATCATCTTTGACGCCGAGGATCACCCTGATCGCATTACTGCGGTCGGGTGCTTGCCATTGTTGGTTTCACCAACAATACGCAACCTCAAGGTGACGAAGATGCTAGTCGATGGCGGGGCCGGCCTAAACCTACTCTCGCCCACCGTGATCGAGAAGCTACAAGTTCCTGATGGAGACCCCGAGGAGACGGGCACGTTTCAAGGGGTTAGCCCAGGAAGGAGCCAACCAAAGGGGAAAGTCACACTGCCCGTGACTTTTGGAAGTGATTTGAACTACAGGACGAAGAGGATCGTGTTCGATGTCGCCAGGATCCCCCTGCCCTATAACGGGATCCTTGGACGCCCAGCGCTGGCCAAGTTCATGGCGGCGTCGCACTATGCCTACAACACCCTGAAGATGCCAGGGCCCGTGACGATCATCACCATCCCCTCCGATAAGAAAGACGCGCTGATTTGCGCCGACCAATTGTACCAGCAAGCAGTTGCAGCAACTGCCGCTACAGGGGCACTTGCTCCTGCCACTGGAGCCCCGGGAGGGAAGAAGAAGAAGACCGGCAAGACCTCGGACGCCCACTCCGGCAAGCGCACCTCTTCGGAGTGCTGTGGTCCCGTCGAGGACGTGCCTGAGAGCTCCACCGGAAGGAAGAAGACCGGCGAGACCTCAGACACCCACTCCGGCAAGCGCGCCTCTTCGGAGTGTCGCCCTCCCGTCGAGGACGTGCCAGAGAGCTCCACCGGCAGGAACAAGAGATCAAGGGCTACACCGCCAGGAACCAAGAAGGTTTCTGTCAAGGAGGACGGCACGGGAGGGGCTTTTACCATAAGCTTCGCCCTTGACAACAAATAGGAAGACGCGCTCGTCACCTTCCTGCGGGCGAATGTCGACGTGTTTGCCTGGCAAGCATCCGACATCCCCGGCGTTCCCAGGGAGGTGATTGAGCACCACCTTGCTGTCTGCCCTCATGCGCGGCCCGTCAAGCAGAAGGTCAGGAAGCAAGCTTTGGAACGGCAAGAGTTCATCACCGAGGAGACCCGGAAACTGGAAGCTGTGGGTTTGGTGAGAGGAGTGCTCCACCCAACGTGGTTAGCCAATCCAGTGGTAGTGCGCAAGGCAAATGGGAAGTGGAGGCTATGTATTGATTACACAAATATCAATAAAGCTTGTCCCAAGGACCCCTTCCCGTTGCCGCGCATAGACCAGATTGTTGACTCCACGGCAGGGTGTGACCTGCTGTCATTCCTCGATGCCTACTCCGGCTACCACCAGATCTTCATGGCGAGAGAAGACGAAGAGAAGACAGCATTCATCACCCCATGTGGTACGTACTGTTTCGTACTAATGCCTTTCGGGTTGAAGAGTGCTGGCTCGACATTTGCGAGGGCGGTCCAGATTGTTTTTGAACCCCAGCTCCATAGAAATATGGAGGCTTATATGGATGATATAGTGGTCAAAACCAAGGACAGGGCGACCCTTGTACCGGATTTACAAGAAACATTTGTGAACCTGCGCAAGATCAACCTCAAGCTGAACCCTGAGAAGTGCGTTTTCGGCGTTCTGTCTGGCAAGCTTCTCAGGTTCTTTGTGTCGCAGCGTGGGATAGAAGCCAATCCGGACAAGATCGAAGCTATAGAGCAGATTGAAGCACCCAAACGGGTCAAGGATGTGCGTCGGCTTGCTGGCTGCGTTGCCGCCATGAGCATATTCATTTCCAAGTCTGCTGAGCGCGCCCTCCCCTTTTTCAAGATTTTGAAGAAGGCGGGCCCAATGGAGTGGACGCCGGAAGCAGAAGCAGCGTTACAGGATCTGAAGAAGTATCTTTCCTCCACGCCAATACTGGTTGCGCCCCGACCACAGGAACCGTTGCTGTTGTACCTAGCGACAACGAACCAGGTGGTTAGTGCTGCACTGGTGGCGCAGAGAGAAATCGATGATGAGGTGATAGCAGCGATGGAACCTGGTGCCACTGGCGTAGAGACGACGCAGCCGATTGGAGTGCAGCCAAAGAAGAAGATTATGCAGCACCCGGTCTACTTCGTTAGCTCCCTCTTGCAGGGGGCTAGGTCAAGGTACTCCGGTGTGCAGAAACTGCTCTTCGGCCTTCTTATGGCCTCGAGGAAGCTGCGTCACTACTTCCAGGCGCACGAGATCACTGTCGTCACTCGCCTCCCTCTGCAACGGATATTGCACAATCCAGATGCAATGGGAAGGATTGTAGAGTGGGCACTGGAGCTGTCCAGCTTTGGCCTCAAGTTTGAAAGTACCTCGACAATTCAGAGCCGAGTCCTGGCAGAGTTCGTCGCAGAATGGACTGCAACGCCTGATGAAGAAGTCCAAGAAACTGCTCTCCCCGGCAAAGAGGCAAGTTGCAACTGGGTCATGTACTTTGATGGCGCTTTCTCTTTACAGGGCGCCGGGGCTGGCGTACTGGTGGTCGCGCCCACCGGAGAGCACCTCAAGTACGTGGTCCAGATGCACTTCCCTAGGGAGGTGTCAACGAACAATACTACCGAGTACGAGGGGTTGCTTGCCGGTCTTAGGATCGCGGCGGACCTCGGAATCAAGAAGCTCATTGTCAGAGGTGACTCACAGCTTGTCGTCAAACAAGTCAACAAGGATTACCAAAGCCCGTTGATGAAGGCCTATGTCGATGAAGTGAGAAAGTTGGAAGAGCGCTTTGACGGTATACAGGCGGAGCACGTTCCCCGAGCGGAGAACGACATCGCCGATTACCTGTCAAAGCGCGCTGCTCTCAAGTTACCTGTGGAACCAGGTTCCTTTGTGCTCCAGCTTTCTCAGCCATCCGTTGATCCATCAACAGACCAGAACAAGAGGAGGAAATCAGGGCCCGGCAAGTACTTTCCCGCCGAGATCCCCGGAGCCGCCGGCAAGGATGTTGCCGGGGACACTGAGCCCGCCTCCGGAGGGCTAACTCCGGCGGAGCGCCGAGCTTTTGCCGTCGAGATGGCCACTCCCTTGGCGGAGGAAATGCCTTTAGTCCTCGCCGTCGAGCCCCAGGCTCCAGCGTGGGCGCAACATACCGTCCGATTCCTTCAGACTGGGGAACTTCCTGAGGAGCGGGAAGAAGCGGAGAAATTAGCCCGTCGGTCCGCCATGTATCAGTTCGTCGATGACGTCCTGTATAGGAGAAGGCCGAACGGTGTGAAATTGAAGTGCGTCCCTCGAGAGGAAGGACTGGAGCTGTTGGCGGAAATACATGGAGGCATATGTGGATCCCACATAGGGTCAAGAGCCCTTGCTGGCAAGGCATTCCGGCAAGGCTTCTTCTGGCCCACTGCCCTCCAGGATGCGGCGGCGCTGGTCACCAGATGTGAAGCGTGCCAATTCCATTCGAAGAAACTTCATCAACCAGCTCAAGCCCTTCAAACCATTCCTCTCTCCTGGCCCTTCTCGGTCTAGGGGCTCGACATACTGGGCCCTTTCCCCCGCGCCGCCGGGGGCTTTGAGTACTTGTACGTTGCAATCGACAAGTTCACAAAGTGGCCAGAAGTGGAAGCAGTGAGGAAGGTCACAGCTCAGTCAGCTGTCAAGTTCTTCAAGGGGCTAGTGTGCCGTTTTGGTGTCCCCAACAGGATTATCACCGACAACGGCACGCAGTTTACAAGCCGCACCTTCATGCAATATACCCAAGACCTCGGCAGCAAGGTCTGTTTCGCTTCCGTTGCTCACCCCCGAAGCAATGGTCAAGCTGAGAGGGCAAATGCTGAAGTGCTGCGAGGATTAAGGACAAAGACCTTTGACAGGCTGCACAAGAGCGGGAGGCGCTGGATTGATGAATTGCCGGCGGTTCTTTGGTCGATCAGGACGACGCCAAATCGAGCCACCGGCCAGACGCCCTTTGCCCTGATATACGGGGCAGAAGCAGTTCTCCCCACGGAACTCATATACGGGTCACCTCGAGTGCTCGCTTATGATGAGCTTGAGCAAGAGCGATTGCGCCAAGATGACGCAATGCTCCTTGAGGAAGATCGTCTTCGGGCGGCTGTGAGAGCAGCGCACTACCAACAAGCCTTGTGCCGCTACCATAGCCGCAAGGTTCATGCCCGAAGCTTTGAGGAAGGTGACCTTGTTCTCCGGCGCGTTCAATCGGCCAGGAACACGAACAAGTTGACTCCAAAGTGGGAGGGCCCTTATCGGGTAATACGAGTCACCAGGCCTGGCGCAGTCCGCCTGGAGACCGAGGATGCCATTCCGGTGAGTAACTCCTGGAACATCGAGCATCTTCGCAAGTTTTACCCATAAGGCGCGGCTTGCCGGGCCTCCCGGCAAGCCACCCTTTTGTACAAGCTTTGCCGGCAAGGCATGTTACCCTTTGTACAGAGCCAGGCGCAGACCCTGAGCATAAATAAATGAAGCGCTGGCGCCCTGAGTTTTAGCATGCATGCTGAGTCGAGTCTCGTCCTTGGTTAGGGTTGATAGTGCTTAGCAGCGGCTAACCCCTAGCTTAGAGGTCGAGTCTTGGTCTTTCCTCTGTCTTCCTTGGTTTACAGGACGCACATGCATCCTTGGCGAGGCCACATGGAGGGAGGAGAGAAGAACGAATCAGTATTTGGGCCCCGGCAAGCCAGCATTGCCGGAGGCTACAAGAGCAAGAGTTCGCCCGCGGCAGACCAGGGGTGCCGGGGGCTGCAATCTCAGATAAGTCCTTTTTCCCTTGTCATGCATTCTGTTATGGACTGAGGTATGTGAAACCTCGTTCTTTTCCTTGAGCTACCGTGCTCCCATAACTCTAGGTCCTAAGGCTCGTCCCTGGGACCAAGTTTGGTCGTAGTCGTGGCAGCAAAAGGATAGAACGAGGAGCCTAGGCCCGCTTCATCCCTGCCTCCGCCAAGAGCGTGAGAAAGGTCGAGCGAAGTGGGGAAAGGGCAGGGCTTGTTGCCGAGCGAGAGAATGTTCATCTTGAAGATATCAGGGATTTATTCCCTGTTGTGGGTTTTTACCTACGAACAAAAGGACCCGGCAGACATTCCTTTTTCATTAAAAACATTCCATTCAGGTACAGTCCATAGGGAATGAAAAACATGAATAAGGAGGATTACAAGTTTTAAACTTTACAGATGCCCGAAGGCTTACAGACTAAAAAGAGATAAGATGCCCGTAATGCCTTTCTTGTCCCTCTCCTCAGGAGGTAGGTCAAGGAGGCGAGAAGGGCAAAAGGGGCGCCTAGGCGAGCTACGGGTGACAGAAGACACCGAGAAGGCATCTCGGCGGCCTCCCCAGTGCTGGACGGTGATGACGGCGCCGGAGGCTGAGCTCGAACACGAGGCGGCAGGACGTCAGTAGGAGACGAAGGCGTCGGTGCCCGCATACTCCGACATGACGACCTTGCCGCCCACCTTCTTCCTCTTCCTCTTCCGCTGCCTCCTTGCGCCAGCCGCCAAGGAGACGACCCCGAGAAGTTCAAGGAGCCGACGACGCGGATGATGGGGTCGCCGGTGCCACCAGGAGCGGCGCCCGACACCTAGTCGGACCCGTCATCCTGCCGTCCCTCGCCCTCGTCGTCGCTGTCGCTGTCCTCCTCGTCACCCTCGTTCGAGGAGGAGTCTTCGTCGTCGGAGGAGCTCTCCATGCAGCACCTCGCACGAGTTCCGAGGTGCCCGAAGACCTTGACGAAGAGGTGACCATCCCCCATCAGCTTGATGTGGAGGGTGAGCCCGTCCGTCAGGCTGTGGATGCGGGCAAACCTCTTCCATCCTCGACGAGATACATCACATGAGGGGCGGGGAAGTCGACAATGGCTCGCGTGCCACTGATCCCACAACCCCTCATGTGCAACCGCAGCGACTCCGGCGGGTTCGCCTCCATCTCTCGCGCAAACGGGGCCGGGAGACGAAGGCGACGGCGCGGCGACCCCCGCATCCTAATGAAGAATTCGCAGGGGTCATCTCCAACATGACCCTCCACCAGAGGGGGAGCTGCTAGCGGGGGCGAGGCCGGCGAGCCGCCCCGTCTTCCTTTTCCCCGAGCACCCCGGCCTCGCCCACGGCCTCGCCCCCTCCTCTTCCCCTCGTAGCTGGTTCAGCCACTGCGGGTGTAGGGGAAGGGAGGACACGCTGTCGAGCGGCGACCCTCGCCGCCACCGTTGAGGGGCCGGGGTTTTCCTTCTTCATGGCGGATAGAAGAAAGGAGCAGAAGCTGAAGGAGAAAGAAGATGGAAGAGTGTGGAGCGCCGTCCCCTCCCCCCGCTCCTTATAAAGGGGCGGGGCTGGAGCTCGACCGCCCCGCTCGGCCAATCAAGACGCAGAAGGCGAAAGAAGCCGGGACCCACCCGCCGCCCCAACCAACGACGGCTCGGTTTCCCGCCTCCACCGCTCGCCACCTCAAACGCATGGGAGGCACGTGGCGAACGCGCAGGACCGAAAGGATGGGTGAGGCGACCTCTCCCCACCTTGTGATCGTGGGGGGTGGACGCCTAGCAGACCGCGCCTCGGCCCCATCCAGTCAGCGGGCCGCGCCCCCACACCTCCCCCCGTTTATTGGCAAGGCGCGGGCCGCCTCCTTTCGCATTTACTGCGACGTGACGCATGCGTGCGGAAACCGCCCCACGCATGTCGCCCACGTCACGCACGCCCCTCCACCCCGCGCCGCGCGCACGGGTCGTGGGAGGCGCAGCGCGCGGAAATTTTACCACGGTGAGAACCACCCCGCCTGCCCGCGCACCGTTCTGGGCCTGGCCCAACAACGTGTCGCGCTTATGTGTGGCCCAGGCACGGGGGCTCCTGTCGGTGTACAAAAAGAGGGGTACACTTTTTGTACCCCTATGACTGTGCACGGGCAGTCTGAGCCACGGTGCCATCACACCAAGCACGTCAAGGGAGGCGAGCCGGGGCAAGACTGAAGCTAGATGGAGACTGGAGCGACGCCAAGAACAAGACCACGAAGAGCAAGGGGATGAAGCGGTTTTCCCCGGCAAGATCCTTGCCGGGGCCGGCTCTCGCAGCCCCGGCAAGGCCCTTGCCACGGCAGCTCGCCCCCCCCCC